>CP092872.1:51294707-51349229 GCA_030710605.1 Cordylochernes scorpioides | reverse complement strand
TTCATATTATATAATACTGGAAATACTAAAATATTTGAAAATATATATTTTCGTTATATCACAATTACTAATGTTCCGAGGTTTTAAACTATTTGTGTATAAAATTTATATTGTTTATACTCGAAATTTTTACCGTGATATTTCCGAAACTTTAACAATATATAAGGGAAAAATTAGCTTTTCCTTTTTGATCACCGCTGGGTGTACTTTGATTATATGCCTTCATTATAAAAATATTTTTGAAGGATAGTTTTCATATTTGAGGCTACTATAATTTCAAATTCATTATTCCCATTGTTGACCAGAAACAACCCCCACATTGCTCGATAACATAGCACGTAGAACGATGCTGCTCCTGTACGCCGCCTGCGTCATGCTGGCTCTCCAAGTACTGGCCTTCGCCATGTGTTACCTCAGTGTAACTCGCCGCCGTCGTCACCGCTCCGTGGACCTGGAGTCCCAAGTTGTTCCCGGCCACCGTCCGTGGGTGCTCCCCACCCTCCGTGCCTTCCGCTGAAGTGGAAGAAGTTCCCCGGCCCCTGCCACATGCCCTGTGCCTGCAGTGTGCCTACCTTGGAAGCGGAAATGGCATCTATGAACCGCGCTGACCTGAGGTCGTTCTGACCTAGCCTCGCTGGACCTGGCCTTGAGGAAAAGTTCCTTTTTTTGTGTTCAAAATTCTCGGCCATTCATTAGAAGCGAAATTTTTTTAATTTGTTAAATGTTGTGTGAATAAATGTTGTTATGTGACATAGGTTTCTTTATTTCCAATAGATATGGTTACAATTTTAATATTTCCGCCATAGTTACTCAACATGAAGCGACTTCAAAAACGTAGATTAATCACACACACTTTGTATTGTTAATGGTAATTTACACAATATACAAAAGCGGCAAACCTATTAATAATTTATGGTAATTTGACAAAAGTTACTATTTACGGGTTAACACACAAATACAATATACTAGGGCCTACAGTAAGAGTAACTTAAACACAGAAAAAATCGTGGACTCAAAAGTACAACACCAAAAAAAAAAAAAGTAAATAATAAATCACAATTTGTTAAATAAAATAAAAAACTACTTAGCTTTATTGCTGCTTAGGTAGGGATCGGACCGGGGTTGCACAGGTATGCGACGAGATTGCCAGACAGGGATAAAGCACGCAGAGAACACTTTAAGCGTCCCCACACGATAATCCACCGCACTCGCATCGACTCATACCATAGCCCCCTTTATATACAAACATGGCCACATTCGTCCAATGAGAAGGCGGGAGAGATTTGTTCACAAACAAACGAAAACACAAATTCTTTCCACTAAAACCTGAGATAAGATATGATAAGATTGCAAATATTTGTCAATATAATTTTACAAATTAATTATTTATTATTCAAAAATTTATATATTTTTAGTAGTCTCTCTCTCTTAGCTCTTCTATGTTTTAAAATTTGAAATGCTTTAAGGAATTATTTATGGAAATAAAGAAAACATATCCTGACCATGACACATGTGCTTTTTCTTATATTAATATATATAAATTGTATGAAATTTAACGAAAATATTTTTTAAGCCGCATCTTTAGGGCGTATTTCAGTAGAGGTGTAGATACCTTTTCAATAAACCAAGACTATGAGTTGAGATGGGCCTGAGCAACTCCTGGCGGCTTTAAAACAAATGGAGCGAGCGTGAAACTCAATGGCCGACTTCAGGGCTCCAGTTACGGTGGAGATTGGAATCCTGGCGGTACGAGCGGTGAGTGCTGCAAGGAAAAACTTATTTGAGGCCTAGGCATGCTAATTTATCACGTTTTAAGTCTATAAAGCACAATTTGGATTATAGATTATAGCTATAAGAAAATAATCCATAATCCAAATAAATTAATAGTGTGTTACTTAGGTAACAACGCTGTTACCCACACGTCACAAATTAACAATTTATTTGGATTAGGTCTTAATTTCTTGTAGCACATCTTAAGTAATTTGCTTTATCCAAATATGAAAAATTCACGCCAAAAACCTGATATATCATAAATAATATAATTGTCTATAATGTGTTAATTTAACTACGTGTTTACATTAATCAGCGTGTGTTATCCAGGTAAGTTTTCTCGGTATTCTAGAGAAGAATTTAAATTAATCGATATACAAACATCATATAAACGTACAAAGCAAAACCAATACAGTATTAGAACTCTAATGAAGCGGTTTGGTAGATTAAATTGGAGAAACCGCTTGGAGGATTCACCACTGATGAGCCAAGCCCTTCCAATATTTTTTCGTCGCAGTAAGGATAGAATTTTGATTTATTTGTGAAATAAACATTCGTGTCTTAATCTCTTCAATAATTATATAAACATCTCCTTATATAACAGAAATTCATTCACCTTGTAAGTGAAATCCTCCTTCTCTGTTTCATATTTTGTCATGGTTTTATAACTTCAGATCATTTCATGTTAATAATGAATCCTTTACTCAATTTTGAAATAAAAATCTTTTTCTTTTTGTATTATATTTGAAGCTCTTTGATGCAAATATTTTTATCATTATTTATATTTTATCATTGCAGTTTATAAGGGTATCAGAAATTGTTTTATTCAAAAAGAAACATAGGCGTCAAAAATAGTTTTTTTTTTAAATAATAGATGGCACGTTAAGACATCATACATATTGTAACGTGGATGACAAGTCCAAGATATTAGAGTAAAGTTGGGGAAAGAGGGGTGGACTCCAGCGGCCCCCGATGCCATGTTGCAGGCGCTAAGAACAGCATTCCTGTGTGGGGGAGGACAGAGTTGGGTTACATCTGCGGCTAGAAGAAGACGTGGCGACTTGCCTCCGGGCTTGTGGATGATCTGGCAAGGAGAGCCTGACATCGGAGCGGTCTAAAAGACGGTGAAGTCCTGGCTACATGTGTATAGTGTGGAGCGGAACACTTCTGACGGGGAGGTTGAAGGCAAGTCCCACTGTTGTATTCCTTCTATTGAGTGAGATACAATAAAGCGCTAATTTTAGCTGTAATCCCTTCGAACTCACGTGTGTATCTTTGTGGCATACCGAGTACACGAATAGTGTTAAAAGTCATGACATATAGTATGTGAATATCTTTTTTAAATGTATGACTAGGAATGTAGATTTCTATTGAATGTATAAATTATTATGTAAATTTCCCTTTTGAATGTATATAACTTAGCCGTGTTGTTTAAATAAAGAGTTTCTTTTAGTAGAGCGAAGAGCTTTACAGGTGTAGCCGCTGGTTTTGTCTTCCTTATTTTCTTTCTTGCTTGATCACCCGAGGCAGCCCAAACAATATCAAGATTTTGGGTAAAAGTTTTACTTGTTAAAGGAGGTTTCTTTAATTTGACCTCTCATACCTTAACATTTGTGGCGTCCCCGGGTGGGCTGCGTGGGCTGGTCAAGCAGAGGAAGTATTAGCCTGCCGAGTAGCAGAGGAAGTATTGGCCTGCCGAGTAGCAGAGGAAGTATTGGAGCCTGCCGAGTAGCAGAGGAAGTATTAGCCTGCCGAGTAGCAGAGGAAGTTTTAGCCTGCCGAGTAGCAGAGGAAGTATTAGCCTGCCGAGTAGCAGAGGAAGTATTAGCCTGCCGAGTAGCAGAGGAAGTATTAGCCTGCCGAGTAGCAGAGGAAGTATTAGCCTGCCGAGTAGCAGAGGAAGTATTAGCCTGCCGAGTAGCAGAGGAAGTATTGGAGCCTGCCGAGTAGCAGAGGAAGTATTGGAGCCTGCCGAGTAGCAGAGGAAGTATTGGAGCCTGCCGAGTAGCAGAGGAAGTATTGGAGCCTGCCGAGTAGCAGAGGAAGTATTAGAGCCTGCCGAGTAGCAGAGGAAGTATTGGAGCCTGCCGAGTTGTAGAGGAAGTAGGAGAGCCTGCCGAGTAGCAGAGGGAGAGTGAGAATCTGCGGAGCTCAAGGGAAAAGTGAAGCTCAAGGTTTAAAGGAGCTCAAAAAACCCTTTGTTAAAGGTTAAAGGGAGCTCAAGGGAAAAGTGAAGCTCAAGGTTTAAAGGAGCTCAAAAAGCCCTTTGTTAAAGGTTAAAGGGAGCTCAAGGGAAAAGTGAAGCTCAAGGTTTAAAGGAGTTCAAAAAGCCCTTTGTTAAAGGTTAAAGGGAGCTCAAGGGAAAAGTGAAGCTCAAGTAAGGATAAATAAGTTGAAGAGGCTCAAGTAAAGATAAAGAAGTTGAAGGAGCTCGAAAGCAAAGAAGTTGAAGGAGCTCAAAGGCAAAGAAGTTGAAGAAGCTCAAGGGAAAAGAAGTTGAAGAAGCTCGAAGGCAAAGAAGTTGAAGAAGCTCAAAGGCAAAGAAGTTGAAGAAGCTCAAGGGAAAAGAGGTTGAAGAGGCTCAGGATAAATCTAGGAAGACAAGACTAAAGCTAGCGAGGTGGAATGGAGGAGGTGAACAAGAGACGTCGTAGGGCGGTTAGAGGTGACTTTACAAAATTAATTAATGATTTAAATATCGAACTGAAAGAGCCTTCAATTGATAGTATAAGGGTGGATGCAAAATTCGATAGGATAGAGGTTCTCTATGTAGAACTTACGAATCTAAACGAGCTATGCCAGTCAGTCATATTAGCCAAAGATGAGGCTACTGACGAAGAGGTCGATAGGGAATTTGAGGAGTGTGAAATTTACCTAATGGAAAGATTTTATTTAAAGGCTAGAATTCGCGTTATGCGTGAGCGGGAAAGGGATGCTCAGGCCAAGACTTCTCAAATTCCACCAGGGGCGTCTAGTGCCTCTCCGAGTTCAGATACCGATAATCAGAAAGTTATCAAACTTCAGACTACTTCTACGTCTCTATCGAAAAGCCCGGAAGAGTCTATTAAAGATGAAATTGAAGGCGGGGAAAAAGAGGATTCTGTAAAAACTGCTAGAGCTACGGATGTGAAGCCTGCTCTAGCTAAAGCTAGAATGCTAAAGGAAGCTTGTTCTGCTCCCTCTATAATAGATATCCAATATGAGGGCAAAAAAGGTGCTGTGAGTGCTATTAAAGAAAAGGAATTGAATGCGGCAGTTGAAGGCGGTGAAGGGAAGGAAACAGAAGCGGCAGTTAAATGCAATGAAGTGAAGGATTCTGGAACTGCAGTTGATAGCTTTGTAGGTGTGAAGGAAGCTGAGGCTAAAGACAAAGCAAAGGAAGCGGAAGCAAAACCCGATAAAGTGAATTCTAAAGACGGAGATAAGGGAGATGAAGTAAAATAATCTGAAGGTCAAAAAGCAGGAGATGAAGGCGACGGAGTGAAGGATTCTGAAGCGAAGCCTAAGGGCGACGGAGTGAAGGATTCTGAAGCGAAGCCAAAGGACGAAGGAAGGAAGGATTCTGAAGATCAGCCTAAGGGCGACGGAGTGAAGGATTCTGAAGCGAAGCCTAAGGACGAAGGAAGGAAGGATTCTGAAGATCGGCCTAAGGGCGACGGAGTAAAGGATGCTGAAGCGAAGCTTAAGGGCGACAGAGTAAAGGATTCTGAAGCGAAGCCTAAGGGAGAAGGCGTAAAGGATTCTGAAGCGAAGCCTAAGGGCGATGGAGTGAAGGATTCTGGAACGGCAATTAAAGGTTATGAACCGGTGAACAATTCTAGAGCAGCAGCTGAAGGCGCTGATCAAGTGAAGATTTCAGATGATGAAACTGAATCGATTGATGATAATGAGGAAAATGAGGAAAGAGTTGTCAAAGTTCCAGCATCGAGGAAATTGGTGAAAGCAAGACTAACTGGAGATACGGAATTTAAGATAAAGGAAAGCGCAAGGTCTCTTACGAAGGAGGAAACTGCTAATGAAAAATGTGAAGATGCAAATTTAAAGAATAAGGAAGATTCTGAAGCTGAGTCCAAAGGCGATAGAATAGGGGATTCGGAAGCTGAAACAAAGGGTAATGGAGAAAAGGATTCTGGAACAGCAATTAAAGGTTATGAATCGGTGAACAATTCTAAAGCAGTAGCTCAGGGTACTGATTCAAAGGTGGAAGAAAAGCTAGATGTAGAACAGGGTACTGATTCAAAGGTGGAAGAAAAGCTAGATGTAGAACAGGGTACTGATTTAAAGGTGGAAGAAAAGCTAGATGTAGAACAGGGTACTGATTTAAAGGTGGAAGAAAAGCTATATGTAGAACAGGGTACTGATTCAAAGGTGGAAGAAAAGCTAGATGTAGAACAGGGTACTGATTTAAAGGTGGAAGAAAAGCTAGATGCAGAACAGGGTACTGATTTAAAGGTGGAAGAAAAGCTAGATGCAGAACAGGGTACTGATTCAAAGGTGGGAGAAAAAATTATTGATCCAAAGGATTGGTTGAGTGAGGGGTTCATTGAAGGAGTCAATGAAAATCCACCTGAGGTGGAAGAACACTATTTGCCCCGTCAACTTCTGTTTAAGAGTGAGTCCAAAACGACGCCTATACGGCCGGTATTTGACGACGCTTCCAGTCGAAGACACAACGGACTCTCCTTGAGACGATATTTAAAAAGATACCCAATCTACTGAGGAGAATTCCTGAGATAGGGATAATACTTCGGGAAAATAAGTTCGGAGTTTTGGCCGACATGAGGAGATATTTCCAGGTGATGGCCATCAAGGAAAATGATTGGGACTACCTCCGATTCCTTTGGAAGAGGAAGATGGACGCTTATGGGGTAATCTCCGGTGGTGTGTATGGAGAGGGTGCCGCAGTGTGCCGAGGAGAAGATGGTTTTCTTGGATAAGAGCCTGGGCTCCCTGCAACGGTGTCCCACCTACCGGGATCCCCCCATCACGGTGAAACGGATTTTTTCTTTCTTGTTTTACAAAAAGAAAGGTGGGGGTATGTTAAAAGTCATGACATATAGTATGTAAATATATTTTTTTAATGTATGACTAGGAATGTAGATTTCTATTGAATGTATAAATTATTATGTAAATTTCCCTTTTGAATGTATATAACTTAGCCGTGTTGTTTAAATAAAGAGTTTATTTTAGTAGAGCGAAGAGCTTTACAGGTGTAGCCGCTGGTTTTGTCTTCCTTATTTTCTTTTTGCTTTATCACCCGAGGCAGCCCAAACAATATCAAGATTTTAGGTAAAAGTTTTACTTGTTAAAGGAGGTTTCTTTAATTTGACCTCTCATACCTTAACATTTGTGGCGTCCCCGGGTGGGCTGCGTGGGCTGGTCAAGCAGAGGAAGTATTAGCCTGCCGAGTAGCAGAGGAAGTATTGGCCTGGAGAGTAGCAGAGGAAGTATTGGCCTGGAGAGTAGCAGAGGAAGTATTGGCCTGGAGAGTAGCAGAGGAAGTATTGACCTGCTGAGTAGCAGAGGAAGTATTGGAGCCTGCCGAGTAGCAGAGGAAGTATTAGCCTGCCGAGTAGCAGAGGAAGTATTAGCCTGCCGAGTAGCAGAGGAAGTATTAGCCTGCCGAGTAGCAGAGGAAGTATTAGCCTGCCGAGTAGCAGAGGAAGTATTGACCTGCCGAGTAGCAGAGGAAGTATTAGCCTGCCGAGTAGCAGAGGAAGTATTGGCCTGCCGAGTAGCAGAGGAAGTATTGGCCTGCCGAGTAGCAGAGGAAGTATTAGCCTGCCGAGTAGCAGAGGAAGTATTAGCCTGCCGAGTAGTAGAAGAAGTATTAGCCTGCCGAGTAGCAGAGGAAGTATTGGCCTGCCGAGTAGCAGAGGAAGTATTAGCCTGCCGAGTAGCAGAGGAAGTATTAGCCTGCCGAGTAGCAGAGGAAGTATTAGCCTGCCGAGTAGCAGAGGAAGTATTGGAGCCTGCCGAGTAGCAGAGGAAGTATTGGAGCCTGCCGAGTAGCAGAGGAAGTATTGGAGCCTGCCGAGTAGCAGAGGAAGTATTTGAGCCTGCCGAGTAGCAGAGGAAGTATTGGAGCCTGCCGAGTAGCAGAGGAAGTAGGAGAGCCTGCCGAGTAGCAGAGGGAGAGTGAGAATCTGCGGAGCTCAAGGGAAAAGTGAAGCTCAAGGTTTAAAGGAGTTCAAAAAGCCCTTTGTTAAAGGTTAAAGGGAGCTCAAGGGAAAAGTGAAGCTCAAGTAAGGATAAAGAAGTTGAAGAGGCTCAAGTAAAGATAAAGAAGTTGAAGGAGCTCGAAAGCAAAGAAGTTGAAGGAGCTCAAAGGCAAAGAAGTTGAAGAAGCTCAAGGGAAAAGAAGTTGAAGAAGCTCGAAGGCAAAGAAGTTGAAGAAGCTCAAAGGCAAAGAAGTTTACGAAGCTCAAGGGAAAAGAGGTTGAAGAGGCTCAGGATAAATCTAGGAAGACAAGACTGAAGCTAGCGAGGTGGAATGGAGGAGGTGAACAAGAGACGTCGTAGGGCGGTTAGAGGTGACTTTACAAAATTAATTAATGATTTAAATATCGAACTGAAAGAGCCTTCAATTGATAGTATAAGGGTGGATGCAAAATTCGATAGGATAGAGGTTCTCTATGTAGAACTTACGAATCTAAACGAGCTATGTCAGTCAGTCATATTAGCCAAAGATGAGGCTACTGACGAAGAGGTCGATAGGGAATTTGAGGAGTGTGAAATTTACCTAATGGAAAGATTTTATTTAAAGGCTAGAATTCGCGTTATGCGTGAGCGGGAAAGGGATGCTCAGGCCAAGACTTCTCAAATTCCACCAGGGGCGTCTAGTGCCTCTCCGAGTTCAGATACCGATAATCAGAAAGTTATCAAACTTCAGACTACTTCTACGTCTCTATCGAAAAGCCCGGAAGAGTCTATAAAAGATGATTTCGAAGGCGTGGAAAAAGAGGATTCTGTAAAAACTGCTAGAGCTACGGATGTGAAGCCTGCTCTAGCTAAAGCTAGAATGCTAAAGGAAGCTTGTTCTGCTCCCTCTATAATAGATATCCAATTTGAGGGCAAAAAAGGTGCTGTGAGTGCTATTAAAGAAAAGGAATTGAATGCGGCAGTTGAAGGCGGTGAAGGGAAGGAAACAGAAGCGGCAGTTAAATGCAGTGAAGTGAAGGATTCTGGAACTGCAGTTGATAGCTTTGTAGGTGTGAAGGAAGCTGAGGCTAAAGACAAAGCAAAAGAAGCGGAAGCAAAACCCGATAAAGTGAATTCTAAAGACGGAGATAAGGGAGATGAAGTAAAATAATCTGAAGGTCAAAAAGCAGGAGATGAAGGCGACGGAGTGAAGGATTCTGAAGCGAAGCCTAAGGGCGACGGAGTGAAGGATTCTGAAGTGAAGCCTAAGGACGAAGGAAGGAAGGATTCTGAAGATCAGCCTAAGGGCGACGGAGTGAAGGATTCTGAAGCGAAGCCTAAGGACGAAGGAAGGAAGGATTCTGAAGATCGGCCTAAGGGCGACGGAGTGAAGGATTCTGAAGCGAAGCCTAAGGACGAAGGAAGGAAGGATTCTGAAGATCGGCCTAAGGGCGACGGAGTAAAGGATGCTGAAGCGAAGCTTAAGGGCGACAGAGTAAAGGATTCTGAAGCGAAGCCTAAGGGAGAAGGCGTAAAGGATTCTGAAGCGAAGCCTAAGGGCGATGGAGTGAAGGATTCTGGAACGGCAATTAAAGGTTATGAACCGGTGAACAATTCTAGAGCAGCAGCTGAAGGCGCTGATCAAGTGAAGATTTCAGATGATGAAACTGAATCGATTGATGATAATGAGGAAAATGAGGAAAGAGTTGTCAAAGTTCCAGCATCGAGGAAATTGGTGAAAGCAAGACTAACTGGAGATACGGAATTTAAGATAAAGGAAAGCGCAAGGTCTCTTACGAAGGAGGAAACTGCTAATGAAAAATGTGAAGATGCAAATTTAAAGAATAAGGAAGATTCTGAAGCTGAGTCCAAAGGCGATAGAATAGGGGATTCGGAAG
This sequence comes from Cordylochernes scorpioides, assembly GCA_030710605.1. Lineage (NCBI taxonomy): Eukaryota > Metazoa > Arthropoda > Arachnida > Pseudoscorpiones > Chernetidae > Cordylochernes > Cordylochernes scorpioides. Next base: position 51,339,420 of record CP092872.1, on the reverse strand, counting down.
CTGAAACAAAGGGTAATGGAGAAAAGGATTCTGGAACAGCAATTAAAGGTTATGAATCGGTGAACAATTCTAAAGCAGTAGCTCAGGGTACTGATTCAAAGGTGGAAGAAAAGCTAGATGTAGAACAGGGTACTGATTCAAAGGTGGAAGAAAAGCTAGATGTAGAACAGGGTACTGATTTAAAGGTGGAAGAAAAGCTAGATGTAGAACAGGGTACTGATTTAAAGGTGGAAGAAAAGCTAGATGTAGAACAGGGTACTGATTCAAAGGTGGAAGAAAAGCTAGATGTAGAACAGGGTACTGATTCAAAGGTGGAAGAAAAGCTAGATGTAGAACAGGTTACTGATTTAAAGTTGGAAGAAAAGCTAGATGCAGAACAGGGTACTGATTTAAAGGTGGAAGAAAAGCTAGATGCAGAACAGGGTACTGATTCAAAGGTGGGAGAAAAAATTATTGATCCAAAGGATTGGTTGAGTGAGGGGTTCATTGAAGGAGTCAATGAAAATCCACCTGAGGTGGAAGAACACTATTTGCCCCGTCAACTTCTGTTTAAGAGTGAGTCCAAAACGACGCCTATACGGCCGGTATTTGACGACGCTTCCAGTCGAAGACACAACGGACTCTCCTTGAGACGATATTTAAAAAAGATACCCAATCTACTGAGGAGAATTCCTGAGATAGGGATAATACTTCGGGAAAATAAGTTCGGAGTTTTGGCCGACATGAGGAGATATTTCCAGGTGATGGCCATCAAGAAAAATGATTGGGACTACCTCCGATTCCTTTGGAAGAGGAAGATGGACGCTTATGGGGTAATCTCCGGTTAGTGTATGGAGAGGGTGCCGCAGTGTGCCGAGGAGAAGATGGTTTTCCTGGATAAGAGCCTGGGCTCCCTGCAACGGTGTCCCACCTACCGGGATCCCCCCATCACGGTGGAACAGATTTTTTCTTTCTTGTTTTACAAAAAGAAAGGTGGGGGTATGTTAAAAGTCATGACATATAGTATGTAAATTTCTTTTTTAAATGTATGACTAGGAATGTAGATTTCTATTGAATGTATAAATTATTATGTAAATTTCCCTTTTGAATGTATATAACTTAGCCGTGTTGTTTAAATAAAGAGTTTATTTTAGTAGAGCGAAGAGCTTTACAGGTGTAGCCGCTGGTTTTGTCTTCCTTATTTTCTTTCTTGCTTGATCACCCGAGGCAGCCCAAACAATATCAAGATTTTGGGTAAAAGTTTTACTTGTTAAAGGAGGTTTCTTTAATTTGACCTCTCATACCTTAACATTTGTGGCGTCCCCGGGTGGGCTGCGTGGGCTGGTCAAGCAGAGGAAGTATTAGCCTGCCGAGTAGCAGAGGAAGTATTGGCCTGCCGAGTAGCAGAGGAAGTATTGGAGCCTGCCGAGTAGCAGAGGAAGTATTAGCCTGCCGAGTAGCAGAGGAAGTTTTAGCCTGCCGAGTAGCAGAGGAAGTATTAGCCTGCCGAGTAGCAGAGGAAGTATTAGCCTGCCGAGTAGCAGAGGAAGTATTAGCCTGCCGAGTAGCAGAGGAAGTATTAGCCTGCCGAGTAGCAGAGGAAGTATTAGCCTGCCGAGTAGCAGAGGAAGTATTGGAGCCTGCCGAGTAGCAGAGGAAGTATTGGAGCCTGCCGAGTAGCAGAGGAAGTATTGGAGCCTGCCGAGTAGCAGAGGAAGTATTGGAGCCTGCCGAGTAGCAGAGGAAGTATTAGAGCCTGCCGAGTAGCAGAGGAAGTATTGGAGCCTGCCGAGTAGTAGAGGAAGTAGGAGAGCCTGCCGAGTAGCAGAGGGAGAGTGAGAATCTGCGGAGCTCAAGGGAAAAGTGAAGCTCAAGGTTTAAAGGAGCTCAAAAAACCCTTTGTTAAAGGTTAAAGGGAGCTCAAGGGAAAAGTGAAGCTCAAGGTTTAAAGGAGCTCAAAAAGCCCTTTGTTAAAGGTTAAAGGGAGCTCAAGGGAAAAGTGAAGCTCAAGGTTTAAAGGAGTTCAAAAAGCCCTTTGTTAAAGGTTAAAGGGAGCTCAAGGGAAAAGTGAAGCTCAAGTAAGGATAAAGAAGTTGAAGAGGCTCAAGTAAAGATAAAGAAGTTGAAGGAGCTCGAAAGCAAAGAAGTTGAAGGAGCTCAAAGGCAAAGAAGTTGAAGAAGCTCAAGGGAAAAGAAGTTGAAGAAGCTCGAAGGCAAAGAAGTTGAAGAAGCTCAAAGGCAAAGAAGTTGAAGAAGCTCAAGGGAAAAGAGATTGAAGAGGCTCAGGATAAATCTAGGAAGACAAGACTAAAGCTAGCGAGGTGGAATGGAGGAGGTGAACAAGAGACGTCGTAGGGCGGTTAGAGGTGACTTTACAAAATTAATTAATGATTTAAATATCGAACTGAAAGAGCCTTCAATTGATAGTGTTGGATCCTATAGTTAATAATTTCCTTAATTTCAATTTTATATATGAAAATTAAGCCAAAATATTCTAAATTCAATTGTACAATATAAATCTTTAATATGTAAATTTAAAAGCAATCAACATGTATGTAAATTTCCAGTTTGGTTAATTATTAGTCTTTCTTTTCTCTCTCTCTCTATCACTAGTATCAAAATCTAAATCAAATTCATGTATTCTAAAATCATGTGGTAGCTACTCCTAACTCTAAAACCCAAAGACAATAAAATAATTCAAGACAAGTGGCAAAGTGCTTCTTAGTATCATTTACTGAACATTCAAGCCACAAACAGTATGGTCCCTCATCGAGCCGGATACTTTAAAAAATTAAGGTAAGCCATTTGAAAACTTAAAATTCTTAAAATAAAGTCATGCCCAAATCAGAAGTTAAAATTCGGCACAAATTCAACTTTATTATTCAGGAAATAAAGGATCTGGAATCAAAGAATAAAGCTATTGTAGAATCCAAAAACATACATAAATTAAAGCTATTCCAACAAGAAGTTAATGAAAGGAAAATTAGCCTAAATCAAGTTATCAACACATTATTAGAATCAGAGTTAGATGAGACACAATATGACGATTATTCAAAGGCCAAAGAGGATATTTTTAATATGTTGGTGTCTATTGAAGAAGCTTTATCTTTGATTGAAACCAAAGAAAATACTCATAGTGATAAACAACTGCCCGAATCCAATGTTAATCTACCTAAGATAAATTTACCCATTTTCAATGGTGATTCAGCCAATTGGCTTAGTCTTAGAGAAATATTTAACTCCACCATTAATTCAAATCAAACACTAACGGAAATACAAAAATTTCAATATCTAAATGCATCTGTTAAGGGTCCTGCGGAAAAGTTGATTCAGGGTTTTCCCATTTCTGACAAAAACTACTAGCAAGCATGGGATACCTTATGCAATAGATTTAATAACAGAAGAGAATTGGCTTTTTCACAAATCAACAAAATATTTTCCATAAGGCCATTAAAATCTATTTCGGCTGGTTCTCTCTATGAAATCCTTGATGTTTGCAATGAAGGCATTAGAAATCTCTCAGTGCTAGGACTTGAGAAAAACACATTAACAGATCTAATCCTGATCAATTTTTTTGAAAAAAGAATTGGTGAAGCCCTCAGGAAAGAATGGGAATTAACTCTTCAAAATGAAGAATATCCAACATTTGAAAACTTTGTGAATTTTTTAGAAAAACATGCTAGAAGCCTGCAAGGTATGAGAATTCCTTTGTTCCAGGAACAAAAAACCTCTAGCAAAAATATGATGGCTCACGGCCTTTATGTCAACAAAGGTCAAAATTGTATTTTATGTCATCAAATTCATAAACTAAATGACTGCCATAGATTCATAAATCTTCCCTTGCCTAAAAAATGGGAATTAGTTAAAAAACATAAACTTTGTCAAAATTGCCTTAGAGCAAATCATGAGATATCCAAATGTCTCATCACATCAAGATGTAAAAACTGCAAGCAGAACCATCATACTCTTCTGCATGGATACAACTCTGAACCATCCATTCCACAACCAACAACCTCTCAAGAGATGTTGATTTCAACAAATAACATCTGTAATGTGATGCCTTTGGAAACGGAAACAAATATTCTACTGTCAACAGCCCTTATTAAGGTCAAGGCGAAGGATGGCTCATTTATGCTATGTAGAGCATTAGTGGACAATGGGTCCCAAACATGCCTAATTTCAGAACAATGTTGCCACAAGTTGGGACTTGAAAAAATGAAAAATTCTTATACACTAAAAGGTGTAGGTGACATTGTTGTCAACAGGACAACATCGCAGGTTGAAATAGAGTTCACCCCACATCATAATGATCAATTATTTTCTGCCAGAGCATTTGTGGTTGGGAGGGTAACTGCAGACCTTCCAAACTTCCAAATTCAGTCAGCAGACTTTCCTCATTTAGAAAATTTGCTCTTGGCAGACCCAGAATTCTATGTCACCAAGCCCATAGACCTAATTTTGGGTGCAGATACCTTTGTAGAAATCATTCTAGGTCAGAAAACAGATTTAAAGCCCCATCCTATAGCACTTAATACCAAGTTAGGTTGGCTTGTTTCTGGGAGAATCCATTCAAGTATTAAGTCGAATACTTCGGTAATCAACCACTGTACCACTGAACTTGATTCCAGCATAAGAAAATTCTGGGAACTTGAAGATGTCCCAATTTCTAAGGCCCAGTTGGGTACAAAGAATGCCTGTGAGATATTATTCAAGTCAAACCTCCAAAGAGACATTGAGGGCAGATATTCAGTCAATCTCCCTTTTAAATCAACACCCAATTTAGGTGATTCAAGATCTCAAGCATTGAAAAAAGGGCTACAGGAAAATCCAAGTAAATCTGAAGATAATTCAAGTAAATCTGAAGAAAATCTAAGTAGATCCGAAGAAATTCCAAGTAAATCTAAAAAGTCACGTATCTCTAAGTTAACTCCACAAATTACTTCTAAACAAAACCAATTACTTCCTTCTGAATCAAGTCAACCATCCACTCCAGAACAACCTCTCGCTTCTCAGTCAAGTGAACCACTCTCATCTAAGAAAGAAACTTCGATTATTCCTAAGATAAAGCCACCACCCTATTATAGGCGAAAACGTCAACTTCCTGCTGAGAGAACTTCATGGGATGAACCAATTGAATCAGATATAAAGTCAAATTGGAATAAATTCCAAACTCAACTATCGTGCCTAAAGGAAATCAAAATACCAAGATACCTGAACAGTTCATCTTCTGAAATAGAAGCATTACAACTACATGGATTTTGTGATGCATCCCTTAATGCTTATTCAGCAGTTTTTTACTTGAAAACTAGATTCAAAATTCAAAAGATCAAAATCAATCTGATAACCTCAAAAACTAAGGTTGCACCATTAAAGACCATTACAATTCCAAGACTTGAACTAAGTGCAGCATTGCTTTTGGCTCAACTGAATCAAGTCATTCTTGAATCATTTCCTTTTCAACCTGACAAAACCTTTTTGTGGACTGATTCACAAATCTGCATAGATTGGATAAGATCAGATGCCAGCAGATGGAAGGCCTTTGTTTCGAACAGAGTGTCGTCAATTCAAAATTTGACTCAAATCACTGATTGGTTCCATGTATCCAGTCAAGATAATCCAGCTGATTGCGCATCAAGAGGAATCATGCCTCAAGACTTGGTCAATCATAGAATTTGGTGGCGGGGTCCTATTTGGCTTCAAGAAAATAATGTTCGATATATTCCTTCTTCACCAACCCAGGTATATCTCAATATCATTCAAGAAGAAGTCGGTGAGGGTCAAGTGTTGGATCAAACAACCTTAATTCAAAATTCAGAAACTATGTTAAATCTAGAATTCATTGAAAGGTATTCCACAATGACCAAATTGATCCGAATAACAGCTTGGTGTTGGAGATTCTACTACAATTGCCTCCTCTTTGATCCAATTCGTCAGAAAGGACCTTTGACAACAAGAGAATTAACAAAGGCAATTCAAATCTTAGTCAAATCAATTCAGCAAGTTGAATTCTGCACGGAAATAAAATTACTGAAGTCAAACAAGCAACTACCTCTGTCCAACAAGCTAACTTCTCTAAATCCCTTTTTAGACACTCAAGGACTTCTAAGAGTTGGAGGTAGACTCAAGTATTCCTATTTAAATGAAAATCAAAAATTCCCTCTCTTACAACCAAAACCCCCACGCCAGGAATCACTTATCAAAAATCTCTTAACTGAGAATGCCGACATTCCTGAGGCTATTGATGAGAATCAAGAAGATTCTTCAATTTTAGAAACCACTTTTGTCATTGAAGACGAAGAGTCTAACAAAGATATCGGGACTCCAAAGATTGAAATCTCCGAAGTTTCGGTTATTGATAAATCGGAAGGCAAATATTCGAAAGAACCAGTGGTCAGTGCAGAAGCTCTGGATAAGAAAGAACTGTGCCATGATGACTCAGCTCACCTCAATGTAGTTGAAGCTGATCTTAATCGACCTAAAGAGGCTACCAGTGGCATAATCAATGTTTATACAGAAGCTAATGAATCGTCAAGCAAAGAGAAAGTTGTACCTGTTGAAATTGTGGATACATCAACAAAGGATTATCTACAGAGCGGTGAAAAGGCTAAATTAACCCGCTGGAAGCCCATCGATTCTCTATGCTTAGAAGACGTCAAGGAATCTGAAGACGACGATGAAAATTACAGTTCATAGGCATATACAGAATGGCCAGAAATCTTGAAGAAAGAAGTCTTAAGACCCGAAGCTTTAGAAAAGGCAGTCAATCTGGAAGATTTTGAGAAGGCGGCAGAAGGTCGACAATTCTCCAAAGAACATTTAGAGGAATCGACCGAACAAGGCTCATGCATAAAAGCTGAATCAAAAACTTGGGAAGATCCTATTGAATCCGACTTAGCAGCCGCAGAGTCTGATAATCCAGCAGTTCCCGAAAGAGAACTGGCCAACGAATCTGAAAATCTCATCCAAGATTCACCTCAATCGGATACTCAAGGATGGAAGCTGATTCAAAAACTAAAAAACTCATTCTGGTCAAGATGGTCCAAGGAATATCTGAGCAACCTCCAAGGCCGTGGTAAATGGCGAATCAAACAAGACAATATCCAAATAGGTCAACTAGTTTACCTCAAAGAGGCTCAAATATCTCCACTTCACTGGCCTTTGGCTAGGATTCAGGAGATATTTCCAGGAGAGGACAAGAATGTCCGGGTAGTCCAGATAAAGACTTCAAAAGGAGTCTTCAAGAGACCCATTACAAAGCTGATTCCATTACCTTTCAAACAATGAGAATTGTAATCTTAGCTACATAGTCGGAATCAATTAGTCCAGCATCTATACTATTGGAACTCTTTTTTTTTTTTTTTTTTTTTCTGGTCATCTCTTCCCAGCCGGGGGAGTATGTTGGATCCTATAGTTAATAATTTCCTTAATTTCAATTTTATATATGAAAATTAAGCCAAAATATTCTAAATTCAATTGTACAATATAAATCTTTAATATGTAAATTTAAAAGCAATCAACATGTATGTAAATTTCCAGTTTGGTTAATTATTAGTCTTTCTTTTCTCTCTCTCTCTATCACTAGTATCAAAATCTAAATCAAATTCATGTATTCTAAAATCATGTGGTAGCTACTCCTAACTCTAAAACCCAAAGACAATAAAATAATTCAAGACAAGTGGCAAAGTGCTTCTTAGTATCATTTACTGAACATTCAAGCCACAAACAGATAGTATAAGGGTGGATGCAAAATTCGATAGGATAGAGGTTCTCTATGTAGAACTTACGAATCTAAACGAGCTATGCCAGTCAGTCATATTAGCCAAAGATGAGGCTACTGACGAAGAGGTCGATAGGGAATTTGAGGAGTGTGAAATTTACCTAATGGAAAGATTTTATTTAAAGGCTAGAATTCGCGTTATGCGTGAGCGGGAAAGGGATGCACAGGCCAAGACTTCTCAAATTCCACCAGGGGCGTCTAGTGCCTCTCCGAGTTCAGATACCGATAATCAGAAAGTTATCAAACTTCAGACTACTTCTACGTCTCTATCGAAAAGCCCGGAAGAGTCTATGAAAGATGAAATTGAAGGCGTGGAAAAAGAGGATTCTGTAAAAACTGCTAGAGCTACGGATGTGAAGCCTGCTCTAGCTAAGGCTAGAATGCTAAAGGAAGCTTGTTCTGCTCCCTCTATAATAGATATCCAATATGAGGGCAAAAAAGGTGCTGTGAGTGCTATTAAAGAAAAGGAATTGAATGCGGCAGTTGAAGGCGGTGAAGGGAAGGAAACAGAAGCGGCAGTTAAATGCAATGAAGTGAAGGATTCTGGAACTGCAGTTGATAGCTTTGTAGGTGTGAAGGAAGCTGAGGCTAAAGACAAAGCAAAGGAAGCGGAAGCAAAACCCGATAAAGTGAATTCTAAAGACGGAGATAAGGGAGATGAAGTAAAATAATCTGAAGGTCAAAAAGCAGGAGATGAAGGCGACGGAGTGAAGGATTCTGAAGCGAAGCCTAAGGGCGACGGAGTGAAGGATTCTGAAGCGAAGCCTAAGGACGAAGGAAGGAAGGATTCTGAAGATCAGCCTAAGGGCGACGGAGTGAAGGATTCTGAAGCGAAGCCTAAGGACGAAGGAAGGAAGGATTCTGAAGATCGGCCTAAGAGCGACGGAGTAAAGGATGCTGAAGCGAAGCTTAAGGGCGACAGAGTAAAGGATTCTGAAGCGAAGCCTAAGGGAGAAGGCGTAAAGGATTCTGAAGCGAAGCCTAAGGGCGATGGAGTGAAGGATTCTGGAACGGCAATTAAAGGTTATGAACCGGTGAACAATTCTAGAGCAGCAGCTGAAGGCGCTGATCAAGTGAAGATTTCAGATGATGAAACTGAATCGATTGATGATAATGAGGAAAATGAGGAAAGAGTTGTCAAAGTTCCAGCATCGAGGAAATTGGTGAAAGCAAGACTAACTGGAGATACGGAATTTAAGATAAAGGAAAGCGCAAGGTCTCTTACGAAGGAGGAAACTGCTAATGAAAAATGTGAAGATGCAAATTTAAAGAATAAGGAAGATTCTGAAGCTGAGTCCAAAGGCGATAGAATAGGGGATTCGGAAGCTGAAACAAAGGGTAATGGAGAAAAGGATTCTGGAACAGCAATTAAAGGTTATGAATCGGTGAACAATTCTAAAGCAGTAGCTCAGGGTACTGATTCAAAGGTGGAAGAAAAGCTAGATGTAGAACAGGGTACTGATTCAAAGGTGGAAGTAAAGCTAGATGTAGAACAGGGTACTGATTTAAAGGTGGAGGAAAAGCTAGATGTAGAACAGGGTACTGATTTAAAGGTGGAAGAAAAGCTAGATGTAGAACATGGTACTGATTCGAAGGTGGAAGAAAAGCTAGATGTAGAACAGGGTACTGATTCAAAGGTGGAAGAAAAGCTAGATGTAGAACAGGGTACTGATTTAAAGGTGGAAGAAAAGCTAGATGCAGAACAGGGTACTGATTTAAAGGTGGAAGAAAAGCTAGATGCAGAACAGGGTACTGATTCAAAGGTGGGAGAAAAAATTATTGATCCAAAGGATTGGTTGAGTGAGGGGTTCATTGAAGGAGTCAATGAAAATCCACCTGAGGTGGAAGAACACTATTTGCCCCGTCAACTTTTGTTTAAGAGTGAGTCCAAAACGACGCCTATACGGCCGGTATTTGACGACGCTTCCAGTCGAAGACACAACGGACTCTCCTTGAGACGATATTTAAAAAAGATACCCAATCTACTGAGGAGAATTCCTGAGATAGGGATAATACTTCGGGAAAATAAGTTCGGAGTTTTGGCCGACATGAGGAGATATTTCCAGGTGATGGCCATCAAGGAAAATGATTGGGACTACCTCCGATTCCTTTGGAAGAGGAAGATGGACGCTTATGGGGTAATCTCCGGTGGTGTGTATGGAGAGGGTGCCGCAGTGTGCCGAGGAGAAGATGGTTTTCTTGGATAAGAGCCTGGGCTCCCTGCAACGGTGTCCCACCTACCGGGATCCCCCCATCACGGTGAAACGGATTTTTTCTTTCTTGTTTTACAAAAAGAAAGGTGGGGGTATGTTAAAAGTCATGACATATAGTATGTAAATATATTTTTTTAATGTATGACTAGGAATGTAGATTTCTATTGAATGTATAAATTATTATGTAAATTTCCCTTTTGAATGTATATAACTTAGCCGTGTTGTTTAAATAAAGAGTTTCTTTTAGTAGAGCGAAGAGCTTTACAGGTGTAGCCGTTGGTTTTGTCTTCCTTATTTTCTTTCTTGCTTGATCACCCGAGGCAGCCCAAACAATATCAAGACTTTGGGTAAAGGTTTTACTTGTTAAAGGAGGTTTCTTTAATTTGACTTCTCATACCTTAACAAATAGCGTCTGGGTACGACGTAACATTTGGTGTCCGAAGCGGGGATTGCAGCTTAATTAATTTTAATTGAAGATTTAATTTTACGCTAATTTAAAAAGAAAAATGGAAAACTAACCGACCACGAAATTGAAAAATTCAAGAAATTTCTCAGTCTGATAAACCAGAAAGTAGATGAGTTCAGAGAAGATGTTAGATCGATTAAAGAAGGGATTACTCCATTGGAATCTCGATTGAGCTGACTCGAGCATAATCGGAATATCGAACATTCCGTCACACCCATGTCTTGCGAAGTTAAGGTCAATGTACTACCGCCAGAAGATCCTGATGGCTTTTCAAAAACAATCACAGCAATCAATAGCCCATGTACTCAATGCCTGAGGGGACAAAAGACGAATACAGGAGATAAAGATCAAGGCAAGATCATCACAACAAAGACCATCACGTCAGGAGACGTCGTAAGTGAACTGTCAGAATCTACGCTAGAAGATTCTCCTGTAATACAGAAGTCCGAAGAGTGTCGACAGCAGGAAATGATCCAGACTGGTTGTGTAGCGGTGGAAGGCGAGCTGATCGCCTCCAACAACGGCTGTGTCACGAGTGTTTTGAACCAAATAAAGCGGACGGAAGGAGAGTGCCCTCCAGGTGATATACTGTGTGGAAATTTAACCCTTGGGATCTATTCTGAAATACCCCATGAGAACAACAACGATCTTGGTGAGCTGCAGTGCGACAGCGTGGCTGACTTCTGCGACAGTGACAGACTGTCGGGGACTACAGCAGCGATCCAACTGGAAGGGACGGAGCTGGGTGATCCGTGGAAGTGCGACAAGGCTAGATGGTCGAAGCATCCCGAAGTTGGAACCGGCGACCCGACTGAACAGGATAGAGCATTGTATGCTCTGTGGAAGTCCGACAACAATGTCTGTGACGCGGAAGTAGCGCGCAATGTATCAGCGCGGTCGTCTGCAATACAAGCTGAAAAGAGGTGCTACGGAGTATGTGTCCACCATTCGTTACTTCGCCCGATAAAGTTCAGACTCAACCACCATCGCCTTGAACAAGTTGTGCCGAAATTGAAAAAATTGTGCGGTCTGACACCTTCAGCAATTTCGAGGATTCCATGCTCCAGGGCAAGGAGAGCATCGAGATGTCCAGGTCTAGAATTTGTAGAAGAAGAAATCTCCAGTTTCAAATAAATGCGAAACCGACAGAAGAAAGGAACTATCCAGGCCACCTCTGGAAATCTGACAAGGTTGATTACGTGCCGGACGGCCCCGAAATGGTCAGTGTGGATCAGTTGGACACATCTACTGTAAAGATCGTCCATCTACAGCCCCGTCGCGCGAATGAAAAGAAAGCCCGAGTTGGGATGTGGTTCTGCAAACAAGGGCTGACTCTAATCCTGCCGCTACGCTTCCGGGAGGCAGACGACCCTCTTGTGGCGACAGACGTCAGGGAGATCAAAAGGCCGCCGAACAGCGCCGCTGGTGATATGAGTCATTTTCGGGACGATACTTTAGCTGCAATCCCTTCGAACTCACGTGTATATCTTTGTGGCATACTGAGTAGATAAAGCACACGAATAGCGTCTGGGTACGACGTAACAATATATAAATGACGACATATATGTGAAGTGATATTTTGAATTCTACTTAATGCGAAGTAACTAATAAACAGGTGAGAGTTCCCTCCCTACTTCAGTTTCATTTTGTGTGTGTGTTCTCTCAAAATAAAAACAAATATCACAATCATAGTATATCAATCGGTCAATGATAGACGAATCAATAATTTTGAAGTTTTGATTTTAGTTTATATGATCAATCTTGTGTCTCCTGTATGTGTGTTTTCTGGCCATTTGGTATTTTCAAACTGTCATTTGATAGGTATGTGGTATTTTGTATATACTGTATATATGTAACGTTTGGAAGATTACCTTTTTGAGATGGGCTGAGTTGATTGGTTGATTGATTGATTGTGGTGGGCGCAGTCGTATTTGCTGAAGTGATAAGGTATTCACAAGGGAAAATAACGAGGACACAGAGTTGAATTGAAATAGGCCAGCGATCAAGGGAGAAAGGGGTTGAAGCTAGTTTGCGGATTTGACTAATCTATGGCTGTTCACATTATTGAGGATTGGACTTATCTGATGGTTGAGAACATGGTGGTTGGCTCCAAACTGGTCTCAACGGCGGCGAGCTCCTGACTAACTAAGCTGAGTTCGCGATTTAACACGAAAACTTCTCAGGGCTCTGATTGGTTGGTGGTCGAGTCGTGTAAGCTTTCCATTGGTTCCTAGCTAATCCTCCTGGACTCTGATTGGATCTTTGCTAATCCTTTGTTCTTAACTTGTTCTGACATGATCCCGGAAGGACTAGGTTCTTGAACCCAGTTTTATGAGTTCCTGGATAATAAAACCTGCTAATGATCGTTCCTCTTTGATGGCCTTTCTCTCTAAACCTTTCTCCCAGATTTCTAAGCCTTGTTTTTATTAAAATCTCTAGATTATACATTGCATACATATTGTGGTGGGATTACATCCAGTTATGTACAAATTATGACATATATGGAAATTTTGCCGGGAGTAAATTGATCTAAAGAGACAAAGGTCGCCTCTCCCGTCAAAATAGACGTCAAAACTAGACGTCGTCTATTGACCGTCGCCGCAAACTAGCGGCCTCAGGTCGGTGACCATGGTCTCTAGGTGGACGCTTTTCAGTTTGCCAAAACTGCTGTTGTGGCTTTGTCACCGACCTGGGGCCGCTAGTTTGCGGCGCCGGTCAATAGATGGCGTCTAGTTTTGACGTCTATTTTGACGGGAAAGGCGACATTTGTCTCTTTATATATATATATAAATAATTGCAAAAAAAAAAAGTTCAGGTGTCGGTATTATAATAAAACTAGCCGAATGACCCGGACAACGCCCGTTTTTTACCCGATTGAATGTTTTTATTCAAATACTATTTGTTACAATTATAAATTGGCGCCGTGGATGTCACTCTTGTGTCCCGCTCCAAACTTTACATGTACATTAGGTCAGCTGATATTACCTCCCATATTCACCGCTAGAGGCGCTGCTCGCGAGCCAAAGGGCAAATTTTCAAATAATTCGACGAATATTCGGGATAGAGAACTGAAATTTTCAATATAAGTTTAAATATATTCTACTCTATACACTCTTAAATTCCAGTCAGATTAGTTACGTATTGTGGACGTGTATAGCCGACAAACATACATACATATACTGGCTTATATATATATATATATATATATATATATATATATATAGGGATAAAATAAATGAGTTTTAAAAATTGTAAAAAAAAAAAAAATGCATCGGCCGGGAATCGAACCCTGGGCCGCCCGCGTGGCAGGCGAGCATTCTACCAATGAAACACCGATGCTTATAAGAAATGGCCCTATCTGGGTATTTATTCCATTCACAAAAGCAAACGATGACAGAATTGTTGATGACTCTGATACTGGTATTTATAATTATGTTAGCATAATGAATTAGTCAGTATTCCCATGGTCTCCAGCGAAGAGGTGTGAATTGACTTTTTTGAAAATATATCTAATTATAAAGATAGAAGCTTCTATAGAAATAACTAAAATAAGACGAAATAGCTCAGTTGGGAGAGCGTTAGACTGAAGATCTAAAGGTCCCTGGTTCGATCTCGGGTTTCGGCATCTTTTTTTAATTTTTAAATTTTTACTTACCGTAACTTGACACGTGACTTAACGTGACAGAATTGTGCATGACTCTGATAACTGTATATATTAATAAGACGTATACTGACCACGAGAACAGGAGCATATTAGATGCAAAGCGCTATCTAGTGGAACAGAAATCAACTAAACGTTGAATAAGCCTGTTCCAGATATTTGGCCAACCCATTTTATTGATAAATCAAGAAAAGAAAACCACGAACGCGTTTCGGGCTGTTGAACCTAGTCAGCGTGGTGCAGGCTGTACCTCTACGACCAAAAATGTTTTAGTTTCAGAGGCCTTTTGGGAAATCAAGAAATGGGTTTAAAAAACCTAAACATGCAAACATAAGCTGAACATGTGAAAAAATACATTTGAAAAAGGTCAAGTTTTGGTAATACGTAATATTAAAGAAGGCATATTCTGACCATCTAGTGGAAAATAAATAAATGGGTTGGCCAAATATCAGGGAACAGGTTAAATCAACGTTTAGTTGATTTCTCTTTCTCTAGATGGCGTTCTGCCATAATGATCATGGCATTCAATAAATTAAAACCACCTTGAGGATTTTTACCAAATTGTTGTACTGCTCTGCAAGGGGGAGGGGGATAACTCCAATGTTCTATTAATTCTATTATATCTCTTTGAGATTAATTATTCTAGGACCAGTCTTTGATCTTTACCCGCCATTTTATGAAAATAACATGTGCCGTCATTCAGAGGATTGTCATACTATGGTTCTGAAGTTCCGAAGGCCATCAGGTCCATAACCTGCACGATAACGACTACATTTGAGAGCGAAAAACGTTCAAACCAAGTTCAAGGACTTTCTATCATCCCAGACCTCACCTCTCAGCGGACCACGGGCGAGCTTTTCGAATTCGTTACAGGGGGACGTCGTCGATAACTAGATCAAATGATTACATGACCAACAGATACTTGGCCTTCGCCAACATAAAGAGCGCTCTTACCGTCCTTCATTATTACCCGAGGAAATCTAAGGCTAGCATGGATTCACTTCCAGGGTCACCATCTACAAGCGATCTACACCACCGATATAGGATCGGCGAAGAAGAGATCACTGCTATAATCGTCCGCCTGCCAAAACAGAAGGCGACCGAGTGGGATGACTTGCCCTGCAAGCTGTTCCGAGGTTCAGACGATTTATTCCCGAGTGCGCTCATTAGGGTCTCGAGGTTCCCTAGCTCTGCGGGGCCCTGCCCTCTTTCATGTGGCGAAGCGAAATGTATCTGATTTAGAAACCGTACGGTGGTCCGGACTTCAACGGACTTTGACGTCTCTCTTTGCCATCGATGAAAAACCGAGTCCTAAGCAGAGTCCTTTATTGGAGACTGCGTCCCCATCTTCGAGAAATAGTACCGTAATATCAAAGCTCCTCAACGAGTAGAACACCAGCCTGAAAGACAGCCCGCCCAGCTGACAAAGCTGCTACTGCCTGCAGATATGAAACCCCGCTGGCAATCATCGCCAACGACTTGGTGTCCGCGTTTGACCTGTTAGATAGAGTCTTCTTGGTGTCCTTTCTTCTTCCCAAAGGCCTTCCGCCAGTCTTCGCAGGGTGGGTTCTCCTGCTATTCGCTAGGGTTGAGGCGTCAACGAGGATGGATGGCGTTACTCCTCTTTACCACTTACTCATTAGAGTGATGCAAGGCTGCGCTGCGACGCCACGTTCATCACCACTTTCACGGGGCTTCTTCTGCTTCGCCTGGAGCAGCTACTTGGCCTGGATAAGATCTTGGCGTACGCCAAGTATTGTTCGCGAGGATGGGCAGCTAGATGTCGTCAATGAGATCTTCGAGAAATCCAGGCGTGCGTGACTAATGAAAGTCAATTTCGGCAAAGTGCCAGGGCCTCTGGTGCGGAAAGAGAAGAAACCGCAGCGACTCCCCTTTCGGCATCTCCTGAAACTCGGAAAAATAACGCTTTAAGGGACCATAGTGACGATATAATGGGCACCCCGGCCCAAGAGCAACATCTGCAGGAGCTACTGTAGCGGGCCATTGCCAGATGATCCTTTTTTAACCGCGGTGTCTCGATTGCTGGTCGAGCAAAATAGGAAGATAGCCTGGTGCTCTCGGTCATATTCTATCATCTCTAGGCCTATCATCTCAGCAAGACCACCAATGCAAGAGTGAATCGATTCGCTTGAGCCTGCCTCGTGGCTTCCCGGCAGCGTCCTGGCGCAGCCTATTTTCGTGGAAGACCTGGGAATCCTCGACACCGGCACGCATATCTATCTGTCGTGTCTCAAGGGCGTCCAGGCAGCACTTCGTGAAGGCCGTAACGCCCACTCTTTGCTCGCTGAGAGCGAGATGTGACTGTCTTATGTGTCCATTCCTGGGCCCTGGCTTCCACCGCGGCGTCATCGGAGTGTTCGCCTCTTTGAGGCTCCCGAGGAGATATTCGATCTGGAACAGCGGCATTCCTCCAGGCTTTCCGAGTCGTGGGCGCTGCTGCTATTTGCCACCCCTAAGCCTGTTCCTAAAAGGTGTCTGGGATGGGGCATAAGTGACATGAAAGTGCCTACCCCAAACATCGCAATAGCTACGCTCTGCGCCATCGCAGACGTCGCTGCTCTGTGTAGCTTCAGCTCACGCCTGGTTGCTCAGAACGCCCGGGGATGTTATCACGTTGCTAGCATAGCTTTTGTGGTGCGTGGAATGGTTACGCTGTTCCGCAGACTCGCCACCCACACCGCTCCGCTGACTCGCACCCTCTCCTGGAGAGGTGCCTACCCGCCTTCGTCTGGTATCAGCTGGAGAACCTTCCGGCTTCTCGGGGCACGACGCTGATGTGGCCGTACACGTGGATCTACATGCGCTGTTCCATCCTGCTCATATTGCCCATTCCCTAGACTACTGCATTGCCTGTGGGTCCAGCGACTAGTCGCTGGTTCATAGGTACTTGTGATACTTTGCTGCCAGGCCTTTCATCCAGGAAGTTTCCAGTCACCTACAGCGGGGTCAAGACCTACAGATATGGATTTTCGGAACTGGCCTTCAATAATTTGAAATCTTCATATCTCTGGTAATTGGGGCATCCGTGAGGATCCTCTGATTGCATGGAGGAGGACTCTTAATCGTTGAGAGAGCTTCCTCGATTGTATATAATTACACATATTTTACTATCTTTAATGAATTTAATATTTCTATTTTACCTTTTTCAAAGTGTCAAGCCGGCACAGTAACTTAAAAAGGGTTCAATTTTTATTTTTTTTAAACAAATCGAATATACAAATTCCGCAGCAAATTATCCCAGCAGACATGCAAATTGACCTGATCGCATTGAGGCTTCGAAAATGATGCCTAAGATTACCAAAGAATAAAGGCGCTAAAATAAAGGAACGAGACTCCGAAGTCAGCCCAGTTAAAATTCCAAAGGCTGACGGCATCCCAGCAAGGCCGATTCAACAATCAAGAAGGCTGATAAAAGAGATGCTGTTATACAGCTGCTTGATTATTTTAATTGTTAATTGTCAAAAATAAATTATCCTCATATTTTACAAAAGTTAAAATAATATATAACAAATATGTAGATATAAAAGGATTTAATTTAATTACTGGTGCAGTTTTTTTTATAAAAAATTTCGGGAAGAAAAGCGATGATTATTTGCCGCATTTTGCAGAACATGTGGTGAGAAACTGATAAATGTGAGACTGTAATGATTTTTATAAGCAAAATAAATATAATAAATAATAAGTTTAATGGCAAGGTTTAATTATATATATAAGAATACCAATTTGCATATATCAAATCCGAATAATCAAATTATATATGACGTGCCTGTATTAAAGTTATCCCCAAATATCACATCTAATTTATTTATTTGGGTTTGTTTATTTTCTCATTTTGAGAAATAGTAGAAATTTTAAAAATAAAACATAAATATTGTTTTTTATCCCTCAACATATATAGTTAGCGAAATCTGTACTTTCCAGAGACCTCGTCTAATAATTTTTTTTTCAAATTCATAAATGTTTAAGTTTTTTTTTTACTGTGGTTAGATTATTTTCTTTTTGCTTTGAAAAACTTCTTTGATTCACCTCGTTCATTCTTCAAAATAATTTGTTTTTACCATTTTTTTTTGTGGGTAGCCATCCGGACTCGAATTAAACATAAATACGATTTGAAATGAAGGCGATAAAAACGTGGTAATTTTCTTTTAATGGTAAAAACACAAGCTTTCAGGCAAGAATGCCCTTCTTCAGGTTACAACTTGGAAATATTTTAAAACTACGGATATGAAAGATAACCCAATATAGTAGGTATATAGTTCAGCTGGGGGGATTGGCGAGGTAAAATACGGAGTATTGGGTTGGGAGGTCGATTTTTCGGTTAAAACTGG
The DNA here is from genome assembly GCA_030710605.1 of Cordylochernes scorpioides. Lineage (NCBI taxonomy): Eukaryota > Metazoa > Arthropoda > Arachnida > Pseudoscorpiones > Chernetidae > Cordylochernes > Cordylochernes scorpioides. Next base: position 51,320,975 of record CP092872.1, on the reverse strand, counting down.
GCGTGCAGTGCGAGACCAAAGATTCAAGGACTAGGCGCTGATACTTGTTCCCGACGCCCTTGTAAACGCATACAGCGCTGTCCAAATTGAACGAGTGGCGAAATTCTGTGATGTGTTGGCATAAGAGAGACTTGCGGTGTTTTACCTCGCCAATCCCCCCCAGCTGAACTATTTACCTACTGTATTGGGTTATCTTTCATATCCACATAGTTTTAAATTATTTCCAAGTTGTAACCTGAAGAAGGGCATTCTTGCCTGAAAGCTTGTGTTTTTCGCATTAAAAGAAAATCACCACGTTTTTATCGCCTTCATTTCAAATATTATTGCGTGGCTACATCATGTCTGATCATAAATAAGATTAAATGGATGTGTATTGCGGGAAGAGATATATCACAACAACAATATATTTTGGAAAATTAACTTTTGCCATCAAATATTGTCATACATATACTCAGATACAAGAATAACAGCTGATGGAAGACTAGACATGGAAATACAATGCCGAATATCAATGGCAAAACAAGTTTTTTGGAACAACAAAAATATATTAAGGAGCACTACCAATATTATGATGAAACAAAGACTGATAAAGACACTAATCTGGCCTTTGTCATTCTAATTTCATTTGCATTGTTTTTTCACCGAGTTATTTTTTCAAAAATACTTATATTTGAAATACGTTCTTAAAATCAAAGAAGGCATATCCTGATCACGAGCACATGAGCGTTATAGATGGCAGAGCGCCATCTAGTGGAACAGTCCCCCACTTGGCTTGGCTGCCATCCGGCGTGTTATGGACTGATTTAGAATGTGTTAAACAAGATACTTTGCGAGAGATGCCAATGCTCTTACATTGGTGATATTTCAAGGGACCTACAGACAGAATTCAAGGTACATAAATAACACTGGTCAACAACATGTTTGCCCAAAGTCGGATCCCTGTCTTTATACTAATAGACAATTTGGAAAAATGATATATTTGCTCAAATATGTAGATGATTTTTTGATTTGTTCAACCCCTGAAAAGGACAGAAAGTCTATTACAGGTTATATTTATAAATTGGGAACTAATCTGATCACGTGGGTTAGCCAAAAACAAAACTCAATTTCCCTTTCTTCGACAGAAGTAGATTTTGTCAGATTTTGGATTTGAAATTTAAAAAAACCTATTATCTTAAATGAGGATAATCAGAGTTGTATAAAATTACTAAATTCATAAAAAGTAACTGCTAGGACAAAGCATATTGAGTTTATTTTAGTTATATTTAGCATAGAGTTTCATATCATAAAGGATTTAATTTCAAATAATTTTCTTTCTCTGAACTACTGTCCAACTGAAAAGATGTTTAGCAGACATCTTGACCAAGCCACTTCCTAAGAATAAGTTTCAAGAGTTGAGACAGGGAATTGTACTCATCACCTACAGAGCCATTGAAAAGAGGATTGTTGGAATATTACACAGAGTAACAATGGCTATAGATGAGCTCGTGTTTGAAAAGGAACTTGTATATAATAATTATTGTTTTTGTTGTTTTCACGTAAAACATATACCAATATTTATTTTGTATAATTGTTATAAATAATAAATAACACTGGTGTGCAACATTTTTGCCCGAGTGAACCTGATGGTGTTACTAGTGTAACTTTTCATGCTGAACTCAAAAATATAATCAGAAATTTCCCATCACCCATGGGTTTTGCGTGACAGCCTTATTTTAGTATTGGGATAAATACAGCAAAAAATACAAAAAAATATTACTTAAGAATTTTTGCATAAACCTTATTACATTACACTGGTTTATCAAAAATTATTTTTTTTTTGTTCCACAAAAGAAACATCATCTTATCCAAATATAACTCTTTGTGCTAATTCCAATTATACCATGATGTCACGCAAATATCACGCAAGAATTTTGAGATACACCTACATGGAATTTGGAAATGTTTTTAATATATAGGCCTATATGAACGAAATATATTTATTTTATTGAAAAGTAGTGACAGTGGATTTTCTTCTATACTTTGCTTGTGATACATCCCTCTTGAGTGTCCAGAAGTAGTCAGAAAGCATACCGAGACTTCATTTACCTTGGTACCGCTTCTCCATTCTTGATATATCTTGATGAAACCTCTCACCATGCTCATCGCTAACTGTACCAAGATTGTCTGGAAAGAAATCCAGATGTAAATGCAGGAAATGGATCTTGAGAGACATGTTACATCCCAGTGCCTTTTAGGAAAGCAACATATCATTAACTATGTCTCGGTAATTTTCAACCTTGACACTTCCTAAGAGGTTCTTGCAAACGTTTCTAAAGGAATTCTATGCTGCTGGTTCAACTTCATTCGAACTATTTTGAAAATTTCCATCCTGCAGCAATTCTCGAATCTGAGGTCCAACGAAAATGTCTCCTTTAATTTTCGCATCACGCATCGTTTTTGTTTTAGGTAGGTAAATCCACTGGCATTTCGATCCATTGCCTTGACAAAGTTCTTCATTAATCCCAGTTTAATATGTAATGGTGGTAAGTAAATATTTTCTGAATCGATCAGGGGAGGATTTACAATACTTTTATGTCCTGGAGTAAATTTTTCACGGTTTGGCCAGCTTTTTTTAATGTAATGCCTTTCCCTAACTCTGCTATCCCACTCACACAGAAAACAAAAAAAAATTGTATATCCAAGCTGTAATCCACGCAAGAGAACAATGACTTTCAAATCGCTGCATATTTTTCAACCGAATTTTTCATATTCTATCTTTTTCAAAAGCAGTTTCATGTTTTCGTAAGTCTTTTTCATTTTGGATGCATGTGCTATTGGCACTGATGGGAACTTATTTCCGTTGTGAAGGAGAACAGATTTCAAACTAATTTTTGAAGAATCAACGAATAAACGCCACTCTTCTGCATCATGGTCATGACCAAGCGCTTCCATTAGACTAACAACCTCATTGCAATATACTAAACATTCTCTTGTGAAAAGAAGTCTTGAAATCCATCTTGACGCTTGCGGAGAAAGCATAATTTTGTGCCTTTGTGCAGCAGATTCCAGCCATTTAACCTAGAGCCTAAAAGTTCACTCTGTTTTTTGGATAAATCTAAATCACGTACGAGGTCGTTCAAATCTCCTTGGGTTAACAAATGAGGTTCAGATGAAGCACCTGCTTCAAAATTTGTGTCATCTGATTGTTGCTTTCGTCTATTTGAATCATCGTCACTAAATATTACATTTTCAGGAGGCTGTGGTACAGGTAAAATGTCACTATGAGAAACCGGTCTCATAGCTGAAGGCAAATCTGGATATTCAACTGTATGTCTTGATTTGGATGTAATACCTATAGTCTTTATCAAACAATCCACCCTGTAAGACGTCGAGCACAAATTTCACAACAATGATGAGGAGCCCAAGTCTTATCTTGGTCACCAACTTTACAGCCAAAATAAAGTTGATAGCACCTTTTGATGAGCGGTGCAAAGTTTCGCCTTCTAACTTTGAAAGTTAATTCCCCACAAATGTAACAGAAAATATCAGGAATATTAATGCAACGCCTCGGCATATTGACACAGTCTAAGTGCACACGATTTATAAAAGCAAATCGAGAGAGAAGAATAAACTGATCACTTCAAATTTACCTGTCACTCCTGATGCAAATCTATTAAACAAAACGTTAGGTTCAATTTAAATATATATATTAAAACTGTTATTCGGCAAATAGCATTACAGAGCTTGTCGTTATTTTTGATTTGAAGGCAAAACAGATTGCATTATAAAATAAACATATTTAATTAAAAATTCAATAATTTGTTATTTAAATTAATATTTATGATTCTTAAAGAGCAAAATTTAATTAACAACAAATAATATAAAGCTTTTGGCTCCACATATCAACTCCTCTTGTCAAAAATAAAGCGCTAGCTAATGTAATGATGTTTACTTAAAGAATGCTTACGTAACATTTTCTGCATTATTATTGTATATACCAATTTATAGAAAAAAATGTTCACCCTGCGAAAACTATGGGTGATGGAAACATCTGATTTCATTTTTGAATTCAGAATGAAAAGTTACATTAGAATCAACATCAGGTTTTACAAAAAAGTTTTTTTTTTTTTAGGCCTGTCTAATTAATTAAACAAATGCCACAGGTCTCGGGAAATGTGTTCTCGAGATTTCCGGGATCTCTGCCATTCTAACGGAGTACATAAAAACATATTTTAAGGAATATATGTTTCTAAGTACTCCTGCAGAAGGGCAGATGTGCCCTAAAGTTCGAGATTACATTTAATAAAGATAAAAGAAACACATCCCCAGAGACCTGCGGCTTTTGTTTGATTGGTATACAGGATATTTAAATAATATACAACCAAGTGTAGGACCAAAGATCCCAGTTTTACCGACATCATGAATCCAAGGCCACTTTAAAACTTTGAACATGCAGAAATATTACATTACGGATTCACCAACAAAATGCATAGACTTACTATAGAGATTTTATAATCAATTAATATTTCTTTCTCAATTAATATTCATATAGAAATCTCCAACCAGAGTAAAGAATCTTTCAATAAATTAGATTGGCTATAACAAGTAAGCCCATTTCCATATAGTTACCGGATATATCCATTTATATAACTACTAGACGAATGGCCCGGGCAACGCCCGGGTTTTACCCGAGTGCGAAAAACGTTGTCTTGGGTGGTCGCTATAGACAGGGTGGTCTGTATAGACAGGTGTATGTATCACACAGCTGATAACAGGGTTGTCTAGAGTGGCCGCTATAAACAGGGTGGTCTGTATAGACAGGTGTATGTAGCTGATAACAGGGTTGCCTAAAGTGACCGCTATAGACAGGGTGGTCTGTATAGACAGGTTAATGTAACACACTGATGATAACAGGGTTGCCTAAAGTGACCGCTATAGACAGGGTGGTCTGTATAGACAGGTGGATGTATCACACAGTTGATAACAGGGTTGTCTAGAGTGGCCGCTATAGACAGGTGTATGTATCACACAGCTGATAACAGGGCTATCTAGAATGGCCGCTATGTACAGGGTGGTCTGTATAGACAGGTGGATGTATCACACAGCTGATAAAAGGGTTGTCTAGAGTGGTCACTATAGACAGGGTGGTCTGTATAGACAGGTGGATGTAACACACTGCTGATTACAGGGTTGCCTAAAGTGACCGCAGGGAGGCAGAGAGGACACGTGTTCGCCGGCAGCCAATGGGCGCGCTTTCTATCCGTGAGCTTCAGACAGAATAAGGCAATTATATATATAGATAATACGACTTGATAATAATGGTACTAACATCAGGTTAGTGGAAAAAATAATTGCTCTTTTTGGCGGTGACTTTAAAAATAATAATACGCTTCAAATAACACTTTGTTAATAAAAATAAAGCCATCTATCCTTTCCAATGGAAAACAAGCTGGTTTATTCCATTTTGATGAATTCTGGTGTTCTAAAAGCAATGAAATCATTGAAGGACGTTTCAGCATCGCCTTGATTTTTAAAGCATTTGCCTTCCAGGAAGTTGGTGAGGTGCCTGAAAAGTGGTAATCGGCCGGTGAGAGGTCGGGTGATTATGGTGAGTGATCAAGAGGTTCATCCAGCTCACTCAGCGTAATCATTGAGAAGAAGGGTATAGCGCTGTCGTTGAAAAGGATAGGCCCTTTTCTGTTGACCATACGGGGCAGATGAGGCAGGTTTTGGTAAATTTTCTCAATTTTATGACAACTGTGATTTTTTCACCAGGATTCAGAAATATGTGATATATCAAACCTGCTCTGGACCACCAAAACAGTCACCATAATCTATTTCTGGTGCAATTTGGGCTTCGGGAAATTTTTCGGAGCTGCGTCGCGGTCCAACCATTGCGTAGAACGTCGCTGGTTGTCATTGAGGATTCAATTTTGGTCGCAGGTAACAAAACGGTCAATAAAAGACTCATTCTTGTTTCGCACAAGTTGCGCTGCAGAAACAACAAACCGATGAATTTTCTAATTTTTACTCAATTTGTATGGTACTAATTTTTGAGCTTTTTCACCTTTCCTATTTGTTTTAAAATGACGACAAATGTGGTCAACGTTTAGCTCTCCAGCCACTTCTTGTGTAGTGTTGTTTGTATCAGCCTCGATTATTGACTTTAAATGGTCGTCGTCAACCACCGATGGACATCAATAGTTGAGTTTTTACCAGGGTGATGCATAGTACTATCGTTCTAATGAATAATTAAAGGAAGTAATGCTTCTCTAGGTACACATATACTCAAACTTTCATAACCTTTCACAGATATATAATATTAAAAATAATAAATTAAATAATATTTAATTCAAAATACAATATTAAAAAAGGTAAATAAATTATCAAAAAATAGCCATTTTAGAATCAGATTCATATGTCTCTCACAATTCGAAAAGTACAGTTGATATAAGAACTATATTTAGGCTATGACCCCCCATTAAAACTATTTTATGAATGTTCATTATTTTGAACTTTACTTAATTTGATTTGTTAAGAATTTTTGAAATATACATACAAATTTGTGTTTAGCGATATTTTGTTTATTGACTTGATAGAGGACTTAATATTGAACAATTTGTTTACAAAGTATTTATATTTCGAGCTGACCTTGAAGCATGGCTCGGATCTTGGTGGATTCACATTCCTATAATCGGTACATAATAGGTATAAATTAATACAAAGCAATAACGCGCCATCTTTATATAACGAATGAAGACATTAAGACGCGAATGTTTCTTTTCACAAATAAATCAAACTTCTACTGTCCTAAATGAGATAAACCATTTTGAAGATTCCACTCTTCAGTGTAGCAAATATGATCTAATGAAGTATTAGAGCTCTAAAGGAGCTGTCTGGTAGATTAAATTGGCAAAACCGCTTGGGGGGTTCACCACTGGTGAGCCAAGCCCTCCCAATATTTTTCATCGCAGTAAGGATAGTAGAAGTTTGTTTTATTTGTGAAAAGAAACATTCGCGTCTTAATGTCTTCATTAGTTAAACTTGACATAGCATTAATAAAATATGTGTTTCTAATAATTCTCCACGATTATATATTATCAGTTTAATTTAAGATTATTCTCAACTTTGCCAATCTTGAGCTCTCTTGAGCAAAAGCCACCTTCAGCACTCATTCTCTCATGTCTATAAATTCCTTAATGACATAATAAATATCAGCTGAGAAGTTATATTCACAATAAATGTCTATATATGTGATAATATCATCAGATAAATGAATACTTATAGAGTTTTCTACATTGAATTCTCCTCTAATGAATGTCTTTTTAAGATAAAAAGTGAATTTTAGCCTTTTTCTTCTCAATTTAGGTTCACATCTTTCTTTCTTTATTATTCTACTGACAATAGAGATTATAAAGGCTCGTCAATGGTGTGGTTTATATTTGTGAAGAAATAGTTTCTTCAATAGGATTTCATGTTATGGTCTCTTATATGCCAATCCTTTATCAGTTTCTTCGAGTTTTTCTCGCATAATACTTTTCTGAATCATTTCTGAAAAATCTCATTTCCCTTATTATATAGCTTATTGCGAATTTTCCAATTTACTGGCGATTAAAAAGTTTCCACACACTGGGAAAGATATTATCCCTATGCTGGTAGTTTGGTTGGTCAGTGCTGCCATCTCTCGTCGGTGGAATGAAATAAACTCCGACAGAAATAAAGTAAACACGACACACAGCGCTCTCTGTATGTAGAGGGTTAAGTATTCAAAAATATTTCTTTCTTAAAATAAAGGAAAATTTTCTAAATTTTATAAACTGAATATGAGAATGAGTTACAAATTACAAGAGAAGGAATCGCCAGACATCATCTTGAAGGAGGAATCAAAGTTTACGGCGACGCGTTTCTTTTATTTGTTCTGAGTAATCTGCAAGCTTTTGGGCTATGACGTCCTTCAACAGGCCAAGTTTCAAATTATTATTAATGAGAAATAGTTTTTCAAACGAGTAGCTAGCGACATATGTAGGTTTACGGAACCTTAGTTGATGAAATATTGGCTTTCAAATTCAAATAAGTTCAAGTTGGTTTTATCGTGCCTTGTTTTTGGGTTTCAATAACTTCTTACAACTTGCCCTCTTAATTCGATTTCCTTTGTGGATAGTGTCATACCGATATTTAATTTTCAGTTTATTCAGTATCATACTGCCAGAGGTTTAAAGAAGCCTAAGTGCACAGTCCACCAGGCGGTCTTACCTGGATAGTCACCACATGGAAAAACTCTCTTGTCAAGCGTAGATTATTGGCTGATGATTCTGAGTTAGATGCATAATTGGCTGATACGGAAAATTGTTCCAAAATATATTTTAAATAATTCTGTAGGAAAGAGGAACAATGTGGCTTAAAAGAGTTTCTTAATTTGATATATCCTAATTATCTTTGACCAACCACATATCTTTATATAAATATTTTATTGAAAAATTTCAAATCATCATATCTAATTTCAAAGTATATCATGTTTTGTTCCCCATTTAGTAAATTATAAATAAAAAGAATAATAAAAAAAAGAAATAACGCATAATAATTTATCATATTAAATGGAAGATTGAAAATATTCATCGTTAAACTCATCTATGATATTTTGTACTGAATGTGCATTCGAACAAGGAATATTCTACGATGGGGCCCAATATTTGCTGCTCTCCAAGTAGCTCAATCTCAATTTTTATAAGGAAAATCTAAATTCTACTCTAGGACAAGTGAGTTTAAGTTAGGAAATATGATTATGTAACCAGGGGGCTCCCATAACAAAATATAAAGCACAGGGATCTAACGTTTGTTTAAATATAATATGTAAACTCCTGTGTATTCTTGCCTTTTTCTTAACCATATCATCCTCTGACAAGGTTCAATCTTTGAATCAACTTCCTAACTGGACGACATTACTTCTCTTTAATTCTTTATGAAACCTTTTTCAAGAACTACCAGTCAACCAGAAGAGTTGGATGAAAATACATTATGTGGACTGGACCAACTGATTGTTTGAATTGATACAAAACAACATGACTCCAGATGGGCCTCGTTTAACCAAATATGAACTTGGATATATATTTATTTTAGGAATATTATTCATAATAATACAAGGTTGTTCCAAAAGTTCGTAAACACTTGCAAAAATTGAATTTGGATATATATTATATGGATATACATTTTGAATTTGTTGTAAGTGTTTACGAACTTATGGGACAACCATATTGTTCTAATATAAACATATTCTTTGCGTTGTTTCACATAATATTTATAGAACCCCAATTTGAACAGAATTTGTTGAGGTCCTTGTAGAAAGTTGGCATCTTATATTCCCAGCTACACTCGCCCCATCTGTTGGTTGGCTGCTGCATAATGGGTATTCCAGATCGAGCGGTATCATGATATTTGGTACGTTTTTTTTAGAATGAATCTATAGAAAACTAATTTGATTGAATAAAAATTGAAATTTAAGTGAAGGCCAAAAAGACCTGGATAACAATACATCAAACGGTTCCTCATAAAGTGTTAATTCTCGGCTGTTGTGTAAAACAGGTGTTCCAGATGTGGAGATTGCTGCGGGATTTCTCTTCTTTATAGTTCTACTAGCCGAATGACCCGGGCAACGCCCGGGTTTTACCCGATAAAAGGTTTTTAGTAAAATACTATTCGTTACAATTATAAATTGGCGTCGTGGATGTCACTCATGTGAAACGTCCCGCTCCAAAAATAGTGGGTTTTTTTTAAATATAAAAAGAAAAATGTAAATTTTCATAACGATATTTGAAAATTCTATTATTTTGATTTTCAAATACCTATCGTTGTAATTATAAATTGGCGCCGTGGATGTCACTCTTGTGAAACGTCCCGCTCCAAACTTTGTGTTTGAGAAGCGATATTTTTATAGAGAGATGATCTGGCTTTGGGTCTTCTTCTCAAATAAATGTTTTATGTTAGAATTTTGTTTCTGAACACTATAAATGAACTGGCTTCACCTCTGGTCTCTGCCTTTTTGAATTTTTCCCGATATAATTTTGCATCTGATAATCAAACATGATACAGCAATATTGTCATCATCATTTTCTGACTAAAAACAACTATTTTTGCCCAGAACCTTCCAATTTCAATTTATCTTCGCTAAAAATCCGATAAATATCTCTTCCAGGTTTTTCGCTATGTTCTGTTAAAACACGTTTAACATGTGCTTTAGGTCAGCTGATATTACTTCCCATCTTCACCGCTAGAGGCGCTGCTTGCGAGCGAAAGGGCAAATTTGCAACGCAATTTGCAAATAACTCGAAGAATATTCGAGATAGAGACTTTAAATTTTCACTCTAGGTATCTTCAGATTCTACTGTATATACTGTTAAAATATCGTCAGATTAGTTACGTATTGTGAACGTGTATAGCCGACAATTGTACATTTATACAACATACATACACTGACTTTTATATACACTGCGTGACATTGAAAATGGAACACCAAGAAATAGTGGCCAGAAAGTGATGAAACTCGGCAGACAGAGAGAGACAGGGACGAACAATAAGTGATCTTTATTTCAAAATGATAGTCATAATACAGAGCGAGAACGGCGTCGGCTTAGTAGCAAGTAGGACCACCGCGGACGGCGATGCACGCAGCAACACGTCTAGGTAGAGAGTCAATCAGAGTACGGATGGCGTCCTGAGGGATGGCTCTACATTCCCTCTCAACCATTTGCCACAGTTCGTCTTCTGAACGCGGCTGTGGCAAGGCATGCAAACGGCGTCCAATGATGTCTCAGACGTGCTCGATTGGTGAGAGATCAGGAGAGTACGGTGGCCAGGGAAGCATCTGTACATCTTGCAGAGCTTGTTGGCTAATGCGAGCAGTGTGCGGTCGGGCGTTATCCTGCTGATAAAGGGTATTGGGTACCCCCTGAAGGTAGGGGAGTGTCACCGGTCGCAGCACATCATCAACGTATCGTTGGGCCGTCATAGTGCCCTGAATACGAAGTAAAGGTGACCTGGAATCATACGCGATTGCGCCCCAAACCATGATTCCACATTGTCGCACGGTGGGGCGTTCCACAATTGCTTCCGGATTGGACCTTTCTCCACGTCGACGCCACACGCGTACACGGCGACTATCACTGGACAAGCAGAAACGCGACTCATCTGAGAACACGACCCTGTGCCATTCCGTCATCCACGTCGATCTAGCCCGGCACCATTCCAAACGTTGGCGTCTATTCGGTGGGGTCAATGGCAGTCTTCTAAGCGGACGGCATGAGTGCAAGCCATTAGCAACCAATCGACTGGAAATGGTTCTGGTCGAGATGGAATGATCTAGGGTGTCTTGCACATGTTGCAGGATGGCGGTACAAGTGGCTTCTGGGGCCGCCACTGCTTGTCGAAGGATACGCCGATCCACACGTGCTGACGTCACTCTGGTTGCACCGACATTCCTATTAATTGCCACATTTCCTTGTTCCAACCATCTTCCCCACAGTCGGTGCACCGTGGACGCACCAAGGTGTGTATCAGCTGCGATTTGACGTATGGACTAACTTGCCCTTTTCAGTCCGATCACCATGCCCCTCGTAAAAGCGTCTGTCTGCTTAAACTGCCTCCGTTTACGATGACCTGGCATTCTCTGTTATTACACGTGTCTTTTGACACAAGAACAAAATTTCTAAAATGATTTTCCTTGAAGAAATAACGACACGAATACTGTCCTTTCTGCAAGATCCTTCGCTTATATCTTACTCCATGTGCGCACGAGTGCTGCGCATTTTACATCATTTGCATAACTCGGTTAGGCGCGTCTACCCTGAAATTTGCATAATTTTCTGGCCACTATTTCTTGGTGTTCCATTTTCAATGTCACGCAGTGTATATAAGGTTTGATTGCGTTGTTCTAGGTTAGTGAATAGATAGTAAGAGAAAATTTTATCTTATTATATATAAAAGTCAATGTCTGTTGTCTGTTTCGCGTTAAACTTAAAAACTGCTGAACCAATTGTTACCAAATTTTGCATGTCGCTTTTTATAAACCTGAGGAAATTTTTCGGCTACATTTTAATCAGTATTTTTTGGCTTTTTTTTTCATTTGAAGAACCTTATTACGCGGAGTAAATACTAGGCGGGGTAACAACACCAGGCCAATCAAGAGACCAATGAGCGTTCTGATTTTTTTTCAAGTTGCTTGCGTACTTTTTTTAAAATATATTTTAATACGAGTGTTACTTTTTTTTACAAAATTATTGAGTATTGAGAGACATTTATATTATTAACTAAGTTACAGTAAGTGCACACAATGCAATTTTAAAAACACTTTAAAAAATTAGCGTTATATATGTAAATAATAGCTTTCGTATTTTTTATTTATTTTTGTTCTGGTCTTTCACAGAAAAATATTTACATGCCAGTATTTTGGATTAATTTTTTTAAACACCTATTATATTCTTACTGAGAAGATGGGCATGGCAGTCAAGATCAATCGCAGTCACTCACTCAACTCAGGCAATTTCAAGGGTTAATGCACTGGGGCGGTACCTCGGAGGTTGGATGGAAAAGTAGCCATCTATTTAAACTATATTGATTTTGAAACAACTAAATGGATTGCAAAAAAATATTAAATAAAATACCTAAACACTAATATAATACAATTTTTCCCATCACCACACTTTTTGCCTGTAGTTTATGCGTTACTTCTGTATTGCTATTCTATGGCACTTCTACTATTTATTATTGATGTACTTCCAGTATGAAGGAAATTGCACTCGGATGAATTCTCGGGCGAAGCCGGGTCATTCTTCTAGTATATAAACATATATATATATATTATATTATTAAAAAAAAAGATAAGATTGCTTTTCTGCTGTATTTGATCACATAATTTTGTAAAAGTACTGCCTGGCTTAAGGCGTAAGAATAATTAAAAAATTAAAAGCTTATTTACATAATGTACAAAAGTTTTGGGTCGGCCAACGGGGAAGAACAACAACGAGATTTTATAGGGGAAGCATGACCTCTGGCGGTCGATTTAAGCAGAGTATTTTAATCTATGAAATTATAATTTTAAATAAAATAATATTTTTATATAACATATATATGTGAAAAAATAGTACAAATGTAATATTGTACTGGGATAAGGTGCATAAATTAAGAAAAGGACATCTCCTTACCGTGCAACTGAAAGTTGCCAATGGCTTGCGCCATCTATCGGAATAAATATCAACTATTCTCGTTGATTTTTAATTATTCCAGAATTGGCCAAATAAATGAAATAAAAAATAAAACTACCCGTTTCATGACTTTTCAGGATGCCTTAATGACCAATTTTTATACTATGAATTAACTTTTGTTATAAGTTTGGTTATTATGTTTTGAAACCCTAATGGTAGACCAGACATATACAAAAAACTTAAATTGGAGTAATTATTGAAAAAAGAGGTCTGCTACTCCAATTTAAGTTTTTTGTATATGTCTGGTCTACCATTAGGGTTTCAAAACATAATAACCAAACTTATAACAAAAGTTAATTCATAGTATAGATATATTACTAAATACAACTATTTATATTCATATTTTAAAATAAAAGAAATTAAAAAATCATAAAAAAAAAAAGGATAAAATATAAAATTATAAAAATATATATATATATATACTAACAATCTTATCTACCTTCTTTACAAAACTTTTTGTTTTCTTATTATTAGTTTGATTAAAAGGGCATGGTTCTGTCTTTCTCTCTTTTTTCTAACTATCATATATATTCTTACTTCTATTATTCTATATATAGGATTAGAGTATGTCTAAATGACGTGTAAAAGCCGATGCAAAAGACGTTACGTTGTTAAATTTTATTATTATTAATTATAAATATATAATTAACTAGATGATGTTTTAGAAGTAAAGGATTTTTTTTTCTCTCTATCTATACTAAATAATAACAATTTACAAATTTTATAATTTGAATTTAAATAATCAAAATAATGAAGATAATTTTAATAGAATACTTAACTATAAAACTATACAACTATTTATTTTTATAATTAATTTAGATTTAGCTTGCTAATCTAACCAAATCTACTTGATATGATTTATCATTCTTATCAGTTTGCTCCTTAAGTTTTAAATGTAGAATCACTGTTATATTTTTATTATATAGTTTTTACACTATATATATATATAGTTTATTTTAAACTGTATAAAAATGACACTTTTAGTATATGTCACATATCTTCTAATTAGTTAGAGCCGATACCTTAAAAGATTCTACCCTTCTTTTAAAATGTACACTGTTTCTATTTGCTGCCACCCCCATATTTTGTATATATGCTATATCTTTATTAATAATAACTGTAAACCCCCTATTTGTATGTAAAACTAAAAATGTTGACGTCAAAATAAAGATCCAAAGAGCGGTCAGCTGGGAAGAGAGGTGGAAAATGCCAAAGCCCATGTAAGGCCCCCAGGGACTATTTATAGACGACCCCTGAAAACAGGACAGATTTTGGCAGGGGGTCAGCAGAAGATGGTTCTAGGGTGTGGCCATCGACAGACGGCTGCTGTTTTTCTCACACACTCTCTCTCTCTCGATGTTTCGGTGATAAGCATCCAAGTTTGTGTCATGGCCTCTACCTCTGTCCGTGGGCTGCCCCGATCACTCTCTGTGTTATCACCTAGCTCTGCCTCTCTGCTTCTTGTTGTCCGCGTGTGGGAAAAAAACAACACTCGCCTCACGTACACGACTGCCAGTTCATCCATACGTCAGCACATTTGAAACAATATTACAGAAAGTCGACAGGATAACTGAGGACAGCAGCAATGCAGAGGATGACAGCGGCACCGGTGGTCAACGGCGCATTCGTGTGGATGCTCCTTCTACTTGCCCTCTACCTTGACGATCCAGTGGACCATGCGAGGACTAACTGTACCTCGCACCGAGGAGGTCATCATCGCCCCCATCGACATCTCCTGCGCCACCTACATCTTCCTCCATCGGCTCGAACAGGCAGACAAGATTCATCGAGAAATCCTGGCATTGCCCCGCCAACCAGCATCGACGATGTCCCATGGCAACCACCGCTAAAAAGATCACCAAGCCTCATCACAGCCCACTCCAGACCCGTTCAAGACATCCATCTGGTAGGAGAAATTTCTCTACAGAACTATTTAATGTAACACTATCTCCGTTTGCTCTGAATTAACTACTCATTCTATACCATTTTTATAGCAATAACATTATTATTATAAATCCATCAAGTTCATTATTTAACCGGCCCTATTACTATTTCAATTATTATAACTTTAGACGTGTATAAAACATTTTAACCTTAATCAATTTTATTATTCTTTATTATTATTTTGTGGGCCATTAGCAATGCCGTCAGCCAACAACAACTAATTATATCTTTTTTTTCTTCAAATCGTAATCTTCACCATCTCTAGGCTTATTACACACATATTATAACTTCAACCATCTTTCTCATCATTAAAAAAAAAATATATTGACAAAGTTTATAATATTTTAAAATTGTTATGATCTTTCTATTTATATATTTTATCTATTTCGTTTTCCTAATTTTATCGTTGACGTCTCCTAACCTCTCCAGCCCATACCTTCTCATGCATTACCCCAAGTAATTATGCCCCGGTTGATGAAAATTAGCTTGTGGTGATTATAGATGAAATCATAAGATAATTATAATGGGGGGAAATAATTTGTATACAAATTGGTTTAATATATTATGGGGTTGTAGAATTATAACATTGGGTATGTTTTACTTAATGATAATGATTAATAATAAAAAGAGAAATGTTGACAAATAATAATGTTAAGCCCAATGTATAAAAATATATGAAAAAAGGATTTTTTAAAATGTAAAGATATAAATTTGGGTGATTATATACAGCATTGAATGTTGGAATTAATATTCGAAAGTGGATGAATTATAGAGTGAGCTAATTTAAAAAGTCTTGATAGGTGGACATAGAATAGATTCTGGTACTGCGATGCAATGCGACATTATGTGATTGTAGGCATTGGTCCATCTACAGTATGCTGAAGGTATTCGACATGGGCTGTCCTATCAGACGGATTTGGGAATAGGTGGTGGAAGCTTTGGTCAAGAAAAAGAGTGATAGAGAGTGTGGGGAGAGAGAGTCGTTCTGTTGCATTAAAAAAAAAAAACGATTTGACCGCGGTAAGGCAGTGGTGAAAGTGAGGTGATTGAAAATAAAAAAAAAAATAATAAAAGAATTGCCCGAATGTGAGAAAAAAAGGGCGTTGATGCTCGAACCGGGCCGTGAATGAAAAAAAAATCATATAACTAGCTGCTTAAGTTCGACTGTTGTGAAGGTTACAGCGAAGAAGCGTTTGTAGTTAAGATAGAATCAAGGTGAGAAATCAGTTTTAGCGGATAGTAACGATCTCTCTGAGAAGGCATGGGCTGTAATGCCATGAGAATTTGGAGGGTAATGGTGTCGATGCATTTCATAAAATTTTTGAACTTGAAAATCTTAAAATTAGATTTTATAATTGAAGTTGAAAAAAAAAGTAAAAATTGAAAATTGTGTGTGATGAATGTTGATACAATAATATATAAAAAGTAAAAATTATTATAAACATTGAAGATTAAGAAAAGTTATCATCTCAATTGTTCATATAAAAATAAAAAGACAAAAGTTAAAGCAAAGACAAAAAAAAAACTCGAGATAAAATTTAAATAAGTAATTAATAAATATTAATGCGAAATATAAAAAATGTAAGTAATTGAAATGATTAAAAATATAAAAGTAGTATGATATGAAAAGAGAGCAACAACTATTAAAATATTTTAAAGTAGGAAATATATAGAATAGTTGGTGTTCAAGCCAAGACAATCTTTATGTATACATGGATTGACATTGATGTAGAGGTTTCGGCATGGTTGCTTGTCATGTGTGTGTGTTCTTATGTAATAGTGCTGTGGAATGGTTGAACAGTGGTACTATAGCTGCGGTTTTATTTTTCGCTCGTCGATGTGAGGCATGTAACTGCCATGGTAATGATGGGCCAAGTGAAGGTGGAAGTGCCCGTGGTAGTTAACAAAAAAAAAAATAATAATAAAGGAAGGCGGTAAAGTAATACGACGGCATAGCAGCTATAGAGAGTGGAATTTAAGTGTGCCATTCTAGGAGTGATGTATGTTGTGTGCTATATGATTATGGCTTGGGAACTATAGTTATTTCGGTGTTCGTAGGTCGATGTATCTCGACATAAGTTCTGACTTGGTAAAATTATTGTTCACGAAGTATTAGGTTAGGAATGCTCTAATAGATGAGACTTGCGACGTGTACACGCTTTCGAGTGAGAGAAAATAAGAAAAAAAAATGTGTCACAGGAAAAATGAAGGCATAATGTAGCCTGGTGAAAGTGAAAAAAAAAAAAAATTGTCGAGTCGCTGTGACACGTGCTAAAAAAATTGTAAATGGAAAGGTGTCACGTGAAGACGTTGTGTTGGAGTAAAATCTAACCTAATTCATCATGAACAACAAGTTTGTTGAAGTCAAAGGCGGTGGTTCTACGAACGTACAACGAAAATTTGCGAGCGTTGGTGATGTGGTGCGTTTAGTGGGTAATATGTCTTGAACTGGAGCTTATGTGGCTCGAGATTGGCTCTGTTTGTGTAAAATGATTGTGGTTTGTTGAGATGGTATGGTTTATTGGAATAAATGTGTTGGCGTTTACTTGTGAGCGATAGAAAAATATCGCTAAGTGGGAAGCGAATGTAAATTTTACGCCTAAAATAAATTGGTAGAAAGGACGTAGATCTAATTTAGATTTTTGGAGGAATTGACGGTCCCACGTTATATTAAACTTTTGTTGGAGAAAGATAGATGGTTGACTAGTGATGATTTAGAAATTTTGTTAATTTATATTGGAAAATTGATTTTAATTGTTGATTAGGTAGCGAAAAATCATCAATGGAATAAGGAAATGAAAAATAGCAAACCTTTTTTTTTTAAAGACGTTTACACGTAATGATGTAAATAAATGGATTAAAAATGATTTTACGGAATTTGACCATAAAATGGGTGTAGATAATGGTGAAGGAGATGGAGGAAAATGCGAGGGTGAGATATTTTCAATTTATGTTTGAAATTCAAGAGTTTTCTTTTTAAAGTGGCGTTGTTATAGTTATGTTAGTTGGTTTGTGAAATTGAATGTTTTTATAGAAGGAACAATATAAAAATGGCATTACACTGGGTGAGGTAAGTTGGTATTTATTAATGTAGTTGTGATAAGGACATGGGAAAATATTCCAAGTGTTGGCTATATATTGTTTTTAGTGGGTAGCAGGCGTACATTTTTAAAATACCAAAAACTTAATTTTTTCTTTAAATGAGAATTCTGAGTTATAGATGTTTTTATTTTAAAAATTACATTATTAGAAACCAATATGTAAAAAGGTGTATAAAGTAATGCGGTTGTGATTTAAGAATAATATATTTTTAAATGTTAGAGATATAAAATTATTATAAAAATGTATAAAGTGAAGTTTTCTTCTTTTATTTTTTGGAGTGTTATTTGGAGTGTAGTCCGTAAGTTCGCACTGGTTGAGGTGGCCATAGTCACGTCCTTGGTGATGGTTGGAGAAGACGTGAGGGAGGAGAAGTTCTCGTCGTCAGGTGGATTGTGGATGTTTGCGTCGAGCACATTGGATTTGTAATGGCGAGTGGGTCGAGGGTTTGTGGTTTTTGAAGGTAGGCTATCTACCTATACCTGGGAGCGGAGATGTCTTGGATGGGTTCCGCGAGTTGTGCCACGTTGTCCGTGGCTGTGGGTGGCATGGTGGTGATCCTCGGCGTCGCTCTGTTCTTCAGGCTCCATTCTCTTTGCGCTATCCTCGGTAAATCCTGTCGACTCTCTGTAGTAATGTAGTTGTTGTATCTTGTTGGATGAATGCAGTGTGGCATGTTGGCTCGCAGTCGTGGTGGCCACAATGATTAGAGTGGTTTCAGGCGTGATTGGGATTACACAAAAGGACGAGGCATTTTGGATGGCACCATAGAGATGGCGAGGGAGCAAGTGTAGGCGACACCGGTCAGGTAGGAGAACTGTCAATCGTGTCTCAAAGCGGACTAATCTGTTTGCGCAAGAAGGGGGCATACCCGACTTGTTTTTCGGACCCTTTTCCGGCTTTCCAGCGCCGACTGTAACTCACTCGATTTTATTTGGCATTTGGCATTATTTTATTATTTGGCATGAATGTGCAATTTCGCATATTGTGTACTGGAATTGAAGTGATAATTTGAAAGAAAACACCAAAGAGAAAGAACAAAATCCATGTTTTACCCAAAATACTTTAATAGTAAAGAAGGAGAATATATTTCCTGCAGAGAAAAATATTTTAAAATATTTTTTTATTATTTGATATTATATTGTAAAAAGGCATATATATTGGATTGAATAAAATATTTATTTGCCAATATTTCGGCTGGCTGAACGCCAACCTCTATCGAGGCATTACATTTTAGTATACACAAACTCAGCGCCGCATAGCGTTATAATATCACAGTTGAAATCATTTAAAATACAAAGTAGGTGGGGAAAATTTGTGTGCATGAAAAAATATATTATAAAAAATTATTATATATTTTAATTTAAAGGCATATTGTGGATAAAAATAAAATAAACTATTTTATTTAAAACAAAATCCAATATTTTCAGAAGATAGGCGTATACTCTAGTGAAATATTGAATTTTGCATTAAATAAAATCGTTTATTTTTTATTTGATCAAAAATATGCCTTTTCATTAATAATTTCATATGGCTTAATATTCAAGCTATATATTTATTTTTCAAAACTTTTTTAAAGGCGTAAGATTCTTTTTGACATTAAACAATTTCTAATATCAAACATATGATGTGAAAATTGGAAAAATATATATATTTTGATATAATGTATAACATAAGAGCCCAGATACATAATATATATGAACAGCCTCTCAAGCGTTGCCTCAGAAATTTTGCACCTTCTTCTGAATACCCACAACCGATTCCAATAAATTATACCACACACATATAAAGCCAGTACTATGTAATAAATAATACCTCGACAGAAGAAGACCTGGGCAGAAATTTTGTTTTTAAACCCTAGCTTCTATCAACTACTTTCTTCAGCCATGTAGTTCACATTAAATGAAACAAAAGAAAAATTTAATAAACTATCCATGAGCGCGCGCAGCTATGATTTTTTTTTCTTTTTTCTATGACAATGAATCAATTTCATTTAAATAATACGCATAGGTTTACAACGTTAAGTAGCTCAATTCGAGGTAACTGACTTGACTCCATGTGGGCTTATAGCAAAAAAATAAATTAATTTATGAATAAGTTTTTTTTTTATTTTAAAAAATCATATTTTAGAGAGTGTGTGTGTTTTATTTGGTTATGATATTATCTCTATTATCTAGTTTTTTTTTTGGTTCTAATAAAATATTCAAAGGAAGATAATAATATTTTTGTATATTATATTATTTCCTTTTATTGCTTATCTCTTTTATTGCCTCATTAGAAAAGAAGCATACAAAGGAATTGATATTTCTACTATTTCTAAGCTTTTAATTTTAGAGGAAATTATTAAACAGAAATATTATGTTATGATATTTATTTTTCAACAATTATATTTCCTCTATTTTTCTGAATCAATCTATAGAGCTCCGAATCCTCAGATGACCTGAATAAAAGCGATCCGACTGTAATGTGTCAAAAATGAAAAAGTAAATTATTTTTATTTATAATTCCACTGTGTTAGCTTTTAAATTAATAATGAACGCCATAATAATAAAATATTTTAAATATTTATAATGTCATTTTTGATTGCTTTCCAATTATTTATTATTAATGTTGAACAACAACAAAAAGCAATTAACTATTTTAATGATACTATCGATAATTTATTTTGATACGTGAGATTTTAAAATATTGACAATTGTGGAGGATTAAATATTAATATTTATTATCTTAATTTATGTAGGTCGTTTTAAATGTGCGTTTAATTGAATGAAATTAATAATTATGTATCTCATGGAAATTGAATAGCGAGAAGTTATAAGAAATCTAATTAAAGTTAATACAGAATATCTATGCCAAATGTCAGTGTCAGACATACGCTGTTCCGGGGAGGAGTCCTAGTTGGAATGTGGCACGCGTTGCAGGCGAGATCGCCACCAGGAAAGGCTCGTCGCTGGCTGTAATTTTGACTGATCTTGAATCTGCTTTGGACACCCTGGACCGCGGCTTTCTGGTGTCTCTAATAGTCTCACTGCGTCTACCACCGGCCTTCATCGGGTGGTTCCTCCTTCTCTATGCCGGGGCGGACCTAGCGATCCGAGCCGGGGGCCTCTACACAAGGCCTTTCCATCTACTGAATGGAGTGAGGCAAGGCTGCACTCTCAGCGCCGCTTTGTTCAGTCTCGCTACGGGCCCTCTCCTGTTGCGCCTTGAGCAAGCGCTCGGCCCAGGGAATGTCCTATCCTACGCCGACGACATAGTTCTCCTCATCCACCCGAGAGGAGCATCTTCGAAGACTTCCGGCGCGCCTCTGGAATTAGAGTGAACTACTTAAAGAGCAAAGGCCTATGGTGTGGCCTCTCATCTGGGCGGCATTTACCATCATCGGGCGGCCCCCTGACCTGCAGGGCTGGGTCTTCGGGCGAGTCCTGGATGACGACGCCCTGGCCATCTTGGCGTCTGCCAAGGCA
This sequence comes from Cordylochernes scorpioides, assembly GCA_030710605.1. Classification (NCBI taxonomy): domain Eukaryota; kingdom Metazoa; phylum Arthropoda; class Arachnida; order Pseudoscorpiones; family Chernetidae; genus Cordylochernes; species Cordylochernes scorpioides. Next base: position 51,299,230 of record CP092872.1, on the reverse strand, counting down.
AAGTGTAATGTTTATTATTATTTTATATTATATTATAATATTTATATGTAATTTTGTAAATGTAATGCCTCGATAAAGGTTGGCGTTCAGCCAGCCGAAATATTGGCAAAATAAATATTTCATTAAATCCAATATATGCCTTTTTATTATCTAATGAAATAAATATGGATTGCTCTATTTTCAAAACTAATATACATGTGATAATTTGTATATAGCAATATGTAATCCCACCACAATCTATGCAATGTATCGTCAAAATATTTTAATAAAAGTTAGGCTTCGCGAAAGAGAGAACAGCAATTACCAGGATTGCATCATCCAGGAAGTAAAGGTCACTCCCCAGGACCCATAAAACTAAAGTTCAAAGACCTTCTTCTTCCTGGAAGATGGCAATCATGACGACAATGGAGGTACCAACAACCAATCACAGTTAAGCATGAATAACTAATAGCCAACCAGAGGTAACCACGTAGGACGATCCCAACCAATGAGAAGACGAGAGAGTTAACTAGGAAGATCTCGGACTGAAAGTTAAGTAGTAGGCAGGCGCCCAGGCTAGAAGCAAGGTGTGCTCAACTCCGACTCCAACCAAGGTAAAATTCTCTTCGATCATGTGAAAGGCAAGGTACCTCCCCCAGTCCCAACTCTCTCCCTTTATCGCGAAGTCTAGATTCTATCCCATCCAGGTTTTGCAGTTGCACGATCAGGAGATGCCTTTTTATAATTTATCTACCTGATCCAAGTACAATTTCACTTTTGTACTATTTTTTCAATGTAATTAATCTTTATATTTATAGAAAATTTTAAAAGTTTCACGCTTGTGTTATTGATATTAGGAACAATACTGGAAATACTAAAATATTTGAAAACTTATATTTTCGTATTATCACAAAAACTAATGTTCCTAGGTTTTAAACTATTTATGTATAAAATTTATAATGTATATTCTCGAAATTTTTATCGTGATATTTTAGAAACTATAATAATATATAGGGTAAAATTAGCTTTTTTATCATCGCTGGGTGTACATAGATTATATGCCTTTATTATAAAAATATTTTTAAAAAATAGTTTTCTTATTTGAAGCTACTATAGTTTCAAACCCAAGAGTTCCCATTGTTGACCAGAAACAATTCCCACATTGCTCGATAACGTAGAACGATGCTGCTCCTGTACGCCGCCTGCGTCATGCTGGCTCTCCAAGTGCTGGCCTTCGTGGTCTTCGCCATGTGTTACCTCAGTGTAACCCGCCGCCGTCGTCACCGCTCCGTGGACCTGGAGTCCCAAGTTGTGCCCGGCCACCGTCCGTGGGTGCTCCCCACCCTCCGTGCCTTCCGCTGAAGTGGAAGATGTTCTCCGGCCCTGCCAGATGCCCTGTGCCTGCAGCGTTCCTCCCTTGGAAGAGGAAATGGCGCCTTCGAACCGCGCTGACCTGAGGTCGTCCTGACCTAGCCTCCCTTTACCTGGTCTTTAGGGAAAGTTCCCTATTTTTTGTCTTCAAAATTCTCGGCCATTCAATAGAAGCGGATTTATTTTATTTGTTAAATGTTGTGCGAATAAATGTTTTGTGACATAGATTTCTTCATTTCCAATATATATGGATATAATATGTTACAAGGTTGTTGGTAACAATTATAATATTTATACCATAATTACTTAACATGAAGCGACTTCAAAAACGTAGATCAATTATACACACTTTGTATTCCTATTGATAGTTTACACAACATATAAGGGAAGAGGAAGGAATATTTAAATAAAAGGTAATTAATTACCATAAATTATAATTTATGGTAATTAATTACCTTTTATTTAAATATTTCTATATTTTCAGTAGTCTCTCTCTTCCCTTCTCTATGCTTCAAAATTTGAAAGGCTTTGTTAAAAAACTATATATATATATATATTTATATTAATATACTAAAAATAAAGAAGGCATATCCTGACCACGAGCACATGTGCTTTTTAGATGGCAGAGCGCCAACTAGTGGAGCAAAAATAAATTAAATGTTTATTTAACTTGCTCCGTGATATTTGGCCAACTCAATTTCTTGATAAATCAGCGCCAACAGCGCGAAACGCGTTTGTGGATGGCTTTTCTTGATTTATCAAGAAATTGGGTTGGCCAAATATCACGGAGCAAGCTAAATAAACGTTTAGTTTATTTTTGCTCCCCTAGATGGTGCTCTGCCATCTAAAAAGCACATGTGCTCGTGGTCAGGATATGCCTTCTTTATTTTTAATATCAACACCTGACCCACTTATCTTTTATTTTTTCTATTATTTTTTTTTCATATTAATATATATAAATTGTATATAATTCAACGAAAACACTTTTTTTTAAAACCGTATCTTTAGGGCGTATTTCAGTTGAGCTGTAGATACATTTTTCAATAAAACAAAACTATAAGTTGAGACGGGCCTGAGAAACTCCTGGCAGCTTTAAAACAAATGGAACCAGCGTGGAGCTGAAGGGCCGACTTCAGGGCTTCCAGTTACGGCGAGGACTGAAACTTGGCAGTACAAGCGGTGAGTTCTGCAAGGAACAACTTCTTTGAGGCCTAGGCATGCTAATTTATCACCTCTTAAGTCTGATAAAGCACAATTTATATTATACATTATATCTACAAGAAATTAAGAACCAATCCAAATAAATTAATAGTGTGTGTCATTTCGGTAATAACGCTGTTACCTAAACGTCACACATTATCAATTTATTTAGATTAAGTCTTAATTTCTTGTAGCACATTTCAAGTAATTTGCTTTATCCAAAAACGAAATATTTGGGCCAAACTAAAATACACCTATCCCCCGATTTACACGGTACTTTTTTACACGTTTTCTATTTTACACGGTTTTCCAAATAAGTTTTTTTTTTTTTTTTAATCGCAATTTTTATCGCGGGAAAAATTGCGGGAAATTTTGGAGGGAAATGATGGCAATTTACCAAATAGGTTTAATTTAAAAAAAAAATTAAAACATTTTAATTTGAATAAAAATTATAATATAAAATATTTTTTTAAAAATAAAAGTTTTTAATCTTCCCTTCAAAATTTCCTGTATTTTTTCCTTCTGAATTTTACTTTAATCACAGCCAAATTAACATAAATTTAAAAAATATATAGGCTTATTATAAAGAAAGAAGTTAAAAGAAAAGCTATTTCTTTAGAAACTAAAATCGAAATTTTGGATCACTTACGAACGGTAAGCGTTCGGGAGATAGAGTAGTAGATGTTGCAAAATCATATAGCATGAACGAAGCTACAATAAGAACTATTAGAACAAATGAAAACACAATTAAAAAGAGTGTTGCAGCTGGCAATACAACGAGTATGGGCACAACATCATACACCAGAAATATCGCAATGGAAAGAATGGAGCAAGCGTTAATGCTTTGGATAGAAGATCAAACACACACAAAAAAAAAAGAGTACCCATTGATACGGGCGCAATAACAAATAGAGCATTACGAATTTACGAAAAAATTGTAGAGCAATTGCCATCTTTTTCTTCAACTGAAAAGAAGCCAAATATTTTGGCAAGTCATGGCTGGTTTGAAAGATTTAAAATAAGACATTCTTCACACAGCTTAAAATTAAAAGGTGAACTGGCTTCTGGCGACGTAGTGCAGCCCAAGAATATCCAGCAAATTTTGCAGAAATTATTAAGGACAATTCATACACCCCTGATCAGGTTTTCAATGCTGATGAGAGATGATTACATATTTTATCCTGTCAATGCATTTTATTTTTATTTCTGTGTACACCTAAAATATTGAAAAAAATCACAACTGTTAATTAGCAAAATTATGCATTTTCTGCAAGCTTTTCGATTTACACGGTTTTGACTTGAAAATTTTTAATTTCCGATTTACACGTTTTTCTCAGGAACGTATCTACCGTGTAAATCGGGGGATAGGTGTATTATAAATAATAGTTTTACGAGTCTCTCCTAAATTTATCAAACCATTAAGAAATTAAACAATAAAATCTTCACTAATTGTGAACGCTACATTGTTGTAGATCGGTTTTGGTGAAACAATGCCAGAAATGTCTGAAATTTAACCCCACCCACAAAATGGCAGAATGCCCTGACACTCCAAAATGCAGGACATGTGGAGTTCAGGGAGTTCACGATTGCTCAGGAATTCCCAGATGTTTCAATTGTTCTAAACACCCAAAGTATAGAAACAGGCATTTATCTCACAGAGCTAACTCAGAGGAATGGCCTATGTATAAGGCACAAATAGACAGAATAATCGAAAGAACAAGTTATTTCCCAACTGAACAATCAAGTGACTAACTATTTCAAGTCAAACAGGATAAAATGAAAGTTCCTTTAATTAAGTGTGTGCAATAAAATTTAAGAAAAAGCATGAACGCAACAAATGAACTCCAGGCTCAGATAGCTAACCACCCACCAGATTATAATTTATTCAGGAGCCTTAGACAGTGAACAATGTTGCCATTTTTGGCGGAGACGAGCATTCAGTTTTAACAGCTAAAGGAATCAAAATAAATTCG
>CP092872.1:51282549-51294607 GCA_030710605.1 Cordylochernes scorpioides | reverse complement strand
GCAACAATAATTTTGAATAAAGGATTAAAATTCAATAAGATAGATCAATTCGCCACATCATTTTGTACTACGTGGTGTGTTCAAAAAGTATCGCGACTTTTGTGTTTTTCAAAAATTATTTATTTATTCTTGAATACCTATTTTGTCCCCTTTAAAGTAATCCCCATGATATAATATTATAAATATAGATATTATACACTTGTGCCAACGGTTTTTCCAATCTTCGAAGCACTTCAAAAAATCATTTAAAAAAAATATTTTTCAGCTCCTCCTTCGATGCCGTCTTTATCTCGTCAAGCGTAGCGTAACGTCGTCCTTTCATGGGCCTCTTCAGTTTAGGGAACAAGAAAAAGTCACAAGGGCCAGATCTGGGGAATACGATGGCTGCGGCATCATTAGTGTGTTGTTTTTGGCCAAAAAGTCGCGCACAAGCAACGATGTGTGAGCAGGGGCGTTATCGTGGTGCAAAAGCCAATTTTTGTTCTTCCACAAATCCGGGCGTTTATGGCGGATTGCTTCGTGCAAATTGCGCATAACTTGCAGGTAATATTTCCTTTTGACCGTTCTACCCTGTGGCAAGAACTCATGATGCACCACGCCCCTGCAATCGAAGAAAACTGTCAGCAAAACTTTCACATTCGACCGAACTTGGCGCGCTTTTTTCGGTCTTGGTTCGTGCGGCAGCTTCCATTGAGATGATCAAGCTTTGTTTTCCACGTCATAACCATGAACCCACGCTTCGTCACCAGTTATGACCCTCTGGAGCAAATTTGGGTCGTCGCGGACAGAGTCCAACATCTCATTAGCAATGTTCATGCGATGCTGTTTTTGGTCGCAATTGAGCAATTTTGGTACGAATTTCGCGGCGACCCGTCTCATGCCCAAATCATTGATAAAAATCGAATGTCACGAGCCAATCGATATGTTTAGGTCCTCAGCAACTTCTCTAACGGTGATTCGACGATTGGCCAATATCATTTTCTCCACTTCATTAATTTTTTCGTCTGTTGTTGAAGTGCTCGGGCGTCCGGCACGCTCTTCGTCGTTCACATCTTCTCGGCCTTCTGAAAACATTTTTTACCACCGATAAACGTTGCTTCGGTCCAAGGTAGCTTCTCCGTATGCCACAGTCAGCATTCGGAATGCATCCGCGCACTTAATTTCGTTTTTCACACAAAATTTGATACAGGTTCTTTGATCCATTTTTTTAATAGGTAAAAATCTAAGACGATCTAAAACACCTGCAAGCAAAGCAGCTGTCAACAATTAAGTGAGCATTCAAAATGGCCGATCTTGTCGGCATAAGTGAGAGACATGAGTACCAACATAAAGCCACAAAAAGATCGAAATTCGAATATACGTAACCCGCGAAAATTCAAAAGTCGCGATACTTTTTGGACACACCTCGTACATTCTCAATACATTTCTCATAATAAAATATTATTTTAGCAATTTTTCACATTCTCTCCAACTCTTTTTCAGAATGCCATATCTTAATCATTTCTTTTGATAATGTTGAAAAATTCTCTTAGTAGGTGTAATATGTGCAGAAAGCCGTACTTTGTGTGGATGTCCTCTAGTATCTGCCATGCATCGATCGCTCGCTTACAATCACCGATATCATCTAAGAATGAATCTTCAACTAATAATATGATAGATAATGCCAAGTTATCTTTTCGCTGTAGTTTTTCGGAAGTTTCACTAGGAAGCCAGGCTCAATTGCATCCCATATGTCCTTCTAAATCAAAATTGAATTGGCTCTTATGGCCCAAGAATAGTAATTATTATCGTCTAGTTTAGGTATTCTCAATTCGTCAGCCATTGAATTTCCTAGCTGTACAAATTTCATAAAATATTATAACTTTAATCTTTTCTTTTTCTTCTTTGAACAAAGTTCAGTTTTTAAATCGCTTAAATTTCTAATAATCAAATTATTTTCTTTATCTTAGCTAGCTTATCTTCTTTAGTTTCAACTTTTATTCTTTGGCTTTATCTTCTTTAGCTTTAACTACAACTTTTCTTTTTACTTTCTTAGCTTTAACTTCTAATTACTTTCTACGGCGCAGTGGAAGCGTTCTGCTGGGCCCATAACCTGTTGGGAGCTAAGACTTTCCAAATTCTATCATCGAGAAGAGTAATCACCAACACCTCTAAGAAATTAATACTTTTAATTTCCTTTCATAACTCACTTCTCTACATCATTTCAAAACCAAATATATACATGCAAAGTAGTCTTGTCATCTTGCCATTTTCCGAAGAATCTTTGTCTTTTCGGGCCCATTGATTCTAATTGTAAAATGCTTCCAAAGATACATAGGAACTTTACCCTCTACAAGATTATTCATAAAGACTAGCCGAGTGACCCGGGCAACGCCCCGGGTTTACTCGAAGGACCCGCAGGTGAGAAACTATAGAAGAAAAATTTTAACAAATCAGAAAATGAAATTGCAAACAACAGAACTACACTTCTTTAAGGACATGAGAGCACATGCACTGTATCACCATACGTGTACCATTTTCAAAGACCCTGCTTAGGATTAAAACTTCTCAGAAGCATAACAATAGTACCAACCTAGAGGTTAACTGGTGTGGATGCATTCCTCTGGGAGTAAGACTATTGAGAAATTCAGTAGGGAGTTATTTTGCTTCTCCGCATTCTAACACTCCAACTGTTAACACTGTGGAAACACTGACTCATGTTTGGTAAGCAATTTCAGGGAAGAAACTATAGACATTGGATTAAATAAATTATTAATTAAATTGCATTAAATAAAAATTATTAGATTTAAATAAATATTATTAGAGTGAAAAAAAAAAGAAAAAATTAACAAATTAGAAAATAAAATTTCGAAAAATACAACTATATTGCAGATTAGATAAGAGGACCTTATTAAAAAATAAATAAACAAACTGTAATTCGACACTATCGATAATTCGACACTTTCGATAATTCGACCATTTTAAAAATCAAATTTACAAGGTTGATTGTTGTTTAAATACAACTTTGATTTTGCATGCATAAACACAGGCTCTTGTAGCAAGAACCCAAATATTATTTATAGTCATAGCAAAAGCCAACTTTAGTGAAAACTGATGCCTCTTCAGAATGAATGGAAGACTGAAATCTGAAGGAGCAGAAGATATGGGTCATCTTTACATGTATGCTATCCAATGTTCGCACACTTGAAAAAGCCACATATAAAGTTGTCCGTGCGTAAACACAGGCTCTTGTAGCCAAGGTTTGGCCTTGAGCCTTATTTATAGTCATAGCAAAAGCCAACCTTAGTGAAAACTAACGCCTCTCTAGAATGAAGCGAAGGTTGGTATCCGAAGGGGCCAAAGATATTTCAGACACTATACAGTGTGTTCAACTTTGGGCACTGTCAGTATATGTGCTTCAAGGACATGAGAGCACATGCGCTGAAACACCATACGTGTTCCATCGCAAAGATCCTAAAGGCTTTGGTGAAAGTATAAATAAATATTTTGGAAATGAAAAAAAAAATACATATATATATAAGAAAATAAATTGGAATAAAAATTTACAAACTATATTTCAGAGTGGATACATATTTGAAAGAAAAAAAAAAAGAAAATTGCAAACAACAAAACTATATTACAGATATGACATGAAAACTAACGCCTCTCTAGAATGAAGCGAAGGTTGGTATCCGAAGTGGCCAAAGATATTTCAGACACTATACAGTGTGTTCAACTTTGGGCACTGTCAGTATATGTGCTTCAAGGACATGAGAGCACATGCGCTGAAACACCATACGCGTTCCATCGCAAAGATCCTAAAGGCATTGGTGAAAGTATAAATGACCCATATCTTCTGCTCCTTCAGATTTCAGTCTTCCATTCATTCTGAAGAGGCATCAGTTTTCACTAAAGTTGGCTTTTGCTATGACTATAAATAATATTTGGGTTCTTGCTACAAGAGCCTGTGTTTATGCATGCAAAAGCAAAGTTGTATTTAAACAACAATCAACCTTGTAAATTTGATTTTTAAAATGGTCGAATTATCGAAAGTGTCGAATTATCGAAAGTGTCGAATTATCGAGTGTCGAATTAGTTTGTTTATGTATTTTTTTAATAAGGTCCTCTTATCTTATCTGCAATATAGTTGTATTTTTCGAAATTTTATTTTCTAATTTGTTAATTTCTTTCTTTTTTTTTTCACTCTAATAATATTTATTTAAATCTAATAATTTTTATTTAATGCAATTTAATTAATAATTTATTTAATCCAATGTCTATAGTTTCTTCCCTGAAATTGCTTACCAAACATGAGTCAGTGTTTCCACAGTGTTAACAGTTGGAGTGTTAGAATGCGGAGAAGCAAAATAACTCCCTACTGAATTTCTCAATAGTCTTACTCCCAGAGGAATGCATCCACACCAGTTAACCTCTAGGTTGGTACTATTGTTATGCTTCTGAGAAGTTTTAATCCTAAGCAGGGTCTTTGAAAATGGTACACGTATGGTGATACAGTGCATGTGCTCTCATGTCCTTAAAGTAGTGTAGTTCTGTTGTTTGCAATTTCATTTTCTAATTTGTTAAAATTTTTCTTCTATAGTTTCTCACCTGCGGGTCCTTCGGATAAACCCGGGGCGTTGCCCGGGTCACTCGGCTAGTATGTATATAAAAAAGCAAAGCCCAATTCTAAACCCAAATATTTTTTTTATGAGAAGAACATCAACATATTGCATGATTACGGCAGTCCATAGCTTCCCTGACAAAAATTCACCAAGAAAGTAAAATATTCCAAAATTTTTCTGTGTGTAAATTGCTAAATATGTAAAAAACATGTATACAAAAAAGCAAAGCCCAATTCCAAACCCAAATATTTTTTTTATGAGAAGAACATCAACATAATGCATGATTACGGCAGTCCATAGCTTCCCTGACAAAAATTCACCAAAAAAGTTAAAAATTCCAAAAATATTTCTGTGTATATATTGCTAAATGTGTAAATAACATGTATATAAAAAAGCAAAGCTCAATTTTAAATTTCATTATCCTTTTCACAGGAAAAGCATCAAAATACTGCATAAGTACGGCACTTTTGCAGCCGCATGATTACGGCAGTCCATAGCTTCCCTGACAAAAATTCACCAAGAAAGTTAAATATTCCAAAATTTTTCTGTGTGTAAATTGCTAAATATGTAAAAAACATGTATACAAAAAAGCAAAGCCCAATTCCAAACCCAAATATTTTTTTTATGAGAAGAACATCAACATAATGCATGATTACGGCAGTCCATAGCTTCCCTGACAAAAATTCACCAAAAAAGTTAAATATTCCAAAAATATTTCTGTGTATATATTGCTAAATGTGTAAATAACATGTATATAAAAAAGCAAAGCTTAATTTTAAATTTCATTATCCTTTTCACAGGAAAAGCATCAAAATACTGCATAAGTACGGCACTTTTGCAGCCCCCCTGACAAAAATTCACTAAAAGAGGTAAGTATTCAAAAAAATATTTTGGTATATATATTGCTAAATGTGTAACAAACATGTATATAAAAAAGCAAAGCTTAATTCTAAGTTCTAATATTTTTTTTTATAAGAAAAGCTACAAAAGCAAATAGGGAGAAGTGAAGCCATTTAGCCATTTTCAAAATCTGATTGTGAAAGATTAAAAAAATGAGTAAATAAGAGCAAATATAAAGAAAAAGTATTGCTAAATGTGTAATAAACATGTATATAAAAAAGCAAAGCTTAATTCTAAGTTTTAATATAAAGAAGAAATAAGACACAAAAATGGAGCTAAATTCAAATGAAAAACTATAACAAATTAATAAAAAAAATAAGACCTAATCCAAATGCCACCATCATCAGACAAAAGAAAAAATGAGATTTTATTCTTTATTTCATTTATTCTTCTGTCTGATGCTGTTGCTGAAACGTCACACACTATTAAATTATTTGGATTAGGTCTTATTAATGAGAAAAAAAAAAAGATGCCAAAGAGAGATGAAAAGATGCCAAAAAAGATAACCAGATACAAAAATTGTGCTAAATTCAAATGAAAAACTATAACAAACACTTATAAAAGATAATTATTATAGAATAAAAGTAATAATTCAATCTACAATTCGAATAATTTATATATTTAAATGAAAAACTATAACAAAGTACTTACATAATCAAATGAATCAGAAATATATATTATTTCAAAACACATTTTTACGCATTTCAAAACAAATGAATTGATGATGATAAATGCAAAAAATCTACGATTGTAAAATAGATTAAATTAAAAAATAAAAATAACTGTTAACATTAGGAAAATAAAAACAGGCCTATCATACGAAGAAAAAAATAACGAAAATTTTGGTATATAGATTGTTATGTGTAGTTCAGAATCTTCGGAGGAGATAGCTCAGGACTTTACAATGGAAAACTCTGTTACGGTATTATCTATATAGATAAGCCTCTTTTTTCTCTAGGTTCATTTTATTTTTCTTTGTTAAGTCCACTTATTTTTGAATTCGGTCGTGTGTAACCGTTTCATACATTTTCGATGATTAGAAATTGTTAACTTGTGTTTTGTCACCATTTTCCTTCCTTCTGACCTGGATTCACCGAATAGGAACTTGAATACGCCTCTAACAAGAATACAAGGAGGGTCAGAGGTACAAAGGCAGAATTAATGATGAGATTATCAGGCTCCTACTCATAGTTCCAGTGACTTCCTTCGGACAACCTTAGGCCTGAACAAAGCTTCAATTTGGAAAATTTTCATTATAGCTTTGACACTGGATCAGGTAAGAGGAATATCGGATAAATAAGCATCGCTCTTTAAGAGGTTTTCACTGTTGTGTATTTTATATACCTTTTTTTGAATAGGATCCGGAGAAATTGTGAAATCATTCATAAATGCTTTTATCTCCGAATATCTTTCCATTTTCATTTACCTGGTGTCATTTACCAATTGCCATTCGTTTTTATCCATAATATGAGAGAGAATTATATTCATAGTCTATCTAATTATTAACAAACTATGGTGGATATAGCAAAGTGAGTTAACGTCTTAGCATATAATGAATTTAACTATTATAAATAATGATGTTTAAGTCTCACAGCACAACATATTTATTCACACAAAACATTGAACATGTAAAAATTAAAATAAAACCCTTTCATTGGATTGGCCAGAATTTTGCACACAGATTAATATTGGGAATCTCCCACAAGGCCAGTAGAAAAGGTCAGGGCGACCTCAGGTCGACGCAGCTACAAGGCGTCTTTATCCCCATCTGAGGAAGGCACGCTGCAGGCAGAGGGCATCTGGCAAGGGCCGGGGAACATCTTCCATTTCAGCGGAAGGCACGGAGGGTGGGGAGCACCCACGGACGGTGGCCGGTCACAACCTGGGACTCCAGGTCCACGGAGCGGTGACGACGGCGGCGGGTTACACTGAGGTAACACATGGCGAAGGCCACGAAGGCCAGCACTTGGAGAGCCAGCATGACGCAGGCGGCGTACAGGAGCAGCATCGTTCTACGTTATCGAGCAATGTGGGAATTGTTTCTGGTTAACAGTGGGAACTAATGGAGTCTTTAAATATATAAGCTGCTTCAAATAAAAGAATTATAAAAATAATTCATTTTACTTTTGTAAAAATAGGCTTTGTACGCTCACCTGTATCTAGGGTGTGTTACATTATACATATAAATATATATTTCAGCATATGTATATTTTAAATATAAGAAAAAATTTGAACCAACAATCTCTTATTGGTGTAATATAACATTATTATATGATGAAAAACGCGTTCTATAATAGAAACACCTCTGTAAATAATTATACGCATGTTATACATGAACCATTGCAACACAATATGTAATGTACTCTGTACAAACTGTAAATAATAAAATAAAGCTGTGTAATAAGGGAGGAGTTGAGATGAATAGCAGAAAGTGAAATATAGAGGTCCAGCAACTTGTAAGAACGAGGCTTAAAGATATCAGAAGGTCCCAGAAGGTCGTAAAGAGCGTATAATGACCTCTTCTTCTTGGACTCCCCCAATATTGAGTAAGTCTAAGGCCCAGTACTCCCGCATGTGTCCAAAGGTCGGTGACAAAGCCACAACAGTCCGCCCTAGACTGACGAGGGCCATTAGCCCGAAACCATGGTCTCTAGGTGGACGCTTATCAGTTTGCCAAAGTTGGTGTTCTGGCTTTGTCACCGACCCGATGCCGCTAGTTGCGGCGACGGTCAATAGATGGCGTCAGATTCTGACGTTAATTTTGACGGGAGAGGCGACCATTACTTCCATGGATTAATTTCCTCCCGGAAAATTTTCCATCTATGTTTTGCCAATAGATTTGGCCCAGCCACATTGCCAGCAAAACACCTCTTTGGTAGATTGTGAGGATTCCATTAGATCCCGTGTGGATCTCATGGAATAAAGTCCGCCCTAGACTGACGAAGGCTATTAGTCCGAAACCATGGTCTCTAGGTGGACGCTTATCAGTTTGCCGAAGTTGGTGTTGTGGCTTTGTCACCGACCCGATGCCGCTAGTTGCGGCGACGGTCAATAGATGGCGTCAGATTCTGACGTTAATTTTGACGGAAGAGGCGACCATTGCTTCCATGGATTAATTTCCTCCCGGCAAATTTTCCATCTATATATTATATATGTACGAATTTCTACTGCAGACTGGCAGGTCTTCTATCGGGAGTTACTTGGTTCAAATTTAACAAAAGTTGTACAGTTACCACTTGAGATATTGGACATTGACCCCGAATTAGATTGTGAAATATCTCTAACTGAGGTCACCACGGAAATTTCCAAATTGGGTAAAAAGAAGGCTACAGGACTTGATGAAATTCCTAACGAAGCGATTAAATATTTATTAGAAGAACATACAATTTATCTCAGGAACTTATTTAATAAAATCTTAGGGACATCCCAAGTTCCTCAACAATGGACAAAAACGATAATCCACCCAATATTTAAAAATGGAGACCCGGACAACCCGTCAAATTACAGAGGAATATCCCTGATTTCTAACCTATCGAAATTATTTACATCTATTTTGAAGACAAGATTGAATGATTGGATGGAGAGAAAGTCAATTTTGGCAGAAAATCAGGCTGGTTTTAGAAAAGGCTACTCCTGTCAGGACCACATTTTCACGCTCATATCATTAATTCAAATGACCCTTAGCCGTAGAAGGGGAAAGTTATATGCCTTCTTCATTGACCTAAGGAAGGCCTTTGATACTGTGCCGCACCATCTACTTTGGAAAAAATTAGCATTAAATGGTCTGAGCTGTCGATTTATTAAACTAATTAAGAACTATTATACCCAAATGACGGCAACAGTCAGATGGCGGGGTTCCTTCACGGAGGCTATCAAAATACAAGCGGGAGTATTGCAGGGGGAGCCGTTGTCACCTTATTTATTCATTCTCTTCCTAAACGATCTGGTACCCCTGTTCGATGAATCAGAATTGCCAGGCATAAATCTTGAGAATTATGGAACTATACACCTTTTACTGTATGCAGACGACATAGTGATCTTAGGAGAATCGAAAATAAATTTGCAATTGAAGATTAACTTACTTAAAAAGTACTTAGAAGAGAACTGCCTAACGTTAAACCAAAATAAATCTAAAATAATGGTGTTTAGAAACGGTGGAAGAACAGCTCGTTCCGAGACATGGTTTTGGGGTCAGCAACCCCTGACAATAGTAGCTAAGTATACATATCTGGGTTACCCTCTGACTACAAAAATCTCGACCCAATATGCTTCCCAATACTTTAGAAACAAAGCACTGAATGCAATTAATGCACTTTGGAGAATCCTTACAAAGGCGCGAATAAAGTCCTTTACCTCAGTGATGAAACTTCTTGACACTATTGTTCTTCCTACTTTACTATATGCGGCACCAATGTGGGCAATCAACCAGCTGAAGACAGTCAATAATACCCAAGATGCAATTCTTCGTCGTCTCTTAGACTTACCAAACTTCACACCAGGATTTGTCCTCAGAAGAGAATGTGGAAGAATATCAACTGAACTTAATGCTGTAAAACTCACATTAAGGTTTTGGGTCAGGATTTTAAAAATGGAGACGAGCAGATTACCACATGCTTGCTTAAACTATCTCTGGAAAGTCACCGCGAAAAAGGAAATAGAAAACAGTTTTACTCAAAATTTAATAAAAATTCTAGACTCCAAGGGATATTCCTTTCTGAAGGGCTGCGAAGACTACTTAGCCATACAGAAAGAATTGCCAGGCATAATTAGAACTACCACAGACCAACTAATTCAAAACGATCAGATGAAAATCACTGATTCAACACACTTTGCTCACTACAAATTTTTGAGTGAATCATTCATGACAGAGGAGTACCTACGATTAAATATCTCGCTTCCCAACAAAAGACTAGTTGCACAACATAGAGTTTTATGGCAATTTTTCAGGGAAGAAAGAAAAGACTTCTGGAAAGAAAATGGCCGGAACTGTTTACTTTGTAAGGATCTCATGGATGATAATTTGTTTCACTATTTCTTCCAATGCCCTCTCTTAACAGAAAAACGTACTGAAATTTTCCCAAGCCCTACCTCTGGTCAATTTAGATACCATGGCATATGTCAACTTCTCTCTTCAGATCTGAATGATAAACTACTGATTGAAAAATACTTTAAGTTCTGTACAGAAGCTGGGCGCATGAGAAAGAATGCAGGGAAAAGGATACTGGAGGATGATCCATCTGTAAATAGGTAACAAACCTTATTTTTGTTGTAAATGTTTCCTCTTCCCTCTCCTCTTGTTGACGTGTAAATACGGCGAATCCTGTATGGGGCGGAATGCCCTAAATAAAGACTTTAGTTGTTGTTGTTGTTGTATATTATATATGTACGAAAATATACGCCTCTCCCTTTAATTATTTAAATAAACTTCAGAGAATGTTGCACTGTCCGCCATCGTACTAAAAGACTTTACTGTGGTGATAATAAAAATGATTCTGTAATGATTTTAAAAATGATATATCCACAACAACAGTGTTGGACAATTCAGACAAAATATGGCCAACCTGTATAGCATGGTTCTGGGCTTTGTCCCTCATCAGTACAAGGGCGGCTTCGATTTCATAACATCTTAAGGATTACGAAATTGGTTGAATTTACCAAGCCTAATTTTAAGCTGTAAAGTGGCAAGGGCCGATTTTCAGGAAAGAATACGAAATGAAGTTGCGGGAGGATAATATTCGTGTATAAAAAAGAGGCACCTCTCCCTTCATTTATGTATGAGATTGATGCACAGTTCATTAATCTAATGATATGTTCTGCCATTATATGGCTCATTCTTTATCATAACTAATTAAGGACATATATGTTTTATTAAATTTCCAGAGTAGATTCATCGCATGAATTATAATAAATTAGAACGCCCAGATTATCAGATCAATGAATAAGCGAAAACAAATATTAAGGGCCCAAACAATCGCCTATATACATTTATATCGTTTTAGATTATGACTCTCATCATAAGAGGATACCAACATGGAATCTTAGTAAATAAATTTAAGAAAACTATGGACATAAGCTATTAGGGCAGTAGAATTGAATATGATTATTTGCATAGAACAATGCTCTTTCGCAAGCAACAAAGCCAAGATCAGTAAGTAAAAAATTAAATGTAATGCATGCCATCTATATATGAGAAATAAAACTATTGTATCAAATAACGATTTTTTTAATAAAACAAACTCACTACTGTTTTTAGTGAGATGTTGAATATTGAGATGGAAATTTATATATCAAATACTATTGGAACCTCATTTTATTGCCATTAGTTTTTATATTAAAAAATAAAAGAGAAAGATACTTGCTAACAAACTATTGTGGAAATAGCAATGGGTTATCATATAATTCAATAACCCTATCTATTAGAAATAAAGATGCTTAAGTCACAGCACAACATATTTATTCACACAACATTGAACATGAAGAAAAAGAAAAAACCGCTTCATTGGATTGGCCAGAATTTTGAACACAAATACATATTGGGAATCTCCCACAAGGCCAGT
>CP092872.1:51254471-51282449 GCA_030710605.1 Cordylochernes scorpioides | reverse complement strand
AGGAAAGGTCAAAACGACCTCAGGTCGACGCAGGTACAAGGCGTCTTCAGTCCCATCTGAGAGAGGCACGCTGCAGGCACAGGGCATCTGGCAGGGGCCGGGGAACTTTTTCCACTTCAGCGGAAGGCACGGAGGGTGGGGAGCACCCATGGACGGTGGCCGGGCACAACTTGGGACTCCAGGTCCACGGAGCAGTGACGACGGCGGCGGGTTACACTGAGGTAACACATGGCGAAGACCACGAAGGCCAGCACTTGGAGGGCCAGCATGACGCAGGCGGCGTACAGGAGCAGCATCGTTCTACGTTATCGAGCAATGTGGGAATTGTTTCTGGTCAACAATGGGAACTATTGGAGTCTATAAATATAGAAGCTACTTCAAATACGATTATTATCGATATATTTATATTTTTCCGCTTAACATAAATTTGAAATTTTAGAGCTGTATTTATATTTGTTAAATTATTCACCTTTTTTGGGATTGCTTCTATTGATTTTCAAAAATTGTATTAAATATCATATAAAATATCTAAAATTATTAACAATTTATATCTAAAACTAGCAACATAGGTTCTCGTGATAATCCTTATATCTATAAAAATGAAATCCAAAATCGATGTTTGTTTTCGCGTTGCGCTAAATCTACAGAATCCAACATTATGAAATTTCGAATGTAGGTAACTGAAAATTTCGTTTAACATATAGTCTATTCAAAAAACTAGAAAGGTTAATATGCTTTTTTTAAATGTAAAACTAAAAACCATCAGTTCCAGCCTTTTACCCATATTGGATCTCATGGAATAAAGTCCGCCCTAGACTGACGAGGGCCATTAGCCCGAAACCATGGTCTCTAGGTGGACGCTTATCAGTTTGCCAAAGTTGGTGTTGTGGCTTTGTCACCGACCCGATGCCACTAGTTGCGGCGACGGTCAATAGATGGCGTCAGATTCTGACGTTTATTTTGACGGGAGAGGCGACCATTGCTTCCATGGATTTATTTCCTCCCGGCAAATTTTCCATCTATGTTTTGCCAATAGATTTGGCCCAGCCACATTGCCAGCAAAACACCTCTTTGGTAGATTGTGAGGATTCCATTAGATCCCGTGTGGATCTCATGGAATAAAGTCTGCCCTAGACTGACGGGGGCCATTAGCTCGAAACCATGGTCTCTAGGTGGACGCTTATCAGTTTGCCAAAGTTGGTGTTGTGGCTTTGTCACCGACGGTAAATAGATGGCGTCAGATTCTGACGTTTATTTTGACGGAAGAGGCGACCATTGCTTCCATATATATATATTTCTAAACTATTTGGAAATAATATTAATCGATCGTTAACAAATTTATACTCCTCCGGAACCTGGGTTAATTAAATCTGTATTGTGAAATTTCACACGTAGGCAATTTAGTTTTTGGTTTAGCATTTAGGCTAAAAGTGCAAAAAATACATTTCGAATCATTTTTTTCCTATTTAGAAAGTAAGATTTTATTTAGTTATTTGGTAATATTTTTCAAATTAAATTAATTGGAAATATTCTTATCTTTATCCTTTTGTGACGAAGCAAAACTTGCATCGTTTTATTTTAATTAATGTAAATATAACGATCTACATTTTTTAAGCTAAGGTTTACTATTTGATTATCATAATGAATATTCATATTTTAAGACAAATTGAGATTTAAAACAGTGTATTCTATATTTTTCTCATTCTTATATTTAGAGTAAGTATGAATTTTATTGAAGTTGCAAAAATATATTTATTGAAAAAAGGTATGTTTTTTCTATATAACTTGCTACATATATTTACTCTATGTTTGTTCCATGTAATATGCTTATGCTCTAATAGCTTTTATATTGTAAGCAGCAGCTGTGCTTTTTCAGTAAATGATTTTTTTTAAGGGTAGGGTCAATTTTATTTTACTGTCATTTGTTTAGGTAGGGTGTATATTTATCTGCTTCATAATATATAACTTCCCATATATATATATATATGGTAACCGAGGGTCAAACCTGTAGTAACCGAGAGGGACAGTCAGGGCGTGGAGAGTTTTCCAGTACCTCTCTGCACTTTGGAAGACCTTTAACAGTTTTCACAGAGTACAGGCAGTCGTGGTCGAAGCAGAGTGAAAAGCTTGGGAATGTACACACAAAAAAAACGAAGAGACACAGCTGTAGTAGGAAAGTTCCGTGAACAGATAAAAGTCGAACTAAGAGCAAGATGGAGATAAAAAGAGTTCTTACTGTTCTACATGGCGATGAGATGGTCCTTGGTACGACCGACAAGGGCTCACGCCGATGGTGAAGTGACTGTGATTTCGGCTAACCGAGGTTTAATATACCTTTGCCGAGGAGAGAGACATGCGAGAATTTTGACTTTGAACGGGTCCAAAGGGCATGGGGCGTCTCGCTATTCTGCACCCTTTGACCTTGATGTAAACGACTTTCCAAATTCATCTTTAGGGTTGTTGGATTTCTCTCTCGATTTTAGACGTTTTTGAACTTCTTCTCAATCTTGCTTTAGCTCAGCTCTTAATCTATTATATAGTTTTATTTATTCATCCTCACTTTGTACAATGTACGATACATATGGTGATGCAATGACACATGTCAATCATGCATATAATTATTTATAGATGTGTTTCTATATACAAAAAACATGACAATCTTGTTATAAGTATTATACAATATCGGATTGTTGGTTTAAATTACCATATATATGTTATATTAAAATAATTTATTTATAATGTTCAATTAAAATATTTTATTTAGAATTATGTTAAAGTGTTATTTAAAATTATAATGTCATAAATATAAATACTCTGTTTAAATCGACCGCCAGAGGTCATGCTTCCCATATAAAATCTCATTGTTGTTCTTCCCCGTTGGTCGGCTCAAACCATATGTAATTATGTAGATAATATTTTTGCTTTATTTATTCTTACGCCTTAAGCCAGACAGTACTTACCAAAATTATGTTTTGTATATATTTCTGGGCTCAAATAAAGGAAAACTCTGATCAAAACCATTATTATTATTATTATTGCCACGACTGTGCACCACCATTACAATAATCCTCAACATGATCAAATATCAAGCAGAAAATCATCTCATTTTTTATTATAATATATATATATGTAGTAATCCCGACGTGGAATGTACTGGGCAGTCGTGGTCGTGGGTGCGTGATGGGATTCCCGCACGGGGACAGCAAGGAACAGAGGCAGGTCTAGATGGTAGCTACAAGAGGTAGAGGTAGACCACGGACGAAGGCAGTCGAACCACGGTCGCCACGGATGCCCTAAGCCTACTCACGGATAGAAGGGGGGGGGGGGTGAGAGACCCGACCGACCGTATAACGGCGTCACTCTGAAAATAACTACTTTGCCTCTTTTCTGGGCCCTTTTATATTGGATCCCCGCATATGGCGGAGAGTTCTAATTGGTTCTTGTAATCTCACCACTTCCTGGCGCCATTTTGACGGGGTGATTGAACTCATTGTCGTCGTCTGGTTCTACCTCTGTCTCTTTGTTTATTTGTTACATCCATTTTACAAGGTCGATACATATTTTTATATAGATATGGGGTTATAATAAATATTAGAAGAAGGTTGTGAACTATCTAACTCAAAATATACTACATATATATATTAAAAATAAAGAAGGCATCTCCTGACCACGAACACATGTGCTTTTTAGATGGCAGAGCGCCATCTAGTGGAGCAAAAATAAACTAAACGTTTATTTAGCTTGCTCCGTGATATTTGGCCAACCCAATTTCTTGATAAATCAAGAAAAGCCATCCACGAACGCGTTTCGCGCTGTTGACGCTCGTCAGCGTGGAGAAGGCTGTAACCACTGCGACCAAAAATATTTTATAGATAAAATAAATCAATTTCCTACAGTCCTCATTGCAAAGACATAAATATTGGATGGTGGCTGGCTCAACAGTAGCTAATTCCCTTCCCTGCAGTTTTGCCTATTTGATCAAGTAGACCGATTTAATCCCAATTCGCTTCACCGTTAAAGGTTTTTTTATTAGGCATTGATAAACTTATTAAAATTGTTTCAAAATAGCTCGAATTTGATAGTAACTCTTCTCGAAATATGATCTTGGAGAAAATTTTCTGTCGAAATACAAGATGTCGATTTGAAACTTATCTTTTTTCTAAAGTTTTAATTTTTGAATTAGTCCGATAGAAAATAACTGGTGCTCTCCAGAATTTATCATATATATGAAATATAAAGATGGTATAAGATTCAGAGGTTATTTTCATGAGTACTAAGTTTTTTATTATTATTATGGTACAAATAATAATTGTTTTGACCTTATTAACACTTTTTTTTTTGATAGGAAACTTTTTGAAATTTTGAAATTATTTTTAAAAAATGTAATTTTGGAAAAAAGTGTGTGAATGTAAACATAATCTAACACATTGACAAATTACTTGAGAAATTAACTTCAGACTTCAATAAATGTTAGATAGGATGGCGGGTTTTCCTACGACTGATTCAATTTTTCTTATGGCTGTTAGGTAGACGACTCGTTAATATCACACGTGGTTCATAGACATTACTATAGTCACACTGCCAGGCGTACAGTACAGACTTCAGTATAGGTAGCCCACTATCCAATGGTGCCACACTCGAAACTACTGCCACACAAGAAACTTCCGTTTACGCCTGTGGGCTGATTGGTCGACCCCATGGAGCAAGACAATAAAGGCGGGCGCGAGAGGCCATACCAAATGGCCGCTCGATGCATAGAGAATGCACCAGTTCCTATTGGCTGGAAAACTAGAGAGGGTACTCGGGATGTGTCCATGTCAAATAAGCCTATATCCTCCCTGGCCTTTTCTTTCTGCCACACTGGAGACAGGCGTACAGCCTTAAGTCTAGGTAGCCCACTTTACAATGTGACACACTTGAGAACCTCATGATTCTACCTATAAGTATATAAATCTGTACTCTGTCCATGTCCAAAGCCTCTGCTTTTCAGACCTATTGATTCTACTTATAACATTTTTTTTAAATCTATGTTTCGCCCTCTGGAAAGTTAATCACAGCCTCTTCTTTTTAATTTTTTTGAACTATGTACACCTCATGGTTCTGTGTTAAGTCAATTTCTTTTAGAATTGGGTGAAGGGTAAGCCGTCTCATACTCTTTCGCTAAATATATATCGTTTACTTGTGGATTTTTCTGTCCGTTCCATTCTAAAAACTTAAATTCGCGGAACCTGGAGTCAGTGTCAGAGGTACACAAGGAAAATAACACAGAAGGATTAGTGATAATGAAAGGAAGCTCCACCTCCTGATCCCAAATTCTCCTCTTGAAGGCTCTTCGTCCTCAGGCTAGGACAAAGTTTTAAGTTGTAAATCCCTTATTGTATTTTTGACACTGGGTTTGGTAAAAAAAAATATCATAGAAGCATTATTATCAAGATTTTCTGTCGCATATTCGAATATATTAGCTGAATAGAAGCTGAAGCAATATAAAGATCACAGATGAATTTATTCTCTAAATATCTCTTAATTTCATCTACCTGGGCTAAAGAAATATCGAGCAGCCAAGCTGAAGGTTGTCATGTTATAATTAAATTGTTTCTCTAATTTCAACGACAGATGGCGGGCATTTACTTTATAATCTGTTTGAATATAATAATGTTAGATACTCTGTGTGTAATTGCTTTTTTTTTTCAAAATATTGAAAGCATATTGATGAAAAATTCCCTTTTTGTTATTGAATATAATTTTGAACAACAATTTATATTTGAAATACTTTTGGATTTCATTCGTTTTATCCAAATATAATAATATAATCATATAATTCAATAACCCTATCTATTAGAAATAAAGACGCTTAAGTCACAGCACAACATATTTATTAGCACAACATTGAACATGAAGAAAATAAAAAAGCCGCTTCATTGGATTGGCCAGGAATTTTGAATACAGATTAATATTGGGAATCTCCCACAAGGCCAGTAGGAAAGGTCAGGACGACCTCAGGTCGACGCAGCTACAAAGCGTCTTTATCCCCATCTGAGAAAGGCACGCTGCAGGCATGGGGCAACTGGCAGGGGCCAGGGAACTTCTTCCACTTCAGCGGAAGGCACGGAGGGTGGGGAGCACCCACGGACGGTGGCCGGGCACAACTTGGGACTCCAGGTCCACGGAGCGGTGACGACGGCGGCGGGTTACACTGAGGTAACACATGGCGAAGACCACGAAGGCCAGCACTTGGAGAGCCAGCATGACGCAGGCGGCGTACAGGAGCAGCATCTTTCTACGTGCTATGTTATCGAGCTATGTGGAATTGTTTCTGGTCAACAATGGGAACTCTTGGATTCGAAACTATAGTTGCTTCAAATACGATATTTATCTATTTAGTTATATTTTCTGCTGGACCTAAAATTTGTACACACACATGGATCTGTATTTATATATCATTAATTTATTCATCTTATATTGGTATCGCTTCTATTGACCTTTCAAAAATGTATTAAATATCATACAGAAAAATATCTATATTATTCACAAATTATTTCTAAAACTAGCAACATAGGTTCTCGTTATAATATAAAAATATAATTATTCGAATATTATAAATTCCAGCGCTGCTCTTGATAGCACACACACACAGCTCCATTAAGACCACCGGTCTTATACAGATTCACCATAGCCTTGAAGCATAGATGGAGCTCCAGGCAGCTCAGAGCCCAACAGCCTCTAGGTTAGACGTATGTTCAGTGGGTTTTTCATGGTATCAAAGAAACAAAAATGAGGTTTTCAATTAGCTGAAAAGTTGTCTAAGTGATATCAACTGGAAATAAGGAAATCTATGAAATCGTTCAATGACTGCCCATTCTGCTAGTATGATGCATACGAAAGTTTCCAAATTAAGAAATTAAAAATACTCTTCATCCTTTTTTTTTTTTCAAAAAAAAAAAAAATTCTTTGAGAGAATTGAAAATCTTTAATCGCTATTTCTTCTAAATATGTTCGATTGCGGCTAAAAATTAACGGTATTTCTAGCTTCCAGGGCGAACTAAGACAATCAACTTAGGATTGAAAAAACATCACTAACACATCCCAATCACTGTGAAGGACCTGATCACGATCTCAAAGCTGCTATAGTTACTTCTTCTCACTTAAACCAAATGTCAGTTTCCCGGTACACTGGCTTTGATTCTCTAAATCCTTATATCTATAAAATTGAAATGCAAAATCGATGTTTGTTATCGCGTTGCGCAAAATCTACAAAATCAATCATTATGAAATTTTGAATGTAGGTAGCTGAGGATTTCCTTTAACATATAGGCTATTCAAAAAACTACAAAGGTTAATGTGCTTTTTTTTTTTGTAAAACCAAAAAGCGTTAGTTCCAGCCTTTCACCGCTTGGGCGCAGCACTGGTCGCGACGATAAATGAATTTGATTGATTAATAATTTTACACTTATTTTGTTTACACGATGAATGTTAGTTTAAACGCTGAATGTTTTGAAAAGGTAAGATTATATATATTTATTCAAACTTTTTGGAAATAATATTAATCGATCGTTATCAAATTTATACGAATGTTTCTTTATACTTAATACCAACTTCTACTGCCGTTACTGCGATTAAAAATATAAATTAAATTAATTATAATTATAATTAATTAAAAAATATTGTATTAAGTATAAAAGAAACATTCGTGCTTTTAATCCTTTCATTTTATATGTATAGATGGCGCGTTATTGCTATGTGTTAATTTATGCCTAACTGGCCTTGTATTTATTGTTTGCGGAAGAGCTTTGCTCGATGCAAGTTGTTGAATGTAATTCTACTGTCCTATAAGCTTATGTCCATAATATTCTTGAAAACCATTTCTGCTATTCCATCCTTCAGTGCTGCGTATATAAGCAGAATCGGCCAATACAGTATTAGAGCTCTGAGAAGCGGTCTGGTGGATTAAATTGGCGAAACCGCTGGGAGGGTTTACCACTGATGAGCCAAGCCCTCCAATATATTTTTTAATCGCAGTAAGGGCAGTAAAAGTTTGAATTAAGTATAAAATAAACATCCGTGCTTTTAATCCTTTCCTTTTATATGTATAGATGGCGCGTTATTGCTATGTTTTTGCTGGAGCCCTGGCGGCGGACGGTTGGCTACTCGGCAACCCTAGAGCTGACTCACTTCCTGTTTATGTCTTCACTCTGCAAGCGGCGTCTCGCCATCGCTGTCTTGTTTTCCTTTTCCCCATGTTTACTATTTAAACCATATATATTCCCTTTACCTTATAGTTAATTAAAGTATAATTAACGTTGAGCGCTGTGTGTAATCAATTGGAATACAACAAAGATTATGAGACTGAAGAAGCGCAAGGATTAAAACGTCAGACTGAAGAAGCGCAAGACTTAAAACGTCAGACTGAAGAAGCGCGAAGCCTAAAACGTGAGTAACCAAATTTCCTTTGATTACTTGGACCATCCTTTTTTCTACTTACCAAATATTTTGTAAAATGGCAAACACAACGATTACAAAATTAAATGGTGCTAATTACTCCAGCTGGAGCTTCCAGATGAAACTCGTTCTAATCGAAAACGATTTGTGGAGTTTGATCAATCCAGGAGAGGCTAAGCCTGACCCTAGTGACCTTGTTGCAACAACACTTTTTTTGTCGCGGGAGGGTAAGGCGTTTGCAAAAATTTGCCTCGGGATTAATGATGAACAACAATTGCATGTTCAACATTTGAATACTCCGAAAGAGGTCTGGGAGGAACTGGAAAAATTATACGCACCAAAGGATAGTAGATATCGAGCCGTACAACTAAGAAGGCAGTTATATGGCGAAAGGTTGACTCAGCACAGCAATATGGAAGGGTATATGGGGAAGATAAACTACATTGTAAACGAACTGGCCCAAATTGGCGACAAAATTGATGATGGCGATTTGGCTATGGTTCTTTTGGGTGGATTACCAGAGGATTGGGACATCGTTGTCTCAACCATATGTAACTTGCCTGATTCAGACTTCACGACCGCCACAGTTAAAAGACGGCTGTTGGCAGAAGCAGAAAGGCGTTCGTCAAATCTACCAAAAGATGTGGGTGCCATGGTCGTTAATGCCTCTTCGAAGCCCATTGAAACAGAAAAACAATTTAAAGCAAAGGTTGTTTGTTTCAAATGTGGAGGTAAAGGCCATTATGCAAGGGAATGCAGGAAGAAAGGAAAGAATGAACAAAGACCAAAGAGGTTTGACCAAAACAAAGGCGTAAATATGTCGGCAATGTGCAACACTTTGTTTGGAGCTACCGCCGAGACCTGGATCATAGATTCTGGAGCGACGCACCATATGACTCCCAAGAGAGATTACTTCACATGTCTGAAAGAGTGCACAAGCAATATGAGTTCCATCACTGTTGCGAATGGCTCTTCTATAGAAGCATGTGGTATCGGTACTGTCAGTGCCAATATTGTTGGACACAAGGGAGATGCCAGCAATTTCGTTGCCCAGAACACCTTGTATGTTCCAGATATGCGTCACAGTGTTCTGTCTGTGCTCCAAATGATAGAAAACGGTAGAAAAGTTGTCTTCAATAAGAATGGTTGCCACATTATGGACATGAAAGGTAAACTCTTGATAGTGGGAAAGAAGTTGGGTAGACTTTACTACGTCCAGACTACTCCATCCTCTCCGATAGATCAGAATGATCATGTTTCTCTTGCATCTGAATGCAAGGAAGAGCTTACACTGGAACTTTGGCACAAAAGGCTGATGCATGTAAATGCATATACGATAGCAAAGATGGCCAAGAACAAAAGCGTAAGAGGACTTGATTGCAGCCCGGCAAAGCCAGAAAAGTGCGAAGACTGCAGCCGGCAAAGCCAGAAAAGTGCGAAGACTGCTTGATCGGCAAGTCTTACCGTCTGCCATTCCTTCAACACTCACACAAGGAGGAAAAAGAAATCATGCCGTTGGACTTGGTGCATGCGGACTTGATGGGTCCACTCGACGTATTGAGCTGGGGAGGAGCCAAGTACGTCTTAACCATCATTGATGAATCTACGAGATATACAAGTGTATTTTTCCTGAAAAACAAAGGCGAAACCCTGGGAAAAGTCAAAGAATGGATTCAAGAATCTGAGAAACAAACCAGCCGGAAACTAAAACGAATACGTACGGATAATGGCTTGGAATTTTGTTCCAAAGAATGGGACACTTTCTGCACGAGCGTTGGAATAGTTCATGAACACACTATGACGTATACACCTCAACAGAATGGTGTGGCAGAAAGAATGAATAGGACACTCCTAGATCTTGTCAGGAGCACTATATCTGGAAGTGGTCTGCCAAAGGCTTCCTGGGCGGAGCTGACTTACACCGCAGCCTATGTCAGAAACAGAGTTCTCAACAATCACAATGGTGAAAGCACGCCATATGAACTGTGGACAGGGAACAAGCCTAGTCTTAAACACCTAAGAGCTATTGGCTGTCAAGTATTTGTCCATATTCCAGTACAAGTCCGTAAATCCAAACTCGAAAGGAGAGCTGTCAAAGGTAACCTTGTTGGATATGCACTCAGAGGACGTGGCTACAGAGTGTGGATTCCTGAGATGAAGAAAGTGGTGGAATCTCGGGACTGTGTCTTCAAAGAGAGTGATGTATCGAGGAACAACAGCAACCGGGAGGTGCTTCCATCAGTTGAACACTACAGCTATGGGACACAACGGGAGATTGAAGAGTATCCAGTGTCTTTATTAGATCAAGAAGACGTGACACCTACAGAAGAGGACAGCCATAATGAAGATACTGTGAAGCCTTCTCCTACTCGATCTCATCCAATGATCCTAAGGAACCAGAGAAATGCTCAGAACTCAATTGCACTCCTCAGTACTGAAGTAAATAAGTGGAAGAAACCTAGCGGACATTTTGACCAAGCCACTGGGGAGAAACCTGCACGAACTTCATCGTTCGAGACTCTTAAGCGGCGAAGTGATCCATGAATAGGAGGTCACTTCGAGGGAGGAGATTGCTGGAGCCCTGGCGGCGGACGGTTGGCTACTCGGCAACCCTAGAGCTGACTCACTTCCTGTTTATGTCTTCACTCTGCAAGCGGCGTCTCGCCATCGCTGTCTTGTTTTCCTTTTCCCCATGTTTACTATTTAAACCATATATATTCCCTTTACCTTATAGTTAATTAAAGTATAATTAACGTTGAGCGCTGTGTGTAATCAATTGGAATACAACAGTTTTAAATTATGCCTAACTGGCCTTGTCTTTATTGTTTGCGGAAGAGCATTGCTCGATGAAAGTGTTTGAATGTAATTCTACTGTCCTATAAGCCTATGTCCATAGTTTTCTTGAAAACCATTTCTAAGATTCCATCCTTCAGTGCTGCGTATATAAGCAGAATCTTCCAATACAGTATTAGAGCTCTGAGAAGCGGTCTGGTGGATTAAATTGGCGAAACCGCTGGGAGGGATTCACCACTGATGAGCCAAACTCTCTCAATATATTTTTTAATCGCAGTAAGGGCAGTAGAAGTTTGTATTAAGTATAAAAGAAACATTCGTGCTTTTACTCCTTTCATTTTATATGTAGAAATGAAGTATCACGGCACAAATGAAGAAAGAAGAAAAATGGCAAGAATACATTCTAAGAGCAGAAAAAACGCTTGAAAATGAAAGAATTCTCGGTGCTGAAATAGATGAAGAAGAATTATTATTAAAGGATTACCTTCAAAATATAACAATATTGCCATTCAAATAGACAGTATGGACAATCCAACTATTGATAATATTCAACGCCTATTCGAATTATACCAAGAAAGATACTGCAATCAAGAAAAAGACGAACATTCCTCAGCTTACAAGGTATATAATAAGAATAAATATAAACATTATAAAGAAACAAAGGCATCAAAAATGTACAAATGTTTCATCTGCCATAAACAAGGACATAAAACCAACGAATGCTGGCACAACCCAGAAAACAATGGGAAGGCAATGGTAAAACAGACCTCCCAACCAGGACCAAGTGGATATAAAACAAATACACCAAATAAGTATCAAAAGGCAACAATTGTCAAAGAAGAAAAAGCAAGTGAATTTGCAATACTAGTGATAGAAAGGGAAAATTTGGAACAACTTTGGATTTTGGGTAGTGGGGCATCAAGCCATATGACATCACATTTTGAATACCTGGAAGAACCTCAAGATGATAAAAGAAAAATAATTCTTGCTAATAATACACCCATACCTCGCTTTGCGTCGGGGTTACGTTCCAAAAAAACACGACGCAAATTGAAACGACGCAAAGTGAAAATATAAGAAGGCGCAATCAAAAACAAAGGTGTTGCCATATTTTAGGGAAAAAAAAATTAAAGACTCGAATCCAAAACAACGCAACTTCTAAAATTTATCGACGCACAGTGAAAATCAGTAAAATTTAAGCAGCGACGCAACTTCGAAAAAAAAAACGCAAAGCGAGGTATTGGTGTATATAGTCACATAAAATTCCAATTTTCAGGAAATGTAAAATTGAGGGATAATGATAATGAACCCTTTATTCTAAAGGATGTATTACATGTTCCAGATTTAAATGAGAATCTTTTATCACAGTTAGCAAGATAGTTGAAGACAATAAAAGGATTATACTCGTATTTGATATACAAGGCAGCTATATCATAGATGAACAAGGTAGAACCTTAATAGAAGCAAAAAAGAGTAATGATTTTTACATAATCAATTCTATTTTATATAACTCATTCACTGAAAATGACTCAAAAACCTATAAGACTAGTGATTCCAACTGGGATAAATGGCATAAGAGACTCTGTCACATAAATAAACATTATATGCACCTAATGAAACAACACTCTTCAGTTTACAATTTCAACTACAATGAAGCCAACATTCCTGATCAATGCACTACCTGCATAAGGGCAAAAAGCACTAGATTACCATTCAAGGAGATAAAATACAACCAGTCAAAGAATCAACTAGACCTTCTACACCTTGATCTTATTGAACCTATCAAAGAACTATCCATTGGTAAAGCAAAGTATATATTGACAATAGTTGATGATTATTCAGGTAAATTATTTGTTGAATTTTTGAAGTCTAAATCAGAATAACCCCTAGTATTTAGTTTTATTGAAAGAGTGGAAAATCTAACTGAAAGGAAAATTGAAAGCATTAGAACAGACAATGGCACTGAATTTGTAAATAATGAAATGGCTACTTATTTGAAAGGAAAGGGAATTCAACACCAAAGGACAACATTTTTTCTCTCCACAGCAGAATGGAAAAACAGAAAGATTCAATAGAACTTTAATTGAGGGAACTAGAGCTCTCTTAATTGAATCTCAACTACCAAAAAAATTCTGGGCAGAAGCCATGAATACTTTTGTATATGTAAAAAACAGAACACCATCTAAAAACAATGAAAAATTTACACCAGAAGAACTATTTTCTAATAGAAAACCTACTGTATCCCATTTTAAAATATTTGGATGTCATGCTGGAATTTTTTATACCAAAGTATAAAAGGTCAAAACTTGAATGTACCACACAATCTGGCATATTTGTTGGTTATTCTTCAGAAAGGAAGGCTTACAGAATTTGTGACCCTAAAGACTTTTCAATTACTGAGTGAAGAGATGTGAAATTCCTTGAAGACAAGAAGGGTGCAACACTTCTTGATAATGATAACACTACTAAGACTCAAGATTACTCCTTGATAGAAATATTTGAAAATGATAACAGTGAATATACATTTCCATTGCAAGAGCCAGAAGATGTAGCAGAAAGCCAAGAACAAAATCTTATCTCTCCCAATCAAACATCACCAAGATACAATTTAGGACCAAATGTAAGAGACCAAATTTACTATGAACTTTCTTCAGATGAGGAACCTATATTTGGCAATGAAGACAAAGATCCTACCTATGAACCAGATGAAGAAGCATTTAAAGTTTCTCATGGAGACTTACTACAATCTTCCTATGAAGAAGCTATTAGTAATCCAGACTCAACTTTATGGAGACAAGCAATGAATAAGGAAATACATTCTCTTAAAGACCATCATGTATGGAACCTTTTTGAATTACTTCAAGGTGCACAACCTATCAAATCCAAATGGGTATTTTCAAAGAAAATTGATCCCCTAACCAATAAGGAAATTTTCAAAGCAAGACTTGTTGCTTTGGGATGCTCTCAGAAATATGGGAAAGACTACAATGAAACCTTTTCTCCAGTAATGAAAACTGATTCTTTTAGAACCCTCCTAGCCTATGCCACAATGATGGACTATGAATTTCACCACTTTGATGTTGAAACTGCCTTCTTGTATGGAAAACTGACAGAAACGATCTATATGACCCAGCCAGAAGGATACCAAAGACAAGGTAAAGACATTGTATTTAAAACTTAACCAAGCACTTCATGGACTAAATCAGAGTGGCAGAATATGGTATGAAACTTTTACAAAATACCTTTTAGAAATAGGCTTCACACAACTTGAATCTGATAAATGTCTTTTTACTTATAAAATTAACAATTCATGTTTACTTTTAGGATTGCATGTTGATGACATGATAATAATAAATTCAGATCCTGTAGTTTTGCATGCTGTAATCCAAAAATTAGAATTACACTTTAAAATCAAAGAAAGTTTAAAAACCTTTAACATTTTAGGTATGGAAATTATTAGAGAGGATGATAGACTAATTTTAAAACAAGAATGTTACATAAATAAGCTTTTAGAGAAATATAACATGCTGTATTGCAAGCATATCTCAACTCTATTAGATCCTAATACCAATTTAGATAATTATAATATAATTCTAAAGAAGTTAAGAAATTATATCAAGAACTAATTGGATCATTACTATACCTATCAACAAAATCTAGGCCTGATATTGCTTTTGCAGTTACTATATTGAGCAGATTCAATCAAAGCCCAAGAGAAATACAAATGGGTGCTGCTAAAAAAATAATTAGATACTTAAAGGGCACTAAACAATAAGGATTGATTTATTGTAAGGGAGATATACAATTAAAGACATATTCAGATGCTTCATGGAATTGTGGCAGAACCACTATTTCAAAATCAACTACAGGATTAACTTTTTATTTAGGTAAAAATTTAATTTCATGGTCAAGCAAAACCATTCCTAACACATGCCTTTCAAATTGTGATAGTGAAATAAAAGGACTACTTCAATGTGTAAAAAAGGGTATTTATATTCAATATCTTTTTGAGGAAATTACCACAACATTTGTTAAAATACAAATGTTATGTGACAACCAAGCATCAATTTTTTTACTAAATATGGTCAAACTACAGATAAATCTAATCATCTATTATCTTTTGTATTTTCTGTATTTTCTTATTGTAATGTATGTATAATAAATAATACATTTAAAGGAGAAGTCTGTCAATCATCAAAAACAACAGTATCAAATAGCATTGGGCTCTATTTGATTATCACACAAAATAAGTCCATATTCACTTGAACCTTCTTTTGAATCATGAAGGTTTTTGGATTTATTTTTCTCATTAGTTAATCTTTTTTTACATTCGCGTATCCAATGTCCAATTTTGTGGCAATAGGGACATTTAGTGTTATTCTTGGCATATTGAAAAGAACGTTGTGTATCTTTAGGCTTCGTTCGTGCTTTGTTGATTCCTTGTTTCCTCAATCAAAAGTATTGCAGTTAAATTTTTAAGAGTTTGAGCTTTCGGATCAAACGATTCCCACGCAACAACAACGTAGCGCATACTCGGTGGCAAAGTATTATCAAATATTTTGCTACTTTTTGATCTTCCGTTATAGTTCCGCCCATTTGTGAAGTTTGTACAGAAATATTTTCAATTTTGGCTATGTAAACACTTATTGTTTCCGATGTCAATCGTGCATCGAAGAATTGTTGCCAAAGTAGGCCTATAGTAAATTCGGATTAATGTTCATGAATAGCAAGTAATTTCTGCCACGTTCGTGAGGCGGAAGTACAGTTCATCAGGGGCTGAATAAACCTTAATTCGATTGCCTATGATAATAACATCCTTGCTTTAACGTCCTTTGATTTCCAATTCTGTAGTGAACTTTCAGAGTTACTGTCGGAGGAAACAACAGTCGGCTTTATTTCTAAGCCTTCAATACTTCTAGTAAATTTCGTTGTTCCATAAGGAAGCAGCATTGGAAATTTCATTGTTAAATATTTTCATCCCTAAAATCTTTTCGATAATTCGATAAAATAATTCCTTGAATAATATTAAAATAAAAACATAAATCCTCCAGGGAGGCTTTACTAAAAACTTTAATCCTTGAAAGACAATCTTCCTTCTTCTTCTTTGTCTTGGAAACTGCAACGACAAATAGAATTTAGGCTTCTGGTTGCAGTTGACGCCCAAACTTCGAGCAAAAAATAAAAAAAGGTTTACTCACTGTTTGCGGTTAATCCCTTTAGGCGCAGTGGAAGCGAGCTGGGCCCATAACCTATTGAAGTTGAAGTTTGATTTAAGAAAAAGGTGATTTATTAAGCAAATTTCTTGAAACAAGATGTTAGCAAGGCAATATAAAAATGTGGGTGTTGGGAAGACGATAGAAAAGCACTATATACAAAGAGGTCGACTGCATCTCCGCCGTGGCTGTTGATTGGTTGATTATTCCTTTAATGTCCTAAGAATATTTTTATCTTTATTCCAACAGAAACCTCAATTTATTGCCATTAATTTATATCCAAAAAATAAAAGAGACAAATACTTGTTAATAAACTATGGTTGAAATATCAAAGAGTCACGCCATATCTTTAACCCTATCTATTGAAAATAAAGATGCTTAAGTCACAGCACAACATATTTATTAACACAACATTCATAGAGAAGAAAAATTTAAAAAACCGCTTCTAAGAATTGGCCAGGAATTTTGAACAAAATCTTGGGAATCTCCCACGAGGCCAGGAGAAAAGGTCAGGACGACCTCAGGTCGACGCAGCTATAAGGCGTCTTCATCTCAAACCGAAAAAGGCACGCTGCAGGCATGGGGCATCTGTCAGGGGCCGAGGGAACATCTTCCACTTCAGCGGAAGGCACGGAGGGTGGGGAGCACCCACGGACGGTGGCCGGGCACAATTTGGGACTCCAGGTCCACGGAGCGGTGACGACGGCGGCGGGTTACACTGAGGTAACACATGGCGAAGGCCACGAAGGCCAGCACTTGGAGAGCCAGCATGACGCAGGCGGCGTACAGGAGCAGCATCGTTCAACCTTATCGAGCAATGTGGAATTGTTTCTGGTCAACAATGGAAACTCTTGGATTTGAAACTATAGTAGTTTAAAATACGATATGTATACGCTTGTTCGGCGGTACATATACTAAAACTAGCCGAGTGGCCCGGGCAACGCCCGGGTTTTACCCGACTGGACCCGGCTTCGCCTGTGTAGTGTTCGAGCGAGGTTTACTCATGAATGAATAGAGGCCCCAACTGTTTGTAAACTCAATGTAATGAATTTTCTTTCAGCAAAATGGAGATAAATTGCAAACAGCAATATCGAAAATGCTTGTGAAAAAATCTGAAATATAGGATCCATTTCACAAACACATCTAATGAATAGAGTGCTGTTTGGAGGAGTGGTCTAAACTGTTAATTTTTAAAAACCATGACCCGGGATCATTGAATGCAGATTTAGACACTTTGTTCTGAAAAACAAAATTGCCCCAATGGCTCCTGATTCTTGAAAAAGTCCAACCCCTCCAGTGAGTGCAAGTAACCAAACAGGGCTTTTATTCTTAAAAATTAAAAAAAAAATCTAATGATTAGTTTGAATAAAGGAAAATGGTCGGCACAACCTGAAAATTTCACTTTGTCCACTTCACTCTCGGCTGTCCAAGAACAAACAGCCAGAGCAAACATTTTAAAGGGCACCTAATCCGGCACTTACATTTCTAAATAGTTAATTTGCATAATTTTCTAATAGTCAAGGGCAATTTTAAAAATACCAAAAAAGCAAGACCAAATAAAAAAAAATATATATATGTGTGATGTTTCAGTAACAGCATTGTTGCCATATAAAGACAAAATTACTGAATGTATTCAGTACCTTTGTCTGAAGATAGCCAAAATGTAACTGAAACCACACATAATGTAATTATTTGTATTCGGTCTTGCTTCCTTTTTTTTTGTAATTATCCCTAGTACGCGTGGTACAGGCCATGATAACCATGGTGGGTAGGTAGCGACTGCTTTTACTGTAAGCGCACCACATGTCTACAAATGTGATACATTGCTACCAGCTAAATGCATTTTCACTATGGTGTGATTTCCACATGATGGATCTGTAGACACATT
Source organism: Cordylochernes scorpioides (assembly GCA_030710605.1). Taxonomy (NCBI): domain Eukaryota; kingdom Metazoa; phylum Arthropoda; class Arachnida; order Pseudoscorpiones; family Chernetidae; genus Cordylochernes; species Cordylochernes scorpioides. The sequence goes on along the minus strand of CP092872.1, from coordinate 51,264,119 downwards.
ATAATCTCTCCAGAGCTTAAGGTAGCAAACAGTACTTTCACATTATATAAATATCAATGCCAAAAGCCAGAGTTAGGATAGCTGTTGCAGTGTAATGTAGACCTGCAGGATGGGAAAAAGCAATATTATTTCCGGCTTTAATTTTAAAAGTATTATGAAACGTTAAAGATAGAATCTTAACTTTTGAAGAATGAAAAAATGCTAACTTGATGTGTATTAATTTAGTCTAAAAACAAACAGCATGTAAAAGTAAGCACCAATCGAAAGCATTTATTAGCTCTAACAGTGCTGCCCCCAGTGGTAAAAGCTTGGAGCTAACGCTTCACGGGTTGGTAAAGTTTATGTTAATAATACATTAACTTAACAATATTCCATGTCTTGCTAACACAAATTTTAAAAATAACATGCATAAAAATAAAGCAATTCTTAAAATCATAAATGAAGCATCATTAAATTAAATGGGAGAGAAATGGTGTTCCAAAATTTTTTTTTGTTGTAAAACTTTGACCTTTATATTTTTACAAATTCTTAAAGTATATAACCCAAACCAAATTGTCTATATAATTCTGCAAACAAATATAATATTATAGAGGCATGAAAATACCAATGGTGTAAAAATCAAAACAGCAAAGTTATCCTGATAAATGCAATGAGCTATGATAAGGTGTGTTGCAGGCTAACAAAAACCTTAATTGAACCAGAAATGTTGATACCATAAAAAAAATAAAAAACAATTTTCAAGAATAGAGTTATGTAAATGAATTAAATGTGAAAAAATTAAAATAAAATAAAGTAAAAAAAGCTTTATTGATGAAACTACAGTAGAGCAATAATGATAACAAATTATTCATAAATTATGTAGTTACAAAAGTCAAGCTTCCCAAAATCATTATTCGAAGAAATCTCTTTCAAAATTGTCAAAATCTATATCAAAGCCCCCTGATAAACAATTTTGCGTGTCTTGCTAAAAGTAGAACTAAAGACAAATAAATTTTTAGGGCTGGAAACACGGGAGCATGCTACATAGAGTTGCCCATGCGAGAAACAGGGAGACTCAAGATGCACACCAACTACTTGCAATGTTTGACCCTGAAGCATGCTGAACCCTAGAGCTATTGGAACGCTGAGAAAGTTTGCTTCTCCTATGGCTTGGCATACCTACAAACACAACGCATTAGTAAAAATAAAAATAAGGATAACTGAAAAATGTAAAACATAAAGGACTGAGATTGAAAAAAAAAATTCAAAAATAGTGTATTAAAATAAGCGCGACTCATGACTAAGGCCAAAATAAAAAAAAAGCATAGAAATATTCTGAAAGGAGGGGAAAAATGCATAAAACTCAGCGAAAACGTAAAACAACTGATTAAAAAAAATCAAATGGAAGAAGACGTAAAAAAAAAATACAATTAGCTGAAAAAATATGCACAACAAATATGAGTAGAACATACATAGATATATATGAGCAGCTACATATTATGAAGCAGATAAATCTAAATCAGTGATTCTCAACCAATGTGCCGCGGTAATTTTGTGTGCCGCGAAATTCTAAAAATGTGTCGCTGAATTTTAGGCATATGATTATGTTCACGTTTGTAATGGTTTTTCTTTTTTTCTTTTTCATTTTTTTACTTTTTAAAATAACGAAATTAGCAAATTGAATGTTAGAGATGTATATTACTTAGATTTTGCATAGAAATATTGATACATAATTTGAATTTTCTTGCATTCAAGTTAGCAAAAGTGTGCCGCGAAATTCTAAAATTGTGCCGCCAAATTTTCAAATCTTTAAAATAATGCCGCAACAAAAAAAAGGTTGAGAATCACTGATCTAAATACTACCTAAACAAATGACAGCAAAAAAAAAAAAAAAAAAAAAAGACAATGGAAGAAGGCCTAAAAAAAAGTCTAATTTGGTTGAAAAAACTGCCCAATAAATTGAGCCTATATAGATATATGGACCCGGCTTCGCCCGGGTATTGTTCGAGTGGGGTTTACTCTTGAATGAATAGAGCCCCCAACTGTTTTTAAAACTTTAAGTAAAGAATTTTCTTTCAGCACAATGGAGATAAACTGCAAATATCAAAATTAAAAATTCTGGTAAAAATAATCTGAAATATAAGATCAATTTCACAAACACATCTAATGTATAGAGTGCTTTTTTGGAGGAGTGGTCTAAACTGTTGATTTTTAAAAACCACGACCCGGGATCATCGAATCCAGTTTTGGGGAATTTGTTCTGAAAAAAAAAATTGCCCCAATGGCCCCTGATTCTTGAAAAAGTCAAACCCCTCCAGTGAGTGCAAGTAACCAAACTTGGCTTTGGTATCTAAAAAATGAAAAAAAAATCAAAGGATTAGTGTGAATTAAGGGAAATGGGCCTCGCAACCTGAAAATTTCACTTTCTCCACTTCACTCTCGGCAGTTCAAGAAGAAACAGCCAGATTAAACATTTTTAAGGGCACCTAATCCGGCATGTACATCTATAGTTAAACAACTTTTAAAAATGTAATATATCTGCAATACTGAAATACCCAGACTTGGATTTTTTTTTTATTAGTTTATTGTTGGCAGTTTTAGGAAAATGTGGGAAATTAGATATTAGTACAAAAGAATGTACTTTTTAAAATGGCATAAAATAATTAGGAAATTTGCATCATTTTCAAATAGTCAAGGGCAATGTTAAAAATATCAAAAAAGCAAGACCAAATAAAAAATAAACGAATTATGTGTGATGTTTCAATAACAGCATTGTCACCTTATAAAGACAAAATTACTGAATGTATTCAGTACTTTTGTCTGAAGATGGTAACAATGCTGTTTCTGAAACCACACATAATTTATTTATTTGGATCTGGTCTTGCTTCTCCTTGTGATTTTTATCTATATTTCAAAATATACCTCAATTCTTTTTTACCTAAAAAGCTTTACATATATATTGCCAAGACCATAAATAAAGGTAAAATGTCAAATGAGTTATTAATTAACCCTATATGGGTCAGGATATATATCTAAATGCATTCATATAAAAATATGGTTGAACCATATAAATATATATAAATGCTATTAGAGCATAAACATATTACATGGAACAAACATATAGTAAAATATATGTAGCAAGTTATATTGTAAAACATACTTTTTTCAATAAATATACTTTTTACAACTTTAATAAAATTTATACGCACTCTAAATATAAGAAAGAAAAAAAATAGAATACTGTTCTAAAAATAATATACCTTATGAGATAAAATACTACACTTATCGTTAAAGATGTAGATCGTTATATTTACACTAATTAAAATTAAACGAAGCAAAATATATTGAGACGTTACAAAAACAATTTTCAATTGTACATAATTTCCTTTAAAATGTTATTTTAATTTTTCATGTGTTTATTTTCATTTTAATTTTTTATTCATCAAAAGTCAATGATGTACATACTAAATTAGTAAAAACTCAATAAAAACGATATGTAAAAATACACATAAACAAATGGCTTGTAAAAGAAAGCAGCAATAAACGAGTTTAGGCAAAATGTCTATTTCATTAACAAACATTTCACTTTTAAAATAATAAACTTTAAAAATAAAGTTTTACTAAACTAAAATTAGCGTTTTAAAAATAAAAACGTGGCATTTGGCGCAGTCGAAAAGGATACGGAAAAAAAAAATGGCGGAAAATCCAAACAACCGGTTGCAAAAATTCAACGGCTCGAAGTCGGCAATTAGGCCTGAGTCATGGATCAAATTGTATGATTTTGAAAATAATTCTTTAAAAGAAGATGAAAAAATCAAAAATCTTATGTACTACTTGACAGATTCAGCACTTGAATGGTATGCAGACGAGATTATTTCAAATCCTGCAATAAAAAGATGGGAAGTTGTAAAGGAAAAGTTGATTCAAAGATTTGGTTCATACAACGCAAATCCAATTGTCTCAGCATCACATCGAAGATTAAAACGAGAAGAATCAATAGAAAATTATTTTCAAGATAAAATTCGCCTGTTAAATCAAACCCATCTAACGAAGGAGGAAAAAATTCATTTATTAACAGACGGACTTCCAAATGATTGGAAAGATTTAATTGTGGCTGCACAGCCAACTGACACCACAAAATGGTTTCATATCGCAGCTTCAATTGAACAAAATAGGGCTTCAATTCAGTTTAAGCCTAAAAACAAAATACATCTCGCGACAAAAAATAATGATAATAGAAAAAATGTTTGCCCATTCTGGTGTCCAATATGTTCGAAAAAGGGAATAAAAATTAAACATTGGGTCACAGATTGTGAGGATTATGATCCTAATTATAAAAAGGATAGGCCTAATCAAAACACTTCAGTGAAACAAGTATGCGGAGCCCCGGAATTGTTGAATGTAAGTACTTTGACAAATACCCCTACACAAGGAGCTTTCAAGCTTATCAACATAAGTGTTGAAGTAAATGGAATTCCTGCGCAAGCATTTGTGGATACTGGAGCAACAGTATCAATAATCAATTGGCGATTGTTCAAGCGAACCCGTCTTCAACTTCAACCAAATTCAGACATTCACATCAGCCAAGCGGATGGTGTTACCAGGACATGTGGAAGCCTTCAGACCAAGGTAAGAATAGATAAACTAATTGAACCTGTAACTCTCCATGTAATGAAGAACTTTAAATATCCACTCTTGATCGGATTAGATGTTGCATCTCTTTTTAATCTTTTAATAGATGTCAGAGACAAAACAATTTACACCAAATTTGATGGATTACAAAATCCAATTCTTGTAAATCATCTAGAAGAGATAAGAGAACATGAATTAAAAGAATTACTTGAACACAATAGGAATGTATTTTCTCAGCATGCTATTGATTTGGGAAAAGTAGCTATACAACATAAGATCATCACGAAAAGTGAACAACCAATTTCTCTTAGACCCTATCGTCGTCCTCTAAAAGAATATGAAGAGATAGCTGAACAAGTTAAAGTACTTCTCGAACACAAGTTAATAAGAACTTCAGATTCTCCTTGGGCATTTCCTGTTGTTATGGTTCCCAAGAAGGATGGAAATAAAAGGATGTGCATTGATTACAGACGTCTTAATGAGATCACACTGGATGACAGGCAACCCCTACCTCACATACAGGACATGTTTGATCGATTGCATGGATCCAGATTCTTCTCTACCCTTGATGTTGCATGGGGTTATTGGCAGATCGAAATGGACCCGCAATCTATTCAAAAAACTGCATTCGTCACAAACGATGGTCATTATGAGTTTTTAGTGATGCCCTTTGGTTTAAAAAATGCTGCTTCAACGTTTCAAAGGATAATCCAACATATTCTAGGTGAATTATTATGGAAAGGAACTTGCTCTTTCCAAGATGACATATTGGTGTACACGAAAACATGGCAAGAGCACATAGAGCTTCTTAGTAAAGTTTTTGACAAATTAAGACAGTACAACATGAAATTAAAATTGTCGAAATGTATTTTTGGAAGAACTGAAGTAAAATACCTCGGACATATCATCAGTCACAATCAATTAAAACCTGATCCAGAAAAAGTAAAATCTATTCAAGACTTTCCAAGACCTGATACTGTAAAGAAAGTTCGTCAGTTCATGGGATTGGCAAATTATTACAGAAAATTTGTGAAGGACTTTTCTAAAATTTCATTCCCCTTGGTTCGACTCACTCGGAAGAATCAGCCCTTCATCTGGAATGAGGAAGTAGAGGAGTCATTCGCTAAACTTAAAATGGCACTATCTACAAAACCTGTCCTTGCTATTTACAACCCGGACTACCCCTCTAAAGTTTATACAGATGCCTCCAAATATGGAATTGGAGCAATCCTAACACAAATTGGTCCAGACAATGAGGAACATGTAATTGCTTATTACTCCAAAACACTGCAACCACACCAAGAGAATTATTCTGCTTGTGAGATGGAATGCCTAGCCGTGATACAAGCAACTGATCACTTTCATGTATACATAGAAAACCAACCATTTGAAATCATCACTGATCATGCGGCGCTCCAATGGCTTTTCACCATGAAGAAACCGAAACCTAAGTATTTTAGATGGATTCTTAGTTTATCCTCGAAATCATGTAACATCGTTCATCGTTCTGGAAAGCAACAAACTCATGTTGACGCCTTATCAAGACTCCCAGTTGTTAACATTGCAACTCAAGAACTTCAAGAACACCAACAAAATTCAGATTTGAGTTTCTTGAAAAATTCCCACACTCACGACGGTGTGGTAATGATCAAACAAAGAGGAGTTTTTAAAGCAGTTGTCCCAAACTCGCTTACCAAAAAAATATTGGAAGAATATCACGATTCATTGAGTCACCCATCAATAACCAAAACATGCAAACTTATAACTCAATGTTATTGGTGGAAAGGAATAACAACTGATATCAAGAATTATGTTCGATCTTGTAAATCTTGTCAACTAGTGAAGGTCAGACATGAACCAACTTTAGGAGAAATGATCACTCCAACGTCAAATATCCAACCATTACAAATGATCGGTTGTGACACTATTGTACTGGGAACAGCAGCAGCTAACACAAAGCATAAATTCATTCAAGTTTTTGTTGATCACGCAACTCGTTATCTATGGGCATATCCCACAATAACAAACACTGCTCAAGCTGTCACTCAATGTCTTGATAAGATAATCAAATCTGTTAATTCGATCAATACTATCTTAACAGATAATGGCAAAAATTTTATATCAAAAGAGTTCAACAAATTTCTTTCTTTACAAGGAATTAAACACACATATACTTCGCCTTATCATCCTCAGTGCAATGGCATTTGTGAGAAATTAAATGATACGATAATGACAAAACTGAGAATAGCTGTTCTGGAGAAACCTAGTTGTAAATGGAGCACATTGTTACCGCAAGTTGTCAAAAATTATAATTCCACACCACATGACGTGACTGGTTTTTCACCGCTTTTCTTAATGTATGGAATCGGTAATGTACCCGAATTTGCCGACCAAACTCCAATTACAATTGAAGAAGCCAGGAAGAAAGCTAGCCTGCGGACAGAACAATTTAGAAGTAAGTGGAAGATTAAACACGATAGCCATCACCCCAAGTATGTCTTTGGAGAAGGAGACTTAGTCATAAGAAAAATTGCCTTCAACGACCCTCGTCTCATCAAGACATCACCAAAATATGAAGGACCATTTGTCATTCAAAAAAAGATATCTGATGTAACCTACGATATCTCTCTGAAAGACCAAAAGCAAGCAAGGCGCGTTCACATATCTCAACTTCGACCATTTATTACCCGAGAATAAATGCTTCAAGAAGGGGAATATGAGACGTTACAAAAACAATTTTCAATTGTACATAATTTCCTTTAAAATGTTATTTTAATTTTTCATGTGTTTATTTTCATTTTAATTTTTTATTCATCAAAAGTCAATGATGTACATACTAAATTAGTAAAAACTCAATAAAAACGATATGTAAAAATACACATAAACAAATGGCTTGTAAAAGAAAGCAGCAATAAACGAGTTTAGGCAAAATGTCTATTTCATTAACAAACATTTCACTTTTAAAATAATAAACTTTAAAAATAAAGTTTTACTAAACTAAAATTAGCGTTTTAAAAATAAAAACGTGGCAATATGAATAAGCTGCGAAATAAATAATAATTCCAATTAATTTAAATTGAAAAAATATTACTAAATGATTAAATAAAATCTACCTTCTAAAAAGGAAAAGAAAGTTTTTCGAAATGCAATTTTTGTGCTTTTAGCCTAAATGTTAAACCAAAACCTCAACTCCCTACGTGCGAAATTTCACAATACAGTTTTAATTAACCCAGGTTCCGGGGGCGTATTTATTTGATAATGATCGATTAAAATTATTTTAAAAGAGTTTAAATATATAAAAATAATCTTACCTTTTAAAGACACACATTAATCGGGTAAAATTACAAAACAACAACGTGTAAAATTATTAACCAATCAGATTCATTTATCGTCGCGACCAGTGCGCCGCCAAGCGGTAAAAGGCTTGAACTAAGGAATTTTGGTTTAACATTTTTTAAAAATAGCACATTAAACCTTTTCGTTTTTTGAATAGCCTATATGTTAAACGAAATCTTCAGCTACCTACATGCGAAATTCCATAATGATTGAGTCAGTAGATTTTGCGTGATGCGATAACAAACATCGATTTCGCATTTCATTTTTATAGATTGGAACGATACAGAGAAGATTAGCATGGCCCCTGCGCAAGGATGACACGCAAAATCGTGAAGCGTTCTCTCTCTCTCTCTCTATTTATTTATATTTTCTGCTGAACCTAAAAGCTTTCTAGACCTAAAACTGTTTTTATATTTATTGATTTATTCGCCTTATATTGGTATCACCTCTATCAAATTTGAAAAAAAAAATATCATACAGAATAAATATCTAAAATTATTCAGAATTTATTCCTGAAACTGGAAACATAGATTCTCGTGATAATATAAAAATATAATTATTCAAATATTATGAAAATAAACGTTGCTTTTGATATCACACACACAGATTTATTAAGACCACCTGTCTCATACATATTAATCACAGGAAGGAAGCATAGATGGAGCTCTTATACTCCAGGCAGCTCACGGTCCTACAGCCTCTAGGTCCGACGCAGTGGGATGCTCCTGATATCGAGAAAACAAAATTGAGGTTTTTAATTTGCTAAAAAGAAGCACAATAGGCATATTACTTCATATATCCTATTACAACTGGCACGCTAATGCATCGTGTATTCTACGTGTTGTTCAATAAAAAATGTTTTTGATAAGTGATTGAAATCGTGAAAGACGTCCTTTATTTGGTTAGAGCCTCTTCCTAGGAGTCACCGACTGGACATAGTTAAGAGGTACCTCCGCCAGCCAAAACCTAAACACTAGGTCGTCTCTCAGGGTAGAGACAGCTTTAATATTGAGATTAAAGATTAACCCCCCCCCTCAATATTGTGGTGAGCCAGACGTGATTCAAACAAGCAACCTCTGTAAGACAATTTCTTACATTTGTTAATATATCTTGTTATCCAGGCTCACAGCCTGATATTCGATTTATAAATCCAGAAAATTCTTGAACATCCTTTGAACGATTGGTTATATTAAAAATTTCACCAGAGCTGTCTCCCTTTGTTCCTTAAACACTTCAGTTTCATCTATGATATGTTCTTCTGAAGGCCAGAAATCCTTAGTAAGACGCAGACAATCAGGACCTTCCCACCATTCGCTCCGTAGAAATTGTCTGAGTTTTGAACCTCTCGATGAGAGGTCTGCTTGATTTTTGAGGCCAGGAACAAATATCTAATTGATAATTTGGTTGTTCTTTGTATTTGGTCGAATCTAAAAATATTTTCCAATTACGATTCTGATGAATCCAGGATAAGGAGGTTGGCGAGTCGATCCAGAGATAAAGTGGACACCTCACTGTAAGAAATTCCAAAATTCCTTGCTCGCATTACAGAAAACGTGAAGTTCTACGGACTCCGCCCAACCCACATAAATATATCGAGGGATTTTTATGTCCTTCAAATAATTTATCTGCTCATACCAATCTTTTAACTTCGATTTATATCATTTCCCATACACCTGCGGTATTCCATGTTTTCTATAACAA
>CP092872.1:50937434-51245518 GCA_030710605.1 Cordylochernes scorpioides | reverse complement strand
GAACTAGGAGAAGACGAAAAACCCAAGATATCGTCCATGTAGTGAGAATGAAGCCCTACCACGACCCTGAAGTCCAAGAACAGATTGCCCAGGGTCATGTGACCGACTAGTAAACAGCGGGACGCTGTTTCTCTTGTGGAGGGAGTGATGTCAGGAGGACAGAGTTTCCTGGTATTCCCTCTTATCTGGACCGACCGGTCGGGGTAAACAGTGGCGTCACGTGGAAGGAGAAAATATCTCGAGTTCTGTTTTCTTTCTCTAACGGCTGGGTTGATTTGGCTCACGTAAATAGTAACTCTTCTTTTATTTTAAAATCTATCATATAGCTCATTAAATAAATATTTAAAGTAATTCGAAAACCTAGTTAATTATTTTTCCTCGCGACAATATTAATAGAATGACTAAGCAATATTTTAGGACAAATTATTGAAGGGTATCTTTAATTTTTTATCTTTTAAGAATAAAATTACTATTTTTTTATATATAATGTTCTCATTTTGAATATCTGGATATGTTTTACCTATTTTATTATTTTATAGATTGTATTTACATTATCTCTCTATTTCTATTATTATTATACTAGACGAATGGCCCGGGCAACGCCCGGGGTTTACCCGAGTGCGAATATATTTTAAACACGTTGTCTTGGGTGGTCGCTATAGACAGGGTGGTCTGTATAGACAGGTGTATGTATCACACAGCCGATAACAGGGTTGTCTCGGGTGGCCGCTATAGACAGGGTGGTCTGTATAGACAGGTGTATGTATCACACTGCTAATAACAGGGTTGCCTGAAGTGACCGCTATAGACAGGGTGGTCTGTATAGACAGGTGATTGTAACACACTGATGATAACAGGGTTGCCTAAAGTGACCGCTATAGACAGGGTGGTCTGTATAGACAGGTGGATGTATCACACAGCTGATAACAGGGTTGTTTAGAGTGGCCGCTTTAGACAGGTGTATGTATCACACAGCCGATAACAGGGTTGTCTAGGGTGGCCGCTATAGACAGGGTGGTCTGTATAGACAGGTGTATGTATCACACTGCTGATAACAGGGTTGTCTAGAGTGGTCGCTATAGACAGGGTGGTCTGTATAGACAGGTGTATGTATCACACTGCTGATAACAGGGTTGCCTAAAGTGACCGCTATAGACAGGGTGGTCTGTATAGACAGGTGTATGTAACACACTGATGATAACAGGGTGGTCTGTATAGACAGGTGGATGTATCACACAGCTGATAACAGGGTTGTCTAGAGTGGTCGCTATAGACAGGGTGGTCTGTATAGACAGGTGGATGTAACACACTGCTGATAACAGGGTTGTCTAGAGTGGCCGCTATAGACAGGTGTATGTATAACACAGCCGATAACAGGGTTGTCTAGGGCGGCCGCTATAGACAGGGTGGTCTGCATAGACAGGTGTATGTATCACACTGCTGATAACAGGGTTGCCTGAAATGCCCGCTATAGACAGGGTGGTCTGTATAGACAGGTGATTGTAACACACTGCTGATAACAGGGTTGCCTAGAGTGACCGCTATAGGCAGGGTGGTCTGTATAGACAGGTGATTGTAACACACTGATGATACCAAGGTTGCCTAAGGTGACCGCTATAGACAGGGTGGTCTGTATAGACAGGTGGATGTATCACACAGCCGATAACAGGGTTGTCTAGGGTGGCCGCTATAGACAGGGTGGTCTGTATAGACAGGTGTATGCATCACACTGCTGATAATAGAGTTGCCTAAAGTGACCGCTATAGACAGGGTGGTCTGTATAGACAGGTGTATGTAACACACTGATGATAACAGGGTGGTCTGTATAGACAGGTGGATGTATCACACAGCTGATAACAGGGTTGTCTAGAGTGGCCGCTATAGACAGGGTGGTCTGTAAAGACAGGTGGATGTATCGCACAGCTGATAACAGGGTTGTCTAGATTGGCCGCTATATACAGGGTGGTCTGTATAGGCAGGTGTATGTATCACACAGCTGATAACAGGTTTATCTAGAATGGCCGCTATATATAGGGTGGTCTGTATAGACAGGTGGATGTCTCACACAGCTGATAACAGGGGTGTCTAGAGTGGCCGCTATAGACAGGGTGGTCTGTATAGACAGGTGAATGTAACACACTAATGATAACAGGGTTGCCTAAGGTGACCGCTATAGACAGGGTGGTCTGTATAGACAGGTGGATGTATCACACAGCTGATAACAGGGTTGTCTAGAGTGGCCGCTATAGACAGGGTGGTCTGTATAGACAGGTGGATGTATCACACAGCTGATATCAGGGATGTCTAGAGTTGCCGCTATAGACAGGTGTATGTATCACACAGCCGATAACAGGGTTGTCTAGGGTGGCCGCTATAGACAGGGCGGTCTGTATAGACAGGTGTATGTATCACACTGCTGATAACAGGGTTGCCTGAAGTGCCCGCTATAGACAGGGTGGTCTGTATAGACAGGTGATTGTAACACACTGATGATAGCAGGGTTGCCTGAAGTGCCCGCTATAGACAGGGTGGTCTGTATAGACAGGTGATTGTAACACACTGATGATAGCAGGGTTGCCTAGAGTGACCGCTATAGACAGGGTGGAATATACAGGGTGGTCTGTATAGGCAGGTGTATGTATCACACAGCTGATAACAGGGTTATCTAGAATGGCCGCTATATACAGGGTGGTCTGTATAGACAGGTGGATGTATCACACAGCTGATAACAGGGGTGTCTAGAGTGGCCGCTATAGACAGGGTGACCTGTATAGACAGGTGGATGTAACACACTGCTGATAACAGGGTTGTCTAGAATGGCCGCTATAGACAGGTGGATGTAACACACTGCTGATAACAGGGTTGTCTAGAGGGGGGGCAGGGAGGACACGTGTTCCCTGGCAGCCAATGGGCGCGCAATCCATCCGTGAGCTTCAGACTTACAGACAGACAGACAGACAGACAGAATAAGGCAATTATATAAGTAGATATATCAAATATGATATAAAATTTCGCGTTTCACATTTTTTTTTAAATTTCAAACCATTTAAATATATATATATATAAATATACAATATATAAATCAATTATTAAAACTATATATTCAAATTATTCTAAACTAGACGAATGCCCCGGGCAACGCCCGGTTTTACCCGAGTGCGTATATATTTTAAAAACGTTTTAATTCAAATACTATTCGTTACAATTATAAATTGGCGCCATGGATGTCACTGTGAAACGTCCCGTTCCAAACTGTGTGTTTTTAAAATGTTTTAATTAAAATACTATTCGTTACAATTATAAATTGGCGCCGTGGATGTCTCTCTTGTGAAACGTCCCGCCCCAAACTGTGTGTGTCTTGAAAATATAAAAATAAAAATGTGAATTTTCATGAAGATTTCATCATGTCGATTTTTTTTTTGCATTTCACCTACTAAATCGATAGAGATAATTACATTTGCAACATGAACTTAGGTATATTGACTAAATAGAAAACTGCATAGTAATAAAGATCATTTTTTGAAGGCACCATATCGTTTTTTTTTTCAATAAATTCGAAACAAAAATTAACGATAAATAACGATAATTGCCTTGAAAAGAAATTGCCTTAAAAAAAAAAGAAACATTCGCGGTGATTTTGTCTTACATTCGTTTATACAATTATTATATACGAATGACCCGGGCAACGCCCGGGTTTTACCCGATTAAATGCTTTTATTCAAATACTATTCGTTACAATTATAAATTGGCGCCGTGGATGTCATTCTTGTATAATATATAAATGAGTTTTAAAAATTGTAAAAAAAAAAAAAATGCATCGGCCGGGAATCGAACCCGGGCCGCCCGCGTGGCAGGCGAGCATTCTACCACTAAACCACCGATGGTTATGAAAATTCCCATCCGTGAGCTTCAAACAAACAAACAGACAGAATAAGGCAAATATATAAGTAGATACGAATGACCCGGGCAACGCCCGGGTTTTACCCGATTAAATGCTTTTATTCAAATACTATTCGTTACAATTATAAATTGGTGCCGTGGATGTCATTCTTGTATAATATATAAATGAGTTTTAAAAATTGTAAAAAAAAAATGCATCGGCCGGGAATCGAACCCGGGCCGCCCGCGTGGCAGGCGAGCATTCTACCACTGAACCACCGATGGTTATGAAAAATCCCATCCGTGAGCTTCAGACAGACAGAATAAGGCAAATATATAAGTAGATAGCTCACGGGCAGCGCCCTCTAGAACGCGGTGGATCTGATGGCGGGGCGCGCCCATTCGCTGCCTGCGAGCACGTGGCTTCCCTGTGCGCGCGCATGCGCCGGGAAGCCACTTGCTCGCCGGCAGCCGACGGGAGCAGTCACTTGCTCGCCGGGAGTCAACGGGCGCAGACATTTACTCGCTGGCAGCCAACGGGCACATGTTTAATGTGTTTGAATAATACATTTAATCATGTAAACCCGGGCGTTGCCCGGGTCATTCGTCTAGTATTATATAAAGAAAGAGATATTTTCTGCTGTATTTTTGATCATCTTGAGGATTATGGTAATGGTGGTGCAGTCGTGGTTAAAATCTTGAAATTATGATAATAAAAATAGTAAATATTAAAAATAGATTTAATTGAGCTGATGGAATATAGCAAACATAATTTGATAAAAATACTGCCTGGTTTAAGGCGTAAGAATAAAAAAGAAAAGCTTATTTACATAATGTACAAATGTTTTGGGCCGGCCATTGGGGAAAAGAGAAAAAATATGGTTTTACGGGCTACTAACCAAAAGTTATGATTTTTGAGCCCAAGCGCGATGTCAGGTGGCAAGGGACCCTAGGATCTGGCGGCAGGAGATGTCTCGCAGGGGTAGTGGAAACGTTGGGCAAGCAGGGGAACAGCGCCAGGGTGCAGTGAGGCAGGAACATTGAATTGGCCAGGAATCCAGTAGAAGTGGCAGATGGAATTGGAGGCAGAGGGTCCTTGAAGCCTAGAACTTGAGGGCCCTAGACTTCAGGATGGGGCATCTTGAGGCTCTCGCCTCGTGCTTGTCAGGAAGGCCCTTGGAGCAGCAGTTGGCACATTTGGAGGTGCGCTGGTCAGCAATGGATGGGCAGGCGCGGCCTTCATGGCTGTCTTGACCGCAGTGGAAGCACTTAGGAGCTCTGGAGCATTGGGAAGAGTTGTGGCCGAAGCCACAACAGCGGAAGCATACGCGGGCGCGGATGGACTCCTCGAAGTTGAGGATTACTCCATCCACCACGATTCTCCCGCGAACGCCCAGGGCTCTAAAGGTCTTGAGGTCCACCTCGATGAAGGCGGTGCAGGTCCCGCTTCTGGGTGCAGAACGGTGCGCCATGCGCACCACCTTTTCCCCAGGAAGTTTTCTAACAGCAGCGGTTTCCAGGAAGGTCTCCTCAATTGTGGAGTTGGATGTCTCCTCATCCACTTTGGAGAGGCATATCCGTGGCAGGATCTCCTTCTGCTGGCGGACCTTCATTCCATTCAACTTGCTGGCCAGGGAGGTTGTCACCTCAGGGATGGTGTCAGGATTACTGGAGTGGAGGACCAGCTTCCCCTTGGTGTGTAGGGAGGCCCAAACGCCTTGGGGGAGAGTGTGGGCAGCGCGGACAGCTTTTAGCATCTCCCTTGGGTCAGCCTGTGGGTCATCAGAGATGACCACTGTGTGGGCCGCCGATTTTTCTCCATGGAGGATCACTTGGGCGGCCGCAGGCTTGGATACGGGGAAAGGCGCAGGTTTTGAAGGACCATTCAGGTTTGTCCTCTTTGCAGGCGGGTTGGGAGCTTCAGACTGCTTCCTTTTGGTTGGAGCAGGAGCAGGCAAGGTGGAGACAAGCTTCTTGGCAGGGAGAGCAGCAGGAGCAGGAGTGGCGGGCTTGATTGGGTCCGTCTGGGAGCTGGTTTCCTTGCAGGAAGGAGCAGGGCAGGTTTGAGTGCCGCGGCAAGCAGTCTTGGGCTTGTTGGCCTCCTCAATTTCGTCCAACTCTGCGAAGGACTCGAGGGTGTCAGTGAGGTTCTCTACTTCGGTAGCGAGGGCCTTGATCATTTCAGTCCGCGGGGCGATGTAACGGATCAGGTCCTCATGCAGGGATTTCAGGGCAGGATGGCCGATGGAGCTCAGGATGCTGCAGTTGCGTGAGATCACCCTCTCATCTTCCCTCTCCAGGTCGGCGACGTTCACGATGGGCTTGTAGGCCTTCTTTTTCTTCTTGGCAGGATTCATGTATGCCGACTAAACAAACTGTATGATAAGGGAATGACCAATCATACCCAACCATTGGGGAACAACAACAACAGGTATTTATAGAGAAAGCGTGACCTCTGGCGGTCGATTTAAACATAGTATTTGAATCGATGAAATATAATTTCAAATAAAATAACACCCTAATATAACATAATTCTAAATAAAATATTTTAAATAATACCTTTATATAACATATATATGATATCAGAATATAATACGTTTATGGAGATAAGTATCTTTATTTTGATCTTCTCAAGCTTTCAAAACTATAATAGTTTTAGCATCAGGCGGCGTTATATTTTCTTTATATATTGTTTCTCCTGTAGAAGGGCAGACAAGCCCGAAAGCTTGAGAAGATCAAAATAAAGATACTTATCTCCATAAACGTTATATACTCTGATATCAGATATCCAAAGGAGATTTAAATTGATTCATAACATATATATATTATAATTTTTTTGAAAATATTTATTAAATTTTAAATAAGATATTTTATTTAAATACTAGACGAATGGCCCGGGCAACGCCCGGGTTTTACCCGAGTGCGTATATATTTTAAAAACGTTTTAATTCAAATACTATTCGTTACAATTATAAATTGGCGCCATGGATGTCACTCTTGTGAAACGTCCCGTTCCAAACTGTGTGTTTTTAAAATGTTTTAATTAAAATACTATTCGTTACAATTATAAATTTGAACGATAGGCTCTTTATTTCTTTATACCGTTATATTATATATATATTACACGTTATTTGTTTTCTTGGCCGACTGTTTTACATATGGTGTTATCTTAAAATTGCTTGTTTTGGATATTTTTTAGATTGAGATTATTAGCTAGTATGTAAAAAAATTAATTCTGTTGAAATTTAATTTTGTATTTATATATATAAATAAAATTAACTCTGTTGATTTTTTTGTATTTAATCGATAACAGCGAAGTTACGCATGTTAATGTTAGGAAAAATATTTTGATGTTAAGCAAAACCTGCTCCATCTCGTTTTACATAAATGTTGAAAATTTGGTCGAAATTGATGCATTGTAACGAAGGTTTTTAGTGAACAACACTTATGAAATTTCCATTTTATTAATATAGATATATTAATTTTTGATGCCAAGTTATTTTTCTATTTGCAGTTTATCTCCATTGTGCTGAAAGAAAATTCAATACTATAATTTTTGAAACAGTTGGGGGCTCTATTTATTCATGAGTAAACCCCACTTGAACAATAACCGGGCGAAGCCTGGTCCAGTCGGCTATATTATATAAATATATAATGTAACAAATATTATTACCATTATTATCATAATATTATGTGTGTTCCGGAATATTATTATCAATAATATTCGTTAGGCAAATTTCCACTCAGATAAAACCCGGGCGAAGCCGGGTACACATCCGCTAGTTTTTATATAATCACGATAACCTATGTTGCTAGTTTTTGTAAATAATTTGTGAATAGTTTTAGATATCTTTTAAATGATATTTAATACAATTTTTAAAAATAAATAGAAGCAATTTCAATATAAAGTGAATGATTTAACAAATATAAATACAACTCTATGTGTACAAAGCTTTTGGGTTCATCGGTAAAAAAAAAAAACTAAAACGATTAATATCGTATTTGAAACTACTATAGTTTCAATTCCAAGAGTTCCCATTGTTGACCAGAAACAATTCCCACATTGCTCGATAACGTAGAACGATGCTGTTCCTGTACGCCGCCTGCGTCATGCTGGCTCTCCAAGTGCTGGCCTTCGTGGTCTTCGCCATGTGTTACCTCAGTGTAACCCGCCGCCGTCGTCACCGCTCCGTGGACCTGGAGTCCCAAGTTGTGACCGGCCACCGTCCGTGGGTGCTCCCCACCCTCCGTGCCTTCCGCTGAAGTGGAAGATGTTCCCCGGCCCCTGCCAGATGCCCCATGCCTGCAGCGTGCCTTTCTCAGATGGGGATCAAAGACGCCTTGCAGCTGCGTCGACCTGAGGTCGCCTGACCTTTCCTACTGGCCCTGTGGGAGATTCCCAAGATTGATCTGTGTTCAAAATTTCTGGCCAATCCAATCAAGCGGTTTTTATTTTTCTCCATGTTCAATGTTGTGTTAATAAATATGTTGTGCTGTGACTTAAGCATGTTTATTTTTAATAGATAAGGTTATTGAATTATATGTAATGGCATGATCTCCTTGCTATTTCCAACATAGTTTGTTAGAGAGTACTTGTTTTATTTTTAAAATTAAAACGAATGGCAATAAACCAGGTTTAAATAGTATTTCAAGTATTAATTGTTAAAAATCACATTCAATAATAAATTTCGGGAATTTCATCATTATTGATTTCAAGCTGCTACATTTTATTTATTTTTTTCTTTTTAGTGCATTTGAATGAAAGCTTTTTTAAAACGTATTTTTATTTATTAGCTATTTAGTTAATTTTTAGTTATTAATTTATAAAACTTAGAATAAAGTTCACTGAGCCTTAAATAGACGAAAGCCTGCTTGCAGCGGACTGGCCAATTATTTGTAAGGAGCGTAACATAAGACGAAAAAAAAAAGTTTTTTTTTTAAATTCCTGGCCATTCCGACCACCCAGAAGTCCAATAATTTGTACACTTGTATTGTTCATTGGACTGAGTGAGTGTTAAAGGTTTGCTACTTCTATGTGATCTGGAGGTATATCAAAATTGATTTACAAATTTGAGAGACAATTAGGAAATTTGTCCATTTCCGGCCACCCTGACAACCTAAAAATCTGTCATTTGTCAACTTGCATTGTCATCGGATTCTGAAAAATGTATCAAATTTCTGATTACTACGTTCTCTAAAGATATATTAAAAATCGTTTGCAAGATTTGTGGACAGACAGACAGACGGACGGAGAGACAGAGAAGCAAGTTAAATAAAAGCTTAAAAAAAATAATTTTCAACTTAAAACATTCTCCTAGCCTGATGACGGAGAGCCTCCAACAGCAGAATATGGGAGTAGGAGGTGTGTGGAGCCTTATTCCATCATCACTAATCCTTTATGTGTTATTTTCCATGTGTACCTCTGATACTGATTCTAGGTTTCTTCTCCATGAATCTAAGTTTGTAGAATGGAACAGTCAGAAAAGCCACAAGTAAACCATGTCTAACTAGCGAAAGAGTATAAAACGGTTACACCCCACCGCATTTTAAAAGAAATTGACTAAACACAAAGCCAAGAGGTGCACCTAGTTCAAAAATAGAAAAGGCTGCGAATAACTTTCCAGAGGGCGAAACCTAGATGTTTTTTTGAAACATGTTATAAGTAATATCAGCGGCCTGAAAAGCAGGGAGATTTGGACAATGGGCAGAGTATAAATTGATCTACTTAAAAGGTAGAACCATGTTGTTCTCCAGTGTGCCACCATTGTAAAGTGGGCTAACCTAGACCGAACTCTGTACGTCTGCTCCACTGGGGCAGAAAAGGAATTCGGCCCTGCGAAGCAAGCCCAGAGATGATATAGACTCCTGTGGTCCTTGCTTCACGGTTACCTTCTCCAGTCACACAGCCAAAGGAATGATGCATTCTCCATTCTAGAGCGGCCATATGGTATGGCTCCTCGCGCCCGCCTTTATGGTCTAGCTCAATGGGGTCGGCAAATCACGCACAGGCGTCTTCGAGAGTTTCTTAGCCAGGTTTCCGTCCGCCCCTTCTCGTTTGGACTTGGGTAAACCCGTCCTACGCTCCAATAAGACTTCCCTCCTTTGGCCCTCGTACCCATAGTTCCCAGTACTTCCTGAATCTGCCGACGCATTAGGGACCTGTGAGGTACGAGGTTGACACGGGGGCGGGGTACACCTTGGTATTTCATGGCGCGTTCGGCAAGGACGTTCCCAATCGCGCACATACAGAGCAAAGATCCAAGAGTTCAAAACTCAAATCAAACCCACCGCCAGTGATTCTACACATTCCCTCGCGCTCCAGAGTTGCAGTAGTAATGTCTATGAGCCATATGATATTAACGAGTCCTCTACCTAATATTATGAGAAAAATAGGGAAACCCCGCCATTTTATCTGTCTCCCATTAAAGTCCGCAGTTAATCTTTCGAGTACTTTTGCCAATGTTTTAGATTATGTTTACATTCACCCACTTTTTTTCCAATTTAAAATTAATAAAATTTATTTTAAAATATCAAAAGGTTCCATATCAAATCAAAAATTGAAAGAAACTAAAAGTGTGTCAATAAGATCAAGACAATTATTATTTGAACCATAATAATAATAGAGCACCAAGTAATCATGGAAATCACCTCTGAATCTTTTACCGCCTTCATATTTCACATATATCATAATTTATGACGAGCACCAGTTATTTTCTATCAGACTGATTCAAAAATTATAACTTTAGAAACAAGATAAGTTTTAAATCGACATCTTATATTTTGACCGCAAATTTTCTCCAAGATCATCTTTTTTTCGAGAAGAGTTACTATCAAGTTCGAGCTATTGTAAAACAATAATAGAGACAATAATTTAAATCCAAACACATTTACAGAAATCGAAAATATTATAAACGCGTTTGATTATTTTAAAAATTGAACAATTTTCTATTACCTTTACTGCAATGCAAAATTAATGGGAAGGCCTGGCTCATCAGTGGTGAACCCTCCCAGCGGTTTCGCCAGTTTAAAATACCACTGATACAGATGCTAAACTCTTGGAATGGGTATTTTAAATGAACTATAAACATAAGCTTTAAAGACAGTATCGGCAGCAGTTTTCCTACTCTGCCGTTCCACTCCTTTGGCGAGCGCAAGAATGCACAAAAGTGGGTCAAACCCTAATTCACCAGAAAGTCCTGAACGAGCTGCATGTGCGCCTGAAAGGCCTAGCTCCGAACTTCAAGCCAGCGCCTAGATATTGGCGAAAATGAATTTGGAAAATAATTCAAATAAAATTCAAGCAACTGTTACTAATGCGAAATCGCCTGTTTGCGGAAGAAATGCAAAATTTGCCGCCGCGGACGGCATCGCACCAAAGTTGCCTTCAAACGGTGCTGAAAAAGCCCGTCGCCTGGGCTCGCCACTAGGGGAAGGAGCCTTGTACTTTGTCATCTCCTCAGGAAACACAAAGTGGACATCGCGTTAATCCAGGAGAAAAACAGCTTTCATCTCGTCCAAGGCCAAGACCTCTGCCTCAGCTACAGCGCTGTAGTCACGCCACCCGCAACCATCTCGGGTTTTGGACTCGCCAGGCGTCGCCGTTCTGCGACAGCGTGTCCTGTGGCCGGGCCACATTGCCTTGGCCGTCATCGATGTTCACGGCGAGTAGATGACATTCATCAATGTCCATCTGGCGCACGATCCCCACGAGCGGCTAGAGCAACTGGAGCTGATAGCGACAGCAGCAATCCAAAAGGGTCCTCGTGGACTTTAAAATCAGGGAGAACTGATCGGCCTCCGTGGATGTCCTCACCGCTCTTCTAGACCTGTCTACTCTGGTGGAGGTAGCGACCCAGTTTGAAGCCGCCCACCTCCCCACCAAGGTCGCTACCCACGGCAACCTATCGAGAGCAGCCGATGGGACCGAATCCTCGTTCCTGCGGGCCTCCATGATCGTGTGAACACCTACACGACCAGCTACTACCATCTCTCCGAGCACCACGCCGTGCTGCTCCAGGTGGGCCCGTCCGCCGCCTCCTCCCAGCCTTGCATTGCCGCGATGCTTCGTTCATGCCTCGTGCTGGAACACCTGACTGGCTACATCGGGGAGATAGAGGATGACATCAGCGAAACATCTGACAGGATCGTCTGGGAGAGATGGACGAGCATCAAGGCGGGGCTGCTCTCTCCACGACCCGCGCTCCGCTGCCCCGAACCCGGAGATATATTGCGGCGCAGTTTGAGGCCTCTTCTGTCATGGCTGACTACCCGTCGCTGTCAGACCTCGCGCGTGCGATTCATCTGCGACGCCCTATCAACGTCGTCAGGAAGGATGACGGCCGCGTCATCGAAGGCCCCGAGCTGCGACGGACGGCCCTTGCCATCTTCCAGCACCGCTTCGCCCGCGCGACCTATGACCCAGCTGCAGGAGCCGCCTTTATCGAAGGGACAACCATCCCCATCGAATTGGACGAGAAGGAAACAATTCCACTGGGCCTAAATCACCGCGCATGAGGTCGCCACCGTCTTCCACCGCCTCTCTCGCGGAAGAGTTCCCGCCTGGGACGGCCTGCCCTGCGAACTCCTTGCCGTCTTCGAGGATTTCTTCACGGACCCCTTGCAGCGTGTGTTCGCAGCCTCTCAGCTCCTCGGTGCCCTGCCTCCATCCATGCGGCGAAGCGCAATATGCTTGATCCCCAAGGCCCGCAGCGATCGCGGCCTAGATGGCTATAGGCCCATCTCGCTGCCTTAGGCCGACTACAGGGTGCTCGCGTCGATCCTCCTCAGTCGCCTCAAGCCCCACCTGCCATCCCTGGTACCAGAGTGCCAGACGTACGTCGTCTGCGTCGACCTACAGTCCGCCTTCGACTACCGGGTGGTCCCGACCAACCAGCTCAAGGATCTACCCATAATCGGCGGCTGCCGGTTCCTCCGGCCACCGAACCTTCTGGCCCCCACGCGCTGGGTCGGTGCCAGAGTCCGGGACGTAGGCGACATCTCCATCGTCTGCCCTATGCGCACCGCCATCGCTGACGCCGCGGCCTTCGTCGCATTTTGCCGGAGGGTGGTGGCAGAGAATCTGCAGGCGAGCTTCAGGGTGCACAGCCTAGCCGAGGCCGTCGTCCTGCGCGGGACAACCACGCCGTTCACCAAGATCACCACCTGTTCGGCCCGTCGCTCCCTGGAACGCCCGCGCCTTACGACTCTGCCGATCACCCGGCTCCTGGCGAGGAGAATGCCCATCCTCGTGCCTGCCAATGTGAACTGGCCCTCGATCCGAAGCGGCGCTTTTTCGGGGCATAACGGCGACATCGCCCAGCGATTGGTCCTCCATGCCCTGCCTCACCCGGAACATCCTGCATCTGCCGGTCCTTTCTGCCTTTCCTGCGGGTCCCCGATGGCTCCCTGGGCCACCATACTGGAGTTGCACGAGTATCAGGCCCTTCGTCCGGGAGGCCTTAAACATCATCGGGAGACCACCCGATCTCCAGGCATGTATATTGGGGACTGGCCTGGAGGGCGACGAAATGGCCATCCTTGCGTCAGCGAAGTGCCGAATTTATCGGTTCTTCGTGCAGGTGGGACTGGGTGGTGGAATTGAGGACCCCTCATTGCCTGGTACGGTGGGAAAGACTCCCCGTCTAATAATTTAAATTTGTATATATATTAATTCTTCTTTAAATTATTAAAGCAAAATAATCTAGCTGCGAAAGCTTCAGACTTTAGAACCTGATGTCCCTGGTTCGAACACGCTTTTTTTTCGCTATCTTTTTGTTTTCTCTAATTATTTTTGGGATCTCTTCCTCATTTTGTAAATATTGACTGAGTTGTCAATAAATTTGTTTTAATTGTTAATTGTCCGTATCAAATAAAAAATTGAAAGAAAAAAAATGGTGTCAATAAGGTCAAGGGAATTATTATTTGAAACAGATTAATTAAGCACTTAGTGATAATTAAATATTATTCTAACTTTATATTTCAAATTTATCATAAATTCTAACGAGCACTTGTCATTATCTATCAGACCGATTTAAAAATTAGAACTTTAGAAACAAGATAAATTTTAAATCGACATTTTATATTTCGACAGCCAATTTTCTCCAAGATCAGCTTTCGAGAAGAGTTACTATCAAATTCGAGCTATTATAAAACAAGTTTTATATGTTCAATCAACGCCTAATTCAGTAAAAGGTATTTAACGGTACAGCGAGTTGAAATTAAAGCGGTCTATTAAATCAAATTGGCAAAACCTGCATTGGCATTACTTTTGACCCAGCCATCATCCAATATTTATCTCTTTGCAGTGAGGGCTGAATAAAATTGATTTATCTTTTTGAATTGTCAAAAAATTGTTTAATATTTGATACGACAATAACGTTATTGCCCAATAAAATCTTTGAGGTTGGATTTTGATTCTTATCTGGTGTGTCCAGTTGGTGGAAATTACACGCCATAATATTAGAGACAATAATTTAAATCCAAACACATTTACAGAATTCGGAACTATTATAGACGCGTATGATTCTTTCAAAAATTAAACAATTTTCTACTGCCTTTACTGAAATGAAAAGTTAATGAGAGGGCCTGGCTCATCAGTGGTCAACTCCCCCAGCGGTTTCGCCAGTTTAATCTCCAACTGATACTGATGTTAGACTCTTGAAATTGGTATTTTGAATGAACTATGGACAAAAAGCTTTGAAGACTGTAGAAATACACGGAATTACCGCTGGGAGGGTTCACCACTAATGAGTCAGGCTCTCCCATAAATTTTTCATTGCAGTAAAGGCAGTAAAAAAAAATAATTTTTAAAAGAATCATACACATCTATAATTTTTTGCAATCCATTTATTTGTTTCAAAATCAATAAAGTTTAAATAGATGGCAGCTTTTCCTTCCAACCCCCGAGGTACCCGCCCCAGCGCATTAAACCTTGAAATTGCCTTAGTTGAGTGAGTGACTGCGATGGGTCGTGACTGCGATGCCCATCTTTTCAGTAAGAATAAGAAAATATATGTTTATAAAAAAATAATCCAAAATACTGGCATGTAAACATTTTTTCTGTAAAAAATGAAAGAGCACATGGAATTTAGGCAAAATATGTGTTTGCTAATGACTGCGACTTCATTTTAAACGATTTTTTTTTATTTTAAAGAGAGAAAAAAAAAACAAAGACCAGAATAAAAATTAATAAAAAATACGAAAGCCATCATTTACCTACAGTAATGCTAATTTTGTAAAGATTTTTTTTTTTAATTGCATTGTGTGCACTTACTGTGACTTAGTAAGTAATAAAATTTTCTCTCTTAATACTTAAAAAAAAAAAGTAACTCTCGTATAAAAATATATTTAAAAAAAGTACGAAAGCAAATAAAAAAAAAAATAAAAAATGCAGAACGCTCATCGGTCACTTAATAGGCCCGGTGTTGTTACTTCGACTCGTATTTACTTAGTGTAAAAAAGTTATTCAAATGAAAATACTGATAAAAATGTGGCCGAGAGTTTTTCCTCAGGTTTATAAAAACCGACAGGTAACATTTTCATACCAATTGGTTCAGTAGTTTTTGAGTTTATCGCGAAACGGACAACAGACATTGACTTTAAAATATAAGAAGATAAGAATGTGTTTGAAAAATTGAACAAGATTTTTAGTTTTTGATTGTTCTAAGACATTAACTGGTATGAATAAAAAATAAAAATATTAAACAATAAAATAAAATCCTTATTTTTTATTTATCCCTATTTAAATACAAGTTTTTAAGAAGTTATGGCTCATCAATTGTGAATTCTCCTAGTAGTTTCAACAATTCAATTCCCCAGGTAGCTTATTAGAGCTATAATAATGTGATAGCGCAATATATAGTATACTCGTATTTAGAGAATATGAGCCTGTGTACCGGAAACTGACGTCAATTTGGTTGAAGTGGGAGGAAGTAACTATAGCAGCTTTGGCCAGGCCTTTAACCATGATTGGGATGTGTTGATGATGTTCTTTTAAATCCTCAGTAGATGCAGACTTCCCTTATTTTATTTTCTTAGTTCTTCATGGTAGCTATAAATACTTTTAAATTTTAACCGCAATTGAACTTTATTAGAAACACTAGCCACTGAAGATTTTCTATTTCGATTTTCTAAAGTAAGAAAGTCCTCAAATAATTTTTTAAAAATAATATGATTTTTTTTTTTAATTTCTTGATTTGGGAACTTGTTTGTGAATCATACTAGCAGAATAGTCAGTCATCGAACAATTTTATAGATTCACTTATTCCCAGTTAATATCACTTAGACAACTTCTAACAAATGAAGATACTAGGTAATAAAATACACGATGCATCTGCCATCGACCTGCCATCAGTAATAGGAAATTTGAACCATTCATTACTAGTTCAAATGTCCTAGGAAGTAATATGCTTATTGTGTTTATTTTTAGAAAATTAAAAACCTCATTTTTTCCCCCTTATATCAAGAGCAAATCACTGTACATGTGTCAGACCTGGAGGCTTTTAGGCCCTGGGTTGCCTGGAGTATAAGAGCTCCATCTATGCTTCCTTCCCGTGGGGAATCTGTACAACACCGGTCTTAATAAATCTGTATGAGTGTGTGATATCGAGGACAACGCTGGAATTAATCAAATTTGATTAATTAAATTTTTATATTATCACGAAAACGTATGTTGCTAGTTTTAGAAATAAATTGTGAATATATATTTTTTTACGATATTTAATACAATTTTTAAAAATTACTAAAAGCGATACCAATAAAAGTTCGATAAATTAACAAATATAAATACAGCTCTAGGTGTACAAAGATATTAGGTTCAGCGGAAAATATAAATAAATCGATAAATATCGTATTTGAAACTACTATAGTTTCAATTCCAAGAGTTTCCATTGTTGACCAGAAACAATTCCCACATTGCTCGATAACGTAGAACGATGCTGCTCCTGTACGCCGCCTGCGTCATGCTGGCCTTCGTGGTCTTCGCCATGTGTTACCTCAGTGTAACCCGCCGCCGTCGTCACCGCTCCGTGGACCTGGAGTCCCAAGTTGTGCCCGGCCACCGTCCGTGGGTGCTCCCCACCCTCCGTGCCTTCCGCTGAAGTGGAAGAAGTTCCCTGGCCCCTGCCAGATGCCCTGTGCCTGCAGCGTGCCTCTCTCAGATGGGAATAAAGACGCCACTTGTAGCTGCGTCGACCTGAGGTCGTTTTGACCTTTCCTACTGGCCTTGTGGGAGATTCCCAATATTTATCAGTGTTCAAAATTCTGACCAACCAAATGAAGCGGTTTTTTATTTTTCTTCATGTTCAATATTGTGCTAATAAATATGTTGTGCTGTGACTTAAGTATCTTTATTTCTAATAGATAGGGTTATTGAATTATGGCGTGAACTCTCTTTTATATTTCCACCATAGTTTGTTAGCAACTATTTGTCTCTTTTATTTTTTGGATAAAAACGAATAGTAATGAAATAAGGTTTCATTAATAATAAAAATATAAATTGTTGTTCGAAAATATATTCTATAATAATATAAAATACTAGCGGAATTGTACCCGGCTTCGCCCGGGTTTTATCCAAGTGAAAGTTTGCCTAACGAATATTATTGACTAGCCGAATGATCTGGGCAACGCCCGTGTTTTACCCGATTGAATGTTTTTATTCAAATACTAATACAATTATAAATTGGCGCCTTTAATAAATGCATATATTAGTTAATAACTATAGCCTATGTGCTTTATCTGTCTATGTACTGTTGGCTTCCTTAGGCGTCTCATACTTGGAAAAGGAAAGAGAGGATTCCATTTAGATATTAACTAATATATGCAAATATTTAAAGAGCGACCCCGCTCCAAACCAATAGTTACAAAAACGAAGGAGCGAGTGGGGGAGGCATGATGGGGGGAGGGGGGGGGGGGGGGCAAATGTGGCGTGACCGTAGCCAACCAATAGGAGGGCGCCATTCCAAAAAAAAAGCAAACGGTGACAGAGGCCGATGAGGAATGACGCTCGTAACTGTATATTGAATAATAATATTTCGGAACACACAGAATATTATGATGATAATATTCGTTACATTATATATTTATATAATATACTAGCGGATATACCCGGCTTCGCCCGGGTTTTACCCGAGTAAAGGTTTGTCTAACGAATCTCTCGATAAAGTGAACATTTTTTCCCGGTCCCTTGAAAAATACTCGATAAGTTGAATAAAATCAATATTAATTGGTTCCCTCGGTAATTGGAAGTTAAAGGAAAAGTATCTTGCCTTGGAATTGAATCATTATTCTTGTCTCAAATAAATTGCTGTGTCATCATTATTTTGTCTTTCCTAATTTTCTACATTACAAAATCATCGTATCATCATGATATAATTTAGAGCAGATTGTTGAATTATAACAGATAAATTAGAATATTTAACTTGATTATTTTTAGGCAAAAAGTTATTTCAAAAATTTTATTTGCTATAAACCTTCCCAGTACTATACTAAATAACTTCCCAAAGTTTCATGGCGCTCCAATGAGTGGTTTGGTCAGGCATAAAGGACACACACACACATTCATTCATTTTTATATATATAGATATCATCAATATTGCTTTTAAAATGTTGAGATAAACAATCATAACAGGTATCTAACGCTATTATATTCAAACTGATTATAACAAAATGCCCGTCTCTCATCTGTCTTTGAAATTAGAAACAATTTGACTATAAAATAATTAATAAATAATCCTGGCCATCCTGACAATCGAGAAGTCTGAAAATTTGTCAATTTGCATTGTCAAAGTGTACCAAATATCAGATTCTTACGTGCTCTAGAAGTATATTAAAAATTGATTTCAAGATTTGTGGACAGACAGACAGGGAAGAAAGTTAAATAAAAGCTATTAATTACAACCTTTCGCTTGAATGCTCGATATTCCTTTAGCCCAGGTAAATGAAAATGGAAAGATATTTAGAGAATAAATTTATCTGAGATTTTATATTGCTTCAGATCCTATTCAGATAAGATATCCAATAAACAAGAAGAGAAAAACTTGATAATGATGCTTCTCTGATATTTCCTTTACCAAACACAGTGTTGAAATTTCCAACTTGAAATTTGTCTTAGTCTGAGGACGAAGCGCCTTCAAGAGGAGAATTTGGTTGTAGGGGGTGTGTGGAGCCTCATTCCTTCATCACTAATCTTTTATGTGCCATTTTTCAATGTGTACTTCTGACACTGACTCCAAGTTCCTACTCCATGAATTTAGGTTTGTTGAATGGAACGGTCAAAATAATCCATAAGTAAACCCTGTCTGAGAAGACATTGACTGAACAAAGGTGTATCTAGCTTTTAAAAAAAGAGGCTGTGATTAACTCTCCAGAGGGAAAAACATTAATTTCTTTTTGAAACATGTTATATGTAGGATCAGCAGGCCCGAAAGGCAGGAAGCTTTGGACAATGTTCAGAGTACAGATTGTTCTACTGATAGTTAGAATCATGTTGCTCTCTAGTGTGGCACCATTGTAAAGTGGTGTACCTAGACCGAAGGCTTTACGCCTGTCTCAGGTGTGCTAGAAAGACAGGTTCGGCCCAGGACCAGGGATGATATAGACACATGTGGTCCTTGCATCCCGAGTACCCTCTCCAGTCACCCAGTCAATTGAAACTGGTGCATTGCCCATGCACTCTTGCGCTCGCCTTTATGATATGGCCTCAACCCTCAGGCGCTATTGAGAGGGGGTTACACTTTCTTTCCAATATAAAGCTGTATGTTTCTCCCTTGAGAGACGAACCTGACCTAGTTTTCCATTTTTTGCTGGCGGAGGTACCTCTTAACTATGTCCAGCTAATTTCAGCTCGGTGAAACTACCATCTACAAGTACCATCTTGGTCTTGAGTTGGGTAATGCCAGCCAACACATCGACCTGCCCACCCTGTGGGAAAGAACTCTCGCAGTCCATCGGTGGCGGAGTCTTTCTCGCGGTGGGCGCCACCAATGAAGACCTTGTATATATTTTATATATATGTATATTTATCAATTGCTTTATATATTTATATCTATTTATTCTTGTATTTTCATTATATAATCTTATTTATTCATATTTTTATTTAATCTGTATTTAATCTTATATAATCTTATATGGACGTTATAATAAATCAGTTTCAATCTCAATCTCTCTCTCTCTCAGCTGGTCTTCCCTCCGGCGTTGCGCCTTCTCGGGGCACAATGCTGACGTTGCCGTGCGGCTGGCCCTGCACGCCCTTCCCCATCCAGCACATCCGGCTTCAGCCCGGGAGTCCTGCATCGCCTGTGGGTCCGGAGACCTGTCACTGGCCCACCGCTACTGGTCCTGTAGTCGGATCAGGCCTGTCATCCTGGAGGCCTTCACCATCCTCCAACGGCCTCCTGACCTGCAAAGCTGGATCTTCGGGCATGACCTGGAGGACGACGCCCTGGCCATCATGGCGTCCGCCAAGACCCGCATCTACAAGCACTTCCTGGGCCTGGAGATGCGGGGAGTCCAAGAAGACCCCCTCCTTGTCTGGAGGAGAACCTTATCAAGGTGGTGGAGCCTCCCTAGCTCCTAAAATCATTGTAAATTCCCATTATTTATTCATTACTTTTTCATAATCATTTTGTAAAAATTGACTAGACGTCAATAAAAGTGTTTCAATAGTCAATAGTCTCTCTCTCTCTCTCTCTCTCTAGTCCAATAAAGTTCGACTATCATGACTCCTATCACTTATGAAAAAAGCTATTTTTATCAAACAAATCGGTCAATTAATACATGCCAGGATACGTAGTAATTGGACAGAAAAATAAATATACACTTGCCTTTTTTTCTATTCCTTCGTTTTTAATTTACAAAACTACATTTACATAAACAAAGTTGACTACTCTAGTAGTCGTAAAATCCTTCCCCCAGCTTTTGGACATGAGTTCAAAAGAAGAAAAGAGAGAGAAATAAAAAAAATCTTGTCAAAATCTTCAAGGTCGGCCAATTCTTCCAACAAATATTTGTGGTACGGGTTACATGATCCGAATAAAAAATGTATTACTTTTCCAACATCTTGTTTCTATTTGGCTGTTCATATTTTGATGTTGTTCACATATGAAGGAACTTTACTCAAATTCTGAGCCCCATAAGCTTCCATGATCGAAGAGTGTACCTCGAGAGGGTAAAGCCGTTGTATAGATCGCACAATCTCTCCTGATTTTATTTTGACCTCGGCTACTTGACAGTTCTCATCTTCACCCAGGTAGACTTTCTTTACAAGGCCTAAAGGCCAATTTATCCGTTTTAAAGTATCATTTCCTACATAAACCCCTTTCCCCGCAGTAATAGCTCTAGTATCGCTATCTTTCTTTTTCTGAACAAGTTCGCCCAAATATTCTTTATAAAATCTCATTTTTAGCTCTTTTTTCAACATTTGTAAATTTTATAATTTTTTCTACAAGACTCCTTTTACCTCTTTAATATTGATAAGAAGGAGTAACCCCCAATCAATATTGTGGCGAGCCTACCAGGATGGAAACTTCAAAAGAAACTGGAAATTTGGAGATTTTAAATAGATCCAGAACTCCACGTAGAATTCTTTTTACCAAGAAAGTAAATGAAATATTGGAAGAGTCAAAGGCAGTCTCCCCTAATGAATTCCTCTTGATTGGAAAAATAAACTTCATCGTCCAGTACTACCAGCAGTTAAAGGAATAGGATGAAAAAATGAAATTGAAATGGTCAATGCAAAGGACAATGAAGAGCAAGCGGTCATGAAAGACCTAGAGTCCAACGCAAAATATGCAAAAATGTATGGGGATATAGAACAAAGGATCAATAAGATCTTAGAGGTTAAGTTCGGAGGAAAAAGACAAGGCAATGTTAGAAGCTGGAAGTGGAAGCTCAAGAAAAACAAAGCTAAAACTGCCAAAGATGGAATTACCATATTTTGATGGTGGTTTGGAGAACTGGATTCCATGGTTGTCCAGGTTCAAAAAGGTTCACGAGGATATAGGTTTGAATAATGATGATAAAATACATTATCTAGTCGAGACAATTATCACAGGTTCACGGGCACATCGATTGTTGGGAGGTTACATTCCTACCGGGGAATATTATTAGAATGCCATAAGGGCTCAAGAGTATGTTTGAGACAAAGGTTTATTAGTTGAATTATATTAAAGAAAATTTTTGAATTTAGTTATGCTCAAGGCACGGAGACAAAACACAATTTTGGATAGTTTTTATTACGAAACTTCAGCCTACCTGCAATTCTTGGAGTCGTTGAATATTCATTCGGAATACTTGGAATCGTTTCTTTTTCCACTAGTTGAGTCATGTCTGCCCACAGAAATACTGCAAGTATGGCCAAGAACACCCGAGGAGTTATGGCCGGGATGACGACCAAGAAGTAGAACAAAGAAAGGGAGACCGACTGAAGGCCTTGATAAGTTTTTTACAGGCCGAAGTGAAGGCTCAACAAAGAATGCATTTTTCAAAGATTGGAGTGGATGAAAATAACTCCAAGCCCAATTTTCCTTAAAGACGACTACATTTTAATAGGAACAACAAACCAACAGCAACACAGTTATTTGTTTCAGAATTTGAAAAGGATAAACCTTTAAGTGGATCATTTTTAAGCACGTATTACGACAAGAAGTGTAGGTGCATATTCTGTGATAAAATGGCCCATGTAAATTGGAAGTGTTTCAAAGTTGGAAGAATGACTCGGACGAACAATTGAAGAAAATGTCTGACGCAGGAGTCTGCTTTAGGTGTTTAAAAATAAATCATTTAAGAAGACACTGTAGGATGACATTATTTTCCACAATTGTGGAGGACCTCAGTACTTGATTTTCTGTCGAGGAAACAACTCAGGAAGGGACTCTATCTCAGAAGACGTAGGAAGTATAAAGAGGGAAAATAATTATTTAGTACAAACCCAAAAGTCCACCGTTTTGTTCACACAGTCCTGTTCATCCTAAATACTTTTAATGACAGTGAGAGCAAAGATCTGTAGCTATGAGACATCGAATATTATAAATGTTTTGTTGGATTCGGGAATTCAATATCGTTCATTAAAGAATCCTTTGCAGAAGAATTATGATTTAAAAAAATTGGAGAAAGGAAATTAACGAAATGCCGATGAGGTCGACAAACAAGAGAAGAAACGCACAACCATTATTCCTTTTCTATCACGAATATTTTGAAGGAAGAAGCCTTACAGGATAAAGCGATGGGTCAACGGATGATCTGTGATAGAATTCCTATTTTGACAGCAGGAACTTGGGTGCAAGATCTCGACAACAAAAGTGTGACCATTATTAGAAGGGAAAATGTTGAGACATCATTGAGAAATCGATCTTATTTTGGGCACTGACAATTTAAGCAAGATCTGGACTGATCAGATGGTTTATTTGGAGGATGGATTAACGGCGATCATTAGGAAGATTGGTTTATCAATTTCGGATAGATTTCTTTGAAGGAAGGTTTAGCATCGGTGTATATACGGTGTGTATATTCTGTTAACTTGGCCATGTGTCATAAAAAATTATCTTTGGAACTTAGAAATGCTAAGTGTACGAGAGCCCGTAGAAAATATTTCAAAGAGGAAAAGTGTCGGAGGTATATCAAATCTCATTTCATTGAAAACATTATTAGATGAGATGATGGGCATTATATTCCGTCTCTCTGCCCTGGAGAAAAGGGTTTGATGGTATTCCTTCTAACTTCAATGTTGCACAGAAGCGACTGGAAAATTTGTTAACAAATTAAGAACACAAAGAATATTAGAGATTATTCTAAAATATTTACGGAATGGGAACAAGAGAATATAATTGAAATAATCCTTGTTGATATCAAAGCCGTAGGCCATTATTTGCCCCACAGACGAGTGTTTAAAGAAACCAATAAAACTACGCCATTTAACCGTATATGACGCGTCATGTCGCACTGTCAAGGGAATGTCATTAAACGATTGTTTGGAGACGGGACCAAATATTCTGATCAGATTTTGCGAGGACAAAATTGGAATTTCAGCGGATATCCGTAAATATTTCCAGATGATCGAAATGAATCCCGAAGATAGAAAATATTTGAAGTTTATTTGGAGGAATATTGGCGGCAGTGTTTTGACATTCCAACATACTCACGTAGTGTTTGGCTTGACCAGAAGCCCTTTTATATTAGGAGCAGTCATCGGGCACCATCTTAAATTAATTGTCGGTGAAAACCTTCAAGTAAAACAGCGCTTATTGAAATCATTTAATGTTTACAACTATCTCACATCGTTGAATAAAGAATTTGACGTTGTTCATTCCAAGGCGTCAGAAATAATGAACCTAGCTGGAATGGAACTTCGTCAGTGAGTAACAACGGAGACGTCTAATCTTCGAGATGGAAATGACGCGAAGGTTTTGAGACTTTTGTGGAATGGAAAAAACTGACACTTTGAATTGCGTGATAAACTTCAAATTTTACCTTCAGTGATAACAAGGAGAGTTATTTTATCTTTGATGGAAAAATTATTTGATCCCCTCGGGTTTATTAACCAGTGATGAGAACGCCTAAACTTTTGTTATAGAAAACATGGAATACCGCAGGTGTATGGGAGATGATATAAGTCGATGTTAAAAGATTGGTATGAATAGATAAATTATTTGAAGGACATAAAGATCCCTCGATATATTTATGTGGGTTGGGCGGAATCCTTAGAACTTCAAGTTTTCTGTAATGCGAGCAAGAAATAATTTGCTACTGTAGCATACATGAGAAGTCAAATGAAAGATGGAGTGAAATGTTCATTCATATGGTCCAAAGCTCGAGTCGCCCCTCTGAAGAAAATAGCAATCCCCAGACTGGAACTGATGGCCTGCTTAATAGGAGCCAGATTAGCAAGGTGTATTTTGGAATTTCTTACAGTGAGGTGTCCACTTTATCTCTGGATCGACTCGTCCACCTCCTTATCCTGGATTTATCAGAATCGTAATTGGAAAATATTTTTAGATTCGACCAAATACAAAGAACAACCAAATTAGCAATTAGATATTTGTTCCTTGCCTCAAATATCAAGCAGACCTCTCATCGAGAGGTTCAAAACTCAGACAATTTCTACGGAGCGAATGGTGGGAAGGTCCTGATTGTCTGCGTCTTACTAAGGATTTCTGGCCTTCAGAAGACCATATCATAGATGAAACTGTAGTGTTTAAGGAACAGGGGGAGACAGCTCTGGTGAAAATTGTAATATAACCAATCATTCAAGGGATGTTCAAGAATTTTTCTGAATTTAAATCGAATGTCAGGCTGTGAGCCTGGATAACAAAATATATTAACAAATGTAAGAAATTGTCTAACAGAAGGTTGCTTGTTTGAATCACGTCTGGCTCACCACAATATTGAGGGGGGGGGGGTTTACTCTTTAATCTGAATATTAAAGCTGTCTCTACCTTGAGAGACGACCTAGTGTTTAGTTTTTGGCTGGCGGAGGTACCTCTTAACTATGTCAAGTCGGTGACTCCTAGGAAGAGGCTCTGACCAAATAAAGGACGTCTTTCACGATTTCAATCACTTATCAAAAAACATTTTTTATTGAACAACACGTAGAATACACGATGCATTAGCGTGCCAGTTGTAATAGGATATATGAAGTAATATGCCTATTGTGCTTCTTTTTAGCAAATTAAAAACCTCAATTTTGTTTTCTCGATATCAGGAGCATCCCACTGCGTCGGACCTAGAGGCTGTAGGACCGTGAGCTGCCTGGAGTACAAGAGCTTCATCTATGCTTCCTTCTTGTGATTAATATGTATGAGACCGGTTGTCTTAATAAAGATGTGTGTGTGATATCAAAAGCAACGTTGAAATTCATAATATTTGAATAATTATATTTTTATATTATCACGAAAACCTATGTTTCCAGTTTCAGAAATAAATTGTGGAAAATTTTAGATATTTATTCTGTATGATATTAATTTTTTTTTCAAATTTGATAGAGGCGATACCAATATAAGGTGAATAAATCAATAAATATATATACAGTTTTAGGTCTACAAAGCTTTTAGGTTCAGCAGAAAATATAACTAAATCGATAAATATCGTATTTTAAACTAATATAGTTTCAAACCCAAGAGTTCCCATTGTTGACCAGAAACAATTCCCACATTGCTCGATAACGTAGAACGATGCTGCTCCTGTACGCCGCCTGCCTCATGCTGGCCCTCCAAGTGCTGGCCTTCGTGGCCTTCGCCATGTGTTACCTCAGTGTAACCCGCCGCCGTCGTCACCGCTCCGTGGACCTGGAGTCCCAAGTTGTGCCCGGGCACCGTCCGTGGGTGCTCCCCACCCTCCGTGCCTTCCGCTGAAGTGGAAGATGTTCCCTCGGGCCCTGACAGATGCCCCATGCCTGCAGAGTGCCTTTTTCGGTTTGAAATGAAGACGCCTTATAGCTGCGTCGACCTGAGGTCGTCCTGACCTTTTCTCCTGGCCTCGTGGGAGATTCCCAAGATTTTGTTCAAAATTCCTGGCCAATTCTTAGAAGCGTTTTTTTTTAATTTTTCTTCTCGTTGAATGTTGTGTTAATAAATATGTTGTGCTGTGACTTAAGTATCTTTATTTTCAATAGATAGGGTTAAAGATATGGCGTGACTCTTTGATATTTCCACCATAGTTTATTAACAAGTATTTGTCTCTTTTATTTTTTGGATATAAATGAATGGCAATAAATTGAGGTTTCTGTTGGAATAAAGATTAAAATATTCTTAGGACATTAAAGGAATGATCAACCAATCAACAGCCACAGCGGAGCTGCAGTCGACCTCTTTGTATATAGTGCTTTTCTATCGTCTTCCCAACACCCACATTTTTATATTGCCATGCCAACATCTTGTTTTAAGAAATTTGCTTAATAAATCACCTTTTTCTTAAATCAAACTTCAACTTCAATAGGTTATGGGCCCAGCTCGCTTCCACTGCGCCTAAAGGGATTAACCGCCAACAGTGAGTAAACCTTTTTTTTGCTCGAAGTTTGGGCGTCAACCGCCAACCAGAAGCCTAAATTCTATTTGTCGTTGAAGTTTCCAAGACAAATAAGATGAAGGAAGATTGTCTTCCAAGGATTAAAGTTTTTAGTAAAACCTCCCTGAAGGATTTATATTTTTATTTTAATATTATTCAAGGGATTATTTTATCGAATTATCGAAAGGTTTTTTGTGGTGAAAATATTTAACAATGAAATTTCCAATGCAGCTTCCTTATGGAACAACGAATTTACTAGAAGTATTGAAGGCTTAGAAATAAAGCCGACTGTTGTTTCCTCCGACAGTAACTCTGAAAGCTCACTACAGAATTGGAAATCAAAGGACGTTAAAGTAAGGATGTTATTATCACAGGCAATCGAATTAAGGTTTATTCAGCCCCTGATGTACTGTACTGTACTTCCGCCTCACAAACGTGGCAGAAATTACTTGCTATTCATGAACATTAATCCGAATTTACTATAGGCCTACTTTGGCAACAATTCGTCGATGCACGATTGACATCGGAAACAATAAGTGTTTACATAGCCAAAATTGAAAATATTTCTGTACAAACTTCACAAATGGGCGGAACTATAACGGAAGATCAAAAAGTAGCAAAATATTTTATAAAACTTTGCCATCGAGTATGCGCTACGTTGTTGTTGCGTGGGAATCGTTTGATCGGAAAGCTCAAACTCTTAACAATTTAACTGCAACACTTTTAATTGAGGAAACAAGGAATCAACAAAGCACAAACGAAGCCTAAAGATACACAACGTTCTTTTCAAGATGCCAAGAATAACACTAAATGCCCCTATTGTCACAAAATTGGACATTGGATCCGCGAATGTAAAAAAAGATTAAATAATGAAAAAAATAAATCCAAAAACCTTCATGATTCAAAAGAAGGTTCAAGTGAATATGGACTTATTTTGTGTGATAATCAAGTAGAGCCCAATGATATTTGATACTGTTGTTTTTGATGATTGACAGACTTCTCCTTTAAATATATTATTTATTATACATACATTACAATAAGAAAATAAAAAATTCAAAAGATAATAGTGGCTATATATATTGTCAATCAAGTTTTGTTCGTCACTTTTAATAACAACAACTTTTTTATATTAGGTTATCATCATATCCAATCTCACAGATTATATATATATATGTTATATCAAAATATTTTACTTAAAAGGTTATATAAAGATATTATTTGAAATGTTATATTGAGATATTATTTAAAATGTTATATTAAGATATTGTTTTATTTAAAAATATATATCATAGATAAATATATTCTGTTAAATCGGCCGCCAGAGGTCATGCTTCCCATATAAAATCACATTGTTGTTCTTCCCCGTTGGTCGGCTCAAACCTTTTGTACATTATGTAAATAAGTTATTCATTTTTTAAATTCTTACGCCTTAAGCCAGGCAGTACTTTTTACCAAATTATGTTTTTATATATTCCTTAAGCACAATAAAAGCAATTACTGATCAAAACCATTTTTATTATTATTCTATCAAGAATTTAACCACGACTGCATCACCAATATCATTTATTACCAAAAAGAACCAGCAAATAATTCCATACCATAATCCTCAAGATGATCAAAAATTCAAGCAGAAAATCAAATATCATTTTTTCTTTATATAAGAATAGTCGACAGGATATTTACCTGTTTGTGCCAAAAGCAAAATATTCAACTAGGTAAATCCTTCAATCAAAAATATTCATCTACAATCAACAATAGACATCAACAAACAAAGCTTATTTTCAATTATGCAAATCAAACATAGCCTAACTCCAAGCAAAAATAACCATCTCCACAAGCAAACATAGCCATCTCCACAAGCAAACATAGCCATATCCAAGCAAACATAGCCATCTCCAAGCAAACATAGCCATATCCAAGCAAACATAGCCATCTCCAAGCAAACATGGCCTTCTCCACAATCAACCATAGCATTCTTCACAAACAACCATAGCTTCAACAAGTCATCTCTATCTACAGCCAAATCCAACCAGAATCCTTTCCAAGGTAATTTGTATCTGTCTTCCATACTACCATTCCCTGCTATTTTAGTTTTCGTATCCAATTACAATGCTTATTTAATTATAGTTATTTCCTTTTAATTAAATTATTCTTAGATATCAATTTTGCCATAGCTGTTTTTGCCTTTTAAATAGTACAACTTTTAATCCTTTTACCTTATTTTGCTTCGCATAATTGTACCTAAATATAATATAGCACATATTCCATATTTTACATTTAAAACATTTTTTTATAATTCTATATGTAAAAAGTCGGCCAGGAGAACAACAATAATAAATTGTATTTTCTTACACTATCAATATCTTTTAAATAATTAGCTAATATTTTTCATTGTTTAACCTATTTCAACCTTTCCTTTTTTATTTTATTTTGATAACACAATTATTTCCATAATTTCTTATATCACCTAACAAATATGTAAATTTAGCGAGTCCAACATATGTAAATTTTAGCTCTTATTTTTATCCACCTTGATTCTTTTTTTTCAATACCCATTCTTTATTCCTACCACATTACCTTTTTTAAATCTTAACATGTTCATTCCTTATTTGCACATTTTCCTCTTTGTACATAATATCACCCTTGCCTTTTATTACTTTTCACAAATGCCTTTTTTTAATAATCATCCAATGTTTTTTTCAATGCTATCATTTTTATATTTTTCATTTATATACTTGTGTAAATATCATGCATTTTCTTATTTTTAATGTCATTTTCTCATGTTTTTCCCAATCTATTGGCTCACAACAAGCCAATATGATCAAGGAATATCATCCTTTTATTCCTCACTTTTTTAATATGCATTCATTTTATTTTCCTTCCTCATTTTTAATATAATATGTGTATTTTATTTTTGTCTATTTCCAATCTATTGGTTCACAATAAGCCAATACGATTATGGAACACTTTTTTCTCTTTACATTTTCATCCTATACCACATTTTCACTCTTCACCACATTTTTGTTATCATTATTTACATATGCATCATTTTGTACTTTCCTGTCTATTGGTTACCATATTTAAAACCAATATGATAAGTGAATATCACCTCTCACATTATTTTATTTCCATCAATTATTTTATCTTTTTTTTTTTTTAACTATATTTTTTTCACTTTTCTCTCTGCCCATATTATTCTTTTCACAGGGGGGAAATGTTATATCAAAATATTTTACTTAAAAGGTTATATAAAGATATTATTTGAAATGTTATATTGAGATATTATTTAAAATGTTATATTAAGATATTGTTTTATTTAAAAATATATATCATAGATAAAAATATTCTGTTAAATCGGCCGCCAGAGGTCATGCTTCCCATATAAAATCACATTGTTGTTCTTCCCCGTTGGTCGGCTCAAACCTTTTGTACATTATGTAAATAAGTTATTCATTTTTTTAACTCTTACGCCTTAAGCCAGGCAGTACTTTTTACCAAATTATGTTTTTATATATTCCTTAAGCACAATAAAAGCAATTACTGATCAAAACCATTTTTATTATTATTCTATCAAGAATTTAACCACGACTGCATCACCAATATCATTTAGTACCAAAAAGAACCAGCAAATAATTCCATACCATAATCCTCAAGATGATCAAAAATTCAAGCAGAAAATCAAATATCATTTTTTCTTTATATAAGATATATATATATATGTAGTAATGTATAGTTGTTGTATCTTGTTGGATGGATGCAGTGTGGCATGTTGGTTTGCAGTCGTGGTGGCCACAGTGATTAGAGTGGTTTCAGGCGTGATTGGGATTACACAAAAGGACGAGGCATGTTGGATGGCACCATAGAGATGGCGAAAGAGTGAGTGTAGCCGACACTGGTAGGGGAGAGATCTGTCTAGAGGCGTCTGTAAGCATTGTCCCCAAGCCGACTAATCTGTTTGCATAAGAAGGGGGCATACCCGACTTGTTTTTCGGACCTCTTTCCTCCTTCTGGCATCGACTGTCACTTACTCGAAATTTTATTTGTCACTTTGGCAATTACATTATACATTTATACAATACATGGAGACATAGATATATTGGAATATATTTAAACAGTTTATGCCCCGGTTGATGAAAATTAGCTTATGGTGATTATAGATGAAATCATAAGATAATTATAATGGGGGGAAATAATTTGTATACAAATTGGTTTGATTATAGTATGGGGTTGTAGAATTATAAAATCGGGTATATGTGTTATCCTTAATAATATTGATTAATAATAAAAAGAGAAATGTTAACAAATAATAATGTTAAGCCCAATGTATAAAAATATATTTAAAAAAAATATTTTTTTTAAATGTAAAGATATAAATATAAATTTGGGTGATTATATACAGCATTGAATGTTGAAATTAATAATTGAAAGTGCATTGAATTATAGGGTGAGCAAATTTAAAAAGTCTAGATAGGTGGACATAGAATAGATTCTGATACTGCGATGCAATGCGACGTTATGGGATCGTAGGCATTGGTCCATCTACAGTATGTTGAAGGTATTCGATATGGGCTGTTCATCAGACGGATTTGGAAATAGGTGGTGGAAGCTTTGATCGAGAAAAATAGTGATAGAAAGTGTGGCAGAGAGAGAGTCGCTCTGTCGCATAAAAAAACGATTTGGCCGCGGTAAGGCAGTGAAAGTGAGGTGATTGAAAATAAAAAAAAAAGAATTGCCCGAATGTGAGAAAAAAAAAAGAAAAAGGGGCGATAATGCTCGAACCGGGCCGTGAATGAAAAAAAAAAACTCATCTAACTAGCTGCTCAAGTTCGACTGTTGGGAAGGTTACAGCGAAGAAGCGTTTGTAGTTAAGATGGAATAAATGTGAGAACTCAAAGTTTTAGCGGATAGAAACGATCTCTCTGATAAGGTATGGGCTGTGATGTCATGAGAATTTGGAGGGTAATGGTGTCGATGCATCTTCTAAAATTTTAACTTAAAAATCTAAAAATAGAATTTAAAAATTGAAGTTGAGAAAAAAATTCAAATTGAAAATTGTGTGTGATTAATGTTGGTACAATATTATAAAAAGTAAAAATGATTATAAACATTGAAGATTAAAAATAAAAGTTATCATCTCGATTGTTCATATAAAAATAAAAAGACAAAAGTTAAAACAAAAAAAAAACTCGAAATATAATTGAAATAAATAATTAATAAATATGCGAAATATTAAAAAGAGGTTTAGTATTTGAAATGATTAAAGATAGAAAAGTAATATGATATGAAAAGAGAGTAACAATACTAATTAATTTTAAAGAAGGAAATATATAGAACAGTTGGTGTTCAAGCCACGACAATCTTTAAGTATACAGGGATTGATGTAGAGGTTTCGGCGTGTTTGCTTGTCATGTGTGTGTGTGTTCTTATGCAATAGTGCTGTGGAATGGTTGAAAAGTGGTACTATAGCTGCGGTTTTATTTTTCGCCAGTCGATCTGAGGCATGTAACTGCCATGGTAATGATGGGCCAGGTGAAGGTGGATGTGCCCGTCTGGTGGTTGGCAAAAAAAAGGAAGGCGGTAAAGTAATACGACGGCATAGAAGCTATAGACAGTGGAATAGATAAGTGTGCCATTGTATGAGTGATGTGTGTCGTGTGCTATATGATTATGGCATGGGGAATGTAGTTATATCGGTGTTCGTAGGTCGATGTATTTCGACATAAGGTAAATGTTTGTTCACGAAGTGTTAGGCTAGATATGCTCTATTAGATAAGACTTGCGACGTGGACACGCTTTCGAGAGAGAGAAAGGAAAAAAAAAAAGATAAGAGTGTCACAGGAAAAATGAAGGCATAATGTAGCCTGGTAAAAGTGGAAAGAAAAAAATAGTGTTGTCAAGTCGCTGTGACACGTGCGAAAAAAAAATTGTAAATGGAAAGGCGTCACGTGAAATCGTTGTTTGGGTAAATAATCTAGCCTAATTCATCACGAACAACAAGTTTACTGAAGTCATAGGTGGTGGTTGTACGAACATAAAACGAGATTTTGTGAATGTTGGTGTTTGCGAGTGTAAATGCAAGCGAGTGTAAATTTTACGTTTGAAATACATTGGTAGAGAGGACGGAGAAGTTGGCTGGCGGTGACCTAGCTTTTGGGGGAATTGAACAGTCC
Source organism: Cordylochernes scorpioides (assembly GCA_030710605.1). Classification (NCBI taxonomy): domain Eukaryota; kingdom Metazoa; phylum Arthropoda; class Arachnida; order Pseudoscorpiones; family Chernetidae; genus Cordylochernes; species Cordylochernes scorpioides. The sequence continues at coordinate 51,212,474 of CP092872.1, read as the reverse complement.
CGCGTTATATTTAACTTTTGTTGTAGAAGGAAAGATGGTTGATTAGTAATGATTTTGTTAATTTATATTGGAAAATGGATTTTGAAAAAGGAATGTTGATAAGGTAGCGAAAATCATCAATGGAATAAGGAAATGGAAATATAGCAAAACTTTTTTTTTTGAGACGTTTACATGTAATGGTTTATTTAGATTAAAAATTGATTCCACGGAATTTGATTATAAAATGAGTGTAGGTAAAAGTAAAGGAGATGGAGGAAAATGTGAGAGTGATATATTTGCAATTTATGTTTGAAATTCAAGAGTTTTCTTTTTAAAGAAGCGTTGTTATAATTAGTTGGTTTGTGGAATGTTTTTATAGAAGGAACAATGGTGAAAAGGGCATTACACTGGGTGAGGTGAGTTGGTATTTGTGAAGGCAGTTGTGATGAGGACATGGGGAAACTTTCTAAGTGTTGGCTATATATTGTTTTTTTAGTTGGTAGCAGGCGTACATTTTTAAAATAACAAAAACTTGAATTTTTTCTTTAAATTAGAATTTTGAGTTATAGAAGGTTTTATTTTGAAAAATGACATTATTCAAAATGAATATGTAAAAAGGGGTTTAAAGTCTAAAGGTTGGTTGAGAATAGTTGAAAACATTATGGATAAAATTATTATGAAAAATGTGTAATATGAAGTGTTTTTTTTTTTTTTTTTGTCGTGAAATGAAATTATAGTTTTATGATATGAAGATTTAAAAGTAAATGAAAACTGAAACGGTTAAATTACTATAGGTTAACTGGCATATAATGAAGCATTATAGGCGATTGATAGACTTTGAATTTAGTAAGATGGGTATAAAATTGAATTGAGGAAACTTTGATTAAAATATAAGCAAAGAAAAAAAAATGATGGTTATAAATTAAATGCGATATGGTTATCTAATTGCAGGGGCTAAACGTAAAATAAAATAAACGAAATAAAAATATACTTAACAAACAATTGGATATTTAAGTTCAAAATGAGTTGTACTTACAGTACAAAAGTGTCAATTGTAGTGTAGTTTGAAAGTTCGCACTGGTTGATGTAGCCATGGTCACGTTCTTGGTGATGGTTGGAGAAGGCGTGAGGGAGGAGAAGTTCTCGTCGTCAGGTGGATTGTGGATGTTTGCAGTGAGCACATTGGATTTGTAATGGCGAGTAGTATGCAAGTTTTGTGGCAATTGAAGATTGGCTATCTACCTAAGGCTTGGAAGCGGCGATGTCTTGGATGGTTTCCGCGAGTTGTGCTATGATGTCCGTGGCTGTGGGTGGCATGGTGGTGATCTTCGGCGTTGCTCTGTTCTCCAGGCTCCATCCCTTTGCGTTGTCCTCGGTATATCCTGTCGACTTTCTGTAGTAATGTATAGTTGTTGTATCTTGTTGGATGGATGCAGTGTGGCATGTTGGTTTGCAGTCGTGGTGGCCACAGTGATTAGAGTGGTTTCAGGCGTGATTGGGATTACACAAAAGGACGAGGCATGTTGGATGGCACCATAGAGATGGCGAAAGAGTGAGTGTAGCCGACACTGGTAGGGAAGAGATCTGTCTAGAGGCGTCTGTAAGCATTGTCCCCAAGCAGACTAATCTGTTTGCATAAGAAGGGGGCATACCCGACTTGTTTTTCGGACCTCTTTCCTCCTTCTGGCATCGACTGTCACTCACTCGAAATTTTATTTGTCACTTAGGCAATTACATTATACATTTATACAATACATGAAGACATAGATATATTGGAATATATTACAACATATATATATTTATAAAATAAATATTCCAACAATGCCCCCTCTAATTTTATAAAAATATGTATCTACAAAATTGTCCATCGAGAGCGCACAGTGGTATTACGTCATACAAATGACATCATAATGAATTTGTTTAACACAAGGTGGCGCTCATAACTTTTGACGTCTCAGCAAGCCCTTTGTTTACACTTGTGTTAACAAAATTTGAGCCTAACCAAAAATAATAATAAAGTAATGTGAACACATAAATTATATTCAAATAAATGGGTAGTTTTACACATACATGAGGGTATTAAATGCTATAAATTTGGAAATTAAATAGCGACAACAAGTTAAACAATTTTTTTCTTTGTTAAAGCCTTAGTTAACATAGAATAATTGTCTTCACTTTTTTACATACTCAACATTAAAAGTGTTATTATTTAACTGTTCATGTAGAAATGCAATAGATATAACTAGATGGTTAGATTTATCTGTAGTTTGACCAGATTTAGTCAAAAAATTGATGCTTGGTTGTCACATAACATTTGTATTTTAACAAATGTTGTGGTAATTTCCTCAAAAATATATTGAATATGAATACCCTTTAGACTAGCGTTAGGAGAAAATAATTTTTAATAATCGACTACACGAGCTTTCGGGCAGTCACGCCCTTCAACTGGTAATGATACATGATGGCAATAGTCCTTAAATAGGATTCCGTTTTTTAAGATATATTTACATATGAGAAAAATAATATAGGACGGCTAAAAAACAATTTAGTTAAAAAATATTTGCAAATCTAAGCTATTGTTTAATATATTTATGTAACTATGCTAAACCTGTAATGCCGGTTGACAAATAAATGGTAGGTTTGTAATTGGCTAAAACATGTGACTATATAATGAAGAGAGACTAGTATTAGGATATCAACTGTTCAACCCGCCATCAGCGGCCATATTGGAACTATACTGGGGGAGGGGGGGGGGGTTTAACGGTTATTCAAGTTATTACATATATCCTGATATTTTGCAGGTAAATCTATATGTCGGTTAATGCTATTTTTTGATATGGATACAATGGCCTCTATGATCAGTCTTTGGTATTTATTGGAGATGTTATTGTATAAGGTGGTGGGTGAAGTTAAATCGAAAGAGTGGCCTGTGTCAAGAATATGGCTGTAGATGAGGGATTTGTTGTCTTTGTTATTGACGCACCTGCCATGCTCAACCATCCTGATGGCCACGGACCTACCAGTCTCACCTATATAGGTTGCACTACAATCGTTGCATGAGACTGAGTATACCGAGCCACCCGATGATTGAACACTGGCAGGTCTCGGCAATCGGGTAATAGGATGTCTAAGAATGGTGGCCAGGCTTTTATTGTTTGTATAGTAGGTGTTGATGCCGTGAGGCTTAAGAAGGTGAGATATGGCAGCGGATTGTGTTGAGTACGGTAAGATGCAGGTATTTCTATGGGGTAACTTGGGTTTCATATGGGCCGGGTTGTATTGATATTTATATATGAAATGGTGTGGATATTGGGAGAGGGCAAGTTGTTTCTTAATGTTAGAGAACTCTATTGATCTGAATATGGGCAGGGAGCAATGTGTAACCAATCTCTTGGTAAGCGTTCTAATTGTATTAATTTTATGGGATAAGGGACAGAAAGACTTGAAATTGGTGTAGAAAGTTGGGTTATTGATTTTATGGTATACTGTTGTGTGGTAGTGTGATGGGGTACGGATGATCAGTATGTCCAGGAAAGGTATTACATTATTGGCTTCTGATTCAAAACTGAAGGAAATGTCTGGGTGGAAGGAGTTTAGAACAGATAAGATACTGTTCTCCTGTCCGGTTTCACATATACAGAGGATATCATCAATATATCTCCTCCATATGTGAATGCCCGGTGTGAATTGCTGTTGGATCCAGGTATCAATTGTAGACATGACTATCTCGGCCAAGGGTGACGATAACGGGTTGCCCATGGGTGAGCCCCTAATCTGTTTATAAAATAGGTTATTAAAGGTAAAATCTGTAGTGTTTAAGCATATGGATGTGAGCGCTACTATTGTGGCAACTGTGTCAGATTCCAATTGGGCGTCCTGCAGGAATTTTGTAAGCTGTGAAATGATCAGTTGATGGGGAAGTGATAAATACATTGAATTTACATCGTAGGAAACCATGGTTGAGTTCTGAATTGGGGTGAGAGATTGGATGAACTGTATGAAGGCCGGGATGTCTGTTATGGAATAAGACTGTGGCCGGGTTTTAACAAGGGGTGTTAAGTAGGATGAAAGGTACTTGGAAAGTTTGTATGCCGGGGAGAGGTGATAGGCTATGATGGGGCGAAGGGGAACGGTAGGTTTATGGATTTTGGGCAGTCCGTAGATGTAGGGCGTATTGGTTATATCTGAAGTGAATGTGTGATACTGCTCAGCTGTAATAGAGCCGGACTTTATTAGACGCAACAGCTTTAATCTGAATGTTCTGGTGGAGGAGGTCAAATCTAGTCTGGTAATGGGCATGAAAGTTGTTTGGTCATTGAGAATGTCCATCATCTTGGTGATGTAATCATCCGTATCCAAGATGACGGTTTGGGATCCCTTATCTGATCTGGTAACTATAATGTGTGGGTTCTGTCTAAGTGATCGGAGTGAGCGGTACTTACCAAGAGATAGGTTCAACTGGGGGGCTGGTTTTCGTAGGACTTGGGTTACAGATTGCCGTATGGTGTGTTGGGTGGCGTGGGGAAGCGGGCTGATGGCGGGCTCAACCCCTGCGATGATCCTAGGAATATCTGCTCTGGTTGGAGGTCTGTATTTGAGGCCATAGGATAGGATCTCCCTTTGGTTGGGAGATGGCACAAATGTAGTTAGGTTAATGAACGTGGGAGCGTGGGGTTTGCAGGGTAGGTATTCAGCGGGGAAGCCATACTTGGTGGTCCAGTGGATTAATTTAGAAAGGTGTCGGGTTCTGCAAATGCCTTCTTGGCGCTTGACATCTGCGGTGGTGAGAGTCTCAATTCATCCCACCAGCGCTAAGAATTGGTGATCCGGTCCGAAACGCATACTCGAAGAAGACTGTAGACAGAGTCCAGAAGCAATTACTGAATGCCAGAACACAGGGATGTTACTCGCAGATCCGGAAGCTTTCTAAGACCATCAAGAGCATCATCGCCATAGTTGCCGCCGTTGTCCCCCAGCCTGTTATGACTTCATTCCTGACTCTCACCACGGCAGATGTCAAGCGCCAAGAAGGCATTTGCAGAACCCGACACCTTTCTAAATTAATCCACTGGCCCACCAAGTATGGCTTCCCCGCTGAATACCTACCCTGCAAACCCCACGCTCCCACGTTCATTAACCTAACTACATTTGTGCCATCTCCCAACCAAAGGGAGATCCTATCCTATGGCCTCAAATACAGACCTCCAACCAGAGCAGATATTCCTAGGATCATCGCAGGGGTTGAGCCCGCCATCAGCCCGCTTCCCCACGCCACCCAACACACCATACGGCAATCTGTAACCCAAGTCCTACGAAAACCAGCCCTCCAGTTGAACCTATCTCTTGGTAAGTACCGCTCACTCCGTTCACTTAGACAGAAACCACACATTATAGTTACCAGATCAGATAAGGGATCCCAAACCGTCATCTTGGATACGGATGATTACATCACCAAGATGATGGACATTCTCAATGACCAAAAAACTTTCATGCCCATTACCAGACTAGATTTGACCTCCTCCACCAGAACATTCAGATTAAAGCTGTTGCGTCTAAAAAAGTCCGGCTCTATTACAGCTGAGCAGTATCACACATTCACTTCAGATATAACCAATACGCCCTACATCTACGGACTGCCCAAAATCCATAAACCTACCGTTACCCTTCGCCCCATCATAGCCTATCACCTCTCCCCGGCATACAAACTTTCCAAGTACCTTTCATCCTACTTAACACCCCTTGTTAAAACCCGGCCACAGTCTTATTCCATAACAGATATCCCGGCCTTCATACAGTTCATCCAATCTCTCACCCCAATTCAGAACTCAACCATGGTTTCCTACGATGTAAATTCAATGTATTTATCACTTCCCCATCAACTGATCATTTCACAGCTTACAAAATTCCTGCAGGACGCCCAATTGGAATCTGACACAGTTGCTACAATAGTAGCGCTCACCTCCATATGCTTAAACACTACAGATTTTACCTTTAATAACCTATTTTATAAACAGATTAGGGGCTCACCCATGGGCAGCCCGTTATCGTCACCCTTGGCCGAGATAGTCATGTCTACACTTGATACCTGGATCCAACAGCAATTCACACCGGGCATTCACATATGGAGGAGATATATTGATGATATCCTCTGTATATGTGAAACCGGACAGGAGAACAGTATCTTATCTGTTCTAAACTCCTACCCAGACATTTCCTTCAGTTTTGAATCAGAAGCCAATAATGTAATACCTTTCCTGGACATACTGATCATCCGTACCCCATCACACTACCACACAACAGTATACCATAAAATCAATAAAATTTCTACACCAATTTCAAGTCTTTCTGTCCCTTATCCCATAAATTTAATACAGTTAGAACGCTTACCAAGAGATTGGTTACACATTGCTCCCTGCCCATATTCAGATCAATAGAGTTCTCTAACATTAAGAAACAACTTGCCCTCTCCCAATATCCACACCATTTCATATATAAATATCAATACAACCCGGCCCATATGAAACCCAAGTTACCCCATAGAAATACCTGCATCATACCGTACTCAACACAATCCGCTGCCATATCTCACCTTCTTAAGCCTCACGGCATCAACACCTACTATACAAACAATAAAAGCCTGGCCACCATTCTTAGACATCCTATTACCCGATTGCCGAGACCTGCCGGTGTTCAATCATCGGGTGGCTCGGTCTACTCAGTCTCATGCAACGATTGTAGTGCAACCTATATAGGTGAGACTGGTAGGTCCGTGGCCATCAGGATGATTGAGCATGGCAGGTGCGTCAATAACAAAGACAACAAATCCCTCATCTACAGCCATATTCTTGACACAGGCCACTCTTTCGATTTAACTTCACCCACCACCTTATACAATAACATCTCCAATAAATACCAAAGACTGATCATAGAGGCCATTGTATCCATATCAAAAAATAGCATTAACCGACATATAGATTTACCTGCACAATATCAGGATATATGTAATAACTTGAATAACCGTTAAACCCCCCCCCCCCTCCCCCAGTATAGTTCCAATATGGCCGCTGATGGCGGGTTGAACAGTGTCGATATCCTAATACTAGTCTCTCTTCATTATATAGTCACATGTTTTAGCCAAATACAAACCTACCATTTATTTGTCAACCGGCATTACAGGATTAGCATAGTTACATAAATATATTATACAATAGCTTAGATTTGCAAATATTTTTTAACTAAATTGTTTTTTAGCCGTCCTATATTATTTTTCTCATATGTAAATATATCTTAAAAAACGGAATCCTATTTAAGGCCTATTGCCATCATGTATCATTACCAGTTGAAGGGCGTGACTGCCCGAAAGCTCGTGTAGTCGATTATTAAAAACTAGCCGAGTGACCCGGGCAACGCCCCGGGTTTACCCGAAGGACCCGCAGGTGAGAAACTATAGAAGAAAAATTTTAACAAATCAGAAAATGAAATTGCAAACAACAGAACTACACTACTTTAAGGACATGAGAGCACATGCACTGTATCACCATACGTATACCATTTTCAAAGACCCTGCTTAGGATTAAAACTTCTCAGAAGCATAACAATAGTACCAACCTAGAGGTTAACTGGTGTGGATGCATTCCTCTGGGAGTGAGACTATTGAGAAATTCAGTAGGGAGTTATTTTGCTTCTCCGCATTCTAACACTCCAACTGTTAACACTGTGGAAACACTGACTCATGTTTGGTAAGCAATTTCAGGGAAGAAACTATAGACATTGGATTAAATAAATTATTAATTAAATTGCATTAAATAAAAATTATTAGATTTAAATAAATATTATTAGAGTGAAAAAAAAAAAGAAAGAAATTAACAAATTAGAAAATAAAATTTCGAAAAATACAACTATATTGCAGATAAGATAAGAGGACCTTATTAAAAATACATAAACAAACTGTAATTCGACACTCGATAATTCGACACTTTCGATAATTCGACACTTTCGATAATTCGACACTTTCGATAATTCGACCATTTTAAAAATCAAATTTACAAGGTTGATTGTTGTTTAAATACAACTTTGCTTTTGCATGCATAAACACAGGCTCTTGTAGCAAGAACCCAAATATTATTTATAGTCATAGCAAAAGCAAACTTTAGTGAAAACTGATGCCTCTTCAGAATGAATGGAAGACTGAAATCTGAAGGAGCAGAATATATGGGTCATTTATACTTTCACCAATGCCTTTAGGATCTTTGCGATGGAACGCGTATGGTGTTTCAGCGCATGTGCTCTCATGTCCTTGAAGCACATATACTGACAGTGCCCAAAGTTGAACACACTGTATAGTGTCTGAAATATCTTTGGCCCCTTCGGATACCAACCTTCGCTTCATTCTAGAGAGGCGTTAGTTTTCATGTCATATCTGTAATATAGTTTTGTTGTTTGCAATTTTCTTTTTTTTTTTTCCTTTCAAATATGTATCCACTCTGAAATATAGTTTGTAAATTTTTATTCCAATTTATTTTCTTATATATATATGTATTTTTTTTTCATTTCCAAAATATTTATTTATACTTTCACCAATGCCTTTAGGATCTTTGCGATGGAACACGTATGGTGTTTCAGCGCATGTGCTCTCATGTCCTTGAAGCACATATACTGACAGTGCCCAAAGTTGAACACACTGTATAGTGTCTGAAATATCTTTGGCCCCTTCGGATACCAACCTTCGCTTCATTCTAGAGAGGCGTTAGTTTTCACTAAGGTTGGCTTTTGCTATGACTATAAATAAGGCTCAAGGCCAAACCTTGGCTACAAGAGCCTGTGTTTACGCACGGACAACTTTATATGTAGCTTTTTCAAGTGTGCGAACATTGGATAGCATACATGTAAAGATGACCCATATCTTCTGCTCCTTCAGATTTCAGTCTTCCATTCATTCTGAAGAGGCATCAGTTTTCACTAAAGTTGGGTTCTTGCTACAAGAGCCTGTGTTTATGCATGCAAAATCAAAGTTGTATTTAAACAACAATCAACCTTGTAAATTTGATTTTTAAAATGGTCGAATTATCGAAAGTGTCGAATTATCGAAAGTGTCGAATTATCGATAGTGTCGAATTACAGTTTGTTTATTTATTTTTTAATAAGGTCCTCTTATCTTATCTGCAATATAGTTGTATTTTTCGAAATTTTATTTTCTAATTTGTTAATTTTTTCTTTTTTTTTTTCACTCGAATAATATTTATTTAAATCTAATAATTTTTATTTAATGCAATTTAATTAATAATTTATTTAATCCAATGTCTATAGTTTCTTCCCTGAAATTGCTTACCAAACATGAGTCAGTGTTTCCACAGTGTTAACAGTTGGAGTGTTAGAATGCGGAGAAGCAAAATAACTCCCTACTGAATTTCTCAATAGTCTTACTCCCAGAGGAATGCATCCACACCAGTTAACCTCTAGGTTGGTACTATTGTTATGCTTCTGAGAAGTTTTAATCCTAAGCAGGGTCTTTGAAAATGGTACACGTATGAAAAGCAGTTCGACTTTGCATGTACAAGTGTGCCAGAGCCCCGTTTGATTACTTGCGCTTGCTGGTGGGGTTGTACTTTTGCAAGAATCAGAAGCCATTGGAGCTTTTTTTTTTATTTTTTCAGAAAAAAGTGCCCAATGCGGGAATCGAACCCGGGTCGTAGCGGTCGAAAACCAACGGCTTAGACCATCCTTCCACCAACCCCCAGTAAAATAAGTAAATAAAAAGAAGACCAAAAATAAGTGATAATAGTTTATTGAATAACAAATAAAAAAAAATCTTTCAGGTGAAAAATTATAGGCATTGGTAAAAAAGTAAACAAGAGAAATAGCCTAGCGGTCAGGGGAGTGAGTCTTCCACGGCCTTTCCGAGGCATGACAGAAGACGCTCAAAAAAAAAAGGTAAAATAAGAACCAAGCAGAGGAAATCTATAAAACTGAAAGCCAGGACAGGCATAAAAAGAAAATTCCAAGCATGTGAGGAAACAATTGATGAAAAAAAAAAGGATTCAAAAAAAATACTGCAAAAAAGAAACCAGACACAAAAAGCAACAATTGAGTACACAAATACAGCATCAGCCTATTTATGAGATGAAAAAAAAAGACAGACACAAAAATGGAGCTAAATTCAAATGAAAAACTATAACAAATTAATAAAAGAAAATAAGACCTAATCCAAATAATTTAATTAAAAAAAAGCAACAATTGAGTACACAAATACAGCATCAGCCTATTTATGAGAAGAAAAAAAAAGACAGACACAAAAATGGAGCTAAATTCAAATGAAAAACTATAACAAATTAATAAAAGAAAATAAGACCTAATCCAAATAATTTAATTAAAAAAAGTCACACACTATTAAATTATTTGGATTAGGTCTTATTAATGAGAAAAAAAAGATGCCAAAAAAGATAACCAGATACAAAAATTGTGCTAAATTCAAATGAAAAACTATAACAAACACTTATAAAAGATAGAATAAAAGTAATAATTCAATCTACAATTCGAAAAATAATATAACCTGGTGAGTTCCCAGAAAAGGTTAACTTTGGTAGGCGGCGCTGTACGTTGACACCGCCGTACCTTCGAGCCGAACCAACGGCTTAGACCATCCTTCCACCAACCCCCAGTAAAATAAGTAAATAAAAAGAAGACCAAAAATAAGTGATAATAGTTTATTGAATAACAAATAAAAAAAATCTTTCAGGTGAAAAATTATAGGCATTGGTAAAAAAGTAAACAAGAGAAATAGCCTAGCGGTCAGGGGAGTGAGTCTTCCACGGCCTTTCCGAGGCATGACAGAAGACGCTCAAAAAAAAAAGGTAAAATAAGAACCAAGCAGAGGAAATCTATAAACTGAAAGCCAGGACAGGCATAAAAAGAAAATTCCAAGTATGTGAGGAAACAATTGATGAAAAAAAAAGGATTCAAAAAAAATACTGCAAAAAAGAAACCAGACACAAAAAGCAACAATTGAGTACACAAATACAGCATCAGCCTATTTATGAGATGAAAAAAAAAGACAGACACAAAAATGGAGCTAAATTCAAATGAAAAACTATAACAAATTAATAAAAGAAAATAAGACCTAATCCAAATAATTTAATAAAAAAAAAGCAACAATTGAGTACACAAATACAGCATCAGCCTATTTATGAGAAGAAAAAAAAAAGACAGACACAAAAATGGAGCTAAATTCAAATGAAAAACTATAACAAATTAATAAAAGAAAATAAGACCTAATCCAAATAATTTAATTTAAAAAAAAGTCACACACTATTAAATTATTTGGATTAGGTCTTATTAATGAGAAAAAAAAGATGCCAAAAAAGATACAAAAATTGTGCTAAATTCAAATGAAAAACTATAACAAACACTTATAAAAGATAGAATAAAAGTAATAATTCAATCTACAATTCGAAAAATAATATAACCTGGTGAGTTCCCAGAAAAGGGTAACTTTGGTAGGCGGCGCTGTACGTTGACACCACCGTACCTTCGAGCCGAACCAACGGCTTAGACCATCCTTCCACCAACCCCCAGTAAAATAAGTAAATAAAAAGAAGACCAAAAATAAGTGATAATAGTTTATTGAATAACAAATAAAAAAAATTTTTCAGGTGAAAAATTATAGGCATTGGTAAAAAAGTAAACAAGAGAAATAGCCTAGCGGTCAGGGGAGTGAGTCTTCCACGGCCTTTCCGAGGCATGACAGAAGACGCTCAAAAAAAAAAGGTAAAATAAGAACCAAGCAGAGGAAATCTATAAAACTGAAAGCCAGGACAGGCATAAAAAGAAAATTCCAAGCATGTGAGGAAACAATTGATGAAAAAAAAAAGGATTCAAAAAAAATACTGCAAAAAAGAAACCAGACACAAAAAGCAACAATTGAGTACACAAATACAGCATCAGCCTATTTATGAGATGAAAAAAAAAAGACAGACACAAAAATGGAGCTAAATTCAAATGAAAAACTATAACAAATTAATAAAAGAAAATAAGACCTAATCCAAATAATTTAATAAAAAAAAAGCAACAATTGAGTACACAAATACAGCATCAGCCTATTTATGAGAAGAAAAAATAAGACAGACACAAAAATGGAGCTAAATTCAAATGAAAAACTATAACAAATTAATAAAAGAAAATAAGACCTAATCCAAATAATTTAATTAAAAAAAAAGTCACACACTATTAAATTATTTGGATTAGGTCTTATTAATGAGAAAAAAAAGATGCCAAAAAAGATAACCAGATACAAAAATTGTGCTAAATTCAAATGAAAAACTATAACAAACACTTATAAAAGATAGAATAAAAGTAATAATTCAATCTACAATTCGAAAAATAATATAACCTGGTGAGTTCCCAGAAAAGGGTAACTTTGGTAGGCGGCGCTGTACGTTGACACCGCCGTACCTTCGAGCCGTTTTACACGAGTTAAAGCGAAGATTTTGGACATAGTGATTTTTACATTTCGATCTTTTATATTAATATATATACTTACTATTGCGAATTATTTTTCTAAAAACGAACATTATTTTTTTTTAATTATCTGAAACTAACCTAATTCAACTTATCTAAAACTAACCTTATTTAGCGATTAAACTAACATAATTAAACCTATTTGAATCTAACCTCATATACACTTTTACACTACCTTTTCATTTCAAAATTAAATTAAAATAAGTTTATATTAAATAATAACATTTTAAAAATCGACTTTCTGGTTCACACTTTTGTATCTAATCAATTATGTATTTCTTTATTTCTCTCTATAAAAGTTACGCAATTGTAAACAAAAGAATTGATGATGATAAATGCAAAAAATCTACGATTGTAAAATAGATTAAATTAAAAAATAAAAATAACTGTTAACATTAGGAAAATAAAAACAGGCCTATGACACGAAGAAAAAAATAACGAAAATTTTGGTATATAGATTGTTATGTGTAGTTCAGAATCTTCGGAGGAGATAGCTCAGGACTTTACAATGGAAAACTCTGTTACGGTATTATCTATATAGATTTTCTCCTAACGCTTTAGTCTATAGTATTTATAATCCAAGGAGAAAGTTTCCATGTTTAAAAAAGATAAATACCCTTTTTTACACATTGAAGTAGTCCTTTTATTTCACTATCACAAGTTGAAAGGCATGCGTTAGGAATGGTTTTGCTTGTCCATGAAATTAATTTTTTACCTAAATAAAAAGTTAATCCTGTAGTTGATTTTGAAATAGTGGTTCTGCCACAATTCCATGAAGCATCTGAATATGCCTTTAATTGTATATCTTCCTTACAATAAATCAATCCATATTGTTTAGTGCCCTTTAAGTATCTAATTATTCTTTTAGCAGCACCCATGTGTATTTCTCTTGGGCTTTGATTGAATCTGCTCAATATAGTAACTGCAAAAGCAATATCAGGCCTAGATTTTGTTGATAGGTATAGTAATGATCCAATTAGTTCTTGTTATAATTTCTTATTAACTTCTTTAGAATTATATTGTAATTATCTAAATTGGTATTAAGATCTAATAGAGTTGAGATATGCTTGCAATCCAGCATGTTATATTTCTCTAAAAGCTTATTTATGTAACATTCTTGTTTTAAAATTAGTCTATCATCCTCTCTAATAATTTCCATACCTAAAATGTTAAAGGTTTTTAAACTTTCTTTGATTTTAAAGTGTAATTCTAATTTTTGGATTACAGCATGCAAAATTACAGGATATGCATTTATTATCATCATGTCATCAACATGCAATCCTAAAGGTAAACATGAATTGTTAATTTAATAAGTGAAAAGACATTCATCAGATTTAATTTGTGTGAAGCTTATTTCTAAAAGGTATTTTGTAAAGGTTTCATACCATATTCTGCCACTCTGATTTAGTCCATAAAGTCCTTGGCTAAGTTTACATACAATGTCTTTACATTGTCTTTGGTATCCTTCTGGCTGGGTCATATAGATGGTTTCTGTTAGTTTTCCATACAAGAAGGCAATTTCAACATCAAAGTGGCGAAATTCATAGTCCATCATTGTGGCATAGGCTAGGAGGGTTCTAAAAGAATCAGGTTTCATTACTGGAGAAAAAGTTTCATTGTAGTCTGTCCCATATTTCTGAGAGCATCCCAAAGCAACAAGTCTTGCTTTGAAAATTTCCTTATTGGTTAGGGGATCAATTTTCTTTGAAAATACCAATTTGGATTTGAAAGGTTTTGCACCTTGAAGTAATTCAATTATGTTCCATACATGATGGTCTTTAAGAGAATGCATTTCCTTATTCATTGCTTGTCTCCATAAAGTTGAGTCTGGATTACTAATAGCTTCTTCATAGGAAGATTGTAGTAAGACTCCACGAGAAACTTTAAATGCTTCTTCATCTGGGTCATAGGTAGGATCTTTGTCTTCATTGCCAAATATAGGTTCCTCATCTGAAGAAAGTTCATAGTAAATTTGGTCTCTTACATTTGGTCTTAAATTGTATCTTGGTGATGTTTGATTGGGAGAGATAAGATTTTCTCCTTGGCTTTCTGCTACATCTTCTGGCTCTTGCAATGGAAATGTTTCTTAACTGTTGTCATTTTGAAATATTTCTATCAAGGAATAATCTTGAGTCTTAGTAGTGTTATCATTATCAAGAAGTTTTCCACCCTTCTTGTCTTCCAGGAATTTCACATCTCTTGACTCAGTAATTGAAAAGTCTTTAGGGTCACAAATTCTGTAAGCCTTCCTTTCTGAAGAATAACCAATAAATATGCCAGATTGTGTGGTACATTCAAGTTTTGACCTTTTATGCTTTGGTATAAAAATTTCAGCATGACATCCAAATATTTTAAAATGGGATACAGTAGGTTTTCTATTAAAAAGTAGTTCTTCTGGTGTAAATTTTTCATTGTTTTTAGATGGTGTTCTGTTTTTTACATATACAAAAGTATTCATGGCTTCTGCCCAGAATTTTGTTGTTAGTTGAGATTCAATTAAGAGAGCTCTAGTTCCCTCAATTAAAGTTCTATTGAATCTTTCTGCTTTTCCATTCTGCTGTGGAGAGAAGAATGTTGTCCTTTGGTGTTGAATTCCCTTTCCTTTCAAATAAGTAGCCATTTCATTATTTACAAATTCAGTGCCATTGTCTGTTCTGATGCTTTTAATTTTCCTTTCAGTTAGATTTTCCACTCTTTCAATAAAACTTTTAAATATTAGGGGTGTTTCTGATTTAGACTTTAAAAATTCAACAAATAATTTTCTTGAATAATCATCAACTATTGTCAATATATACTTTGCTTTACCAATGGATAGTTCTTTGATAGGTCCAATAAGATCAAGGTAGAATGTCTAGTTGATTCTTTGACTGGTTGTATTTTATCTCCTTGAATGGTAATCTAGTGTTTTTTGCCCTTATACAGGTAATGCTCTGATCAGGAATGTTGGCTTCATTGTAGTTAAAATTGTAAACTGAAGAGTGTTGTTTCATTAGGTGCATATAATGTTTATTTATGTGACAGAGTCTCTTATGCCATTTATCCCAGTTGGATTCACTAGTGTTATAGGTTTTTGTGTCATATCCAGTGAATGGGTTATATAAAATATAATTGATTATGTAAAAATCATTACTCTTTTTTGCTTCTATTAAGGTTCTACCTTGTTCATCTATGATATAGCTGCCTTGTATATCAAATATAATCCTTTTATTGTCTTCAACTATCTTGCTAACTGATAAAAGATTTTCATTTAAATCTGGAACATGTAATACATCCTTTAGAATAAAGGGTTCATTATCATTATCCCTCAATTTTACATTTCCTGAAAAGTGGGATTTTATGTGACTACACCAATACCTCGCTTTGCGTTTTTTTCGAAGTTGCGTCGCTGCTTAATTTTTACTGATTTTCACTGTGCGTCGATAGATTTTCGAAGTTGCGTTGTTTTGGATTCGAGTCTTCAATTTTTTTTTCCCTAAAATATGGCAACACCTTTGTTTTTGATTGCGCCTTCATATATTTTCATTTTGCGTCGTTTCAATTTGAGTCGTGTTTTTTAGAACGTAACCCCGACGCAAAGCGAGGTATGGGTGTATTATCAGCAAGAATTATTTTTCTTTTATCATCTTGAGGTTCTTCCAGGTATTCAAAATGTGATGTCATATGGCTTGATGCCCCACTATCCAAAATCCAAAGTTGTTCCAAATTTTCCTTTCTATCACTAGTTATGCAAATTCACTTGCTTTTTCTTCTTTGGCAATTGTTGCCTTTTGATACTTATTTGGTGTATTTGTTTTATATCCACTTGGTCCTGGTTGGGAGGTCTGTTTTACCATTGTCTTCCCATTGTTTTCTGGGTTGTGCCAGCATTCGTTGGCTTTATGTCCTTGTTTATGGCATATGAAACATTTGTACATTTTTGATGCCTTTGTTTCTTTATAATGTTTATATTTATTCTTATTATATACCTTGTAAGCTGAGGAATGTTCGTCTTTTTCTTGATTGCAGTATCTTTCTTGGTATAATTCGAATAGGCGTCGAATATTATCAATAGTTGGATTGTTGGAAAAGAAGACGTCCGAAGCAGCCAATGGGAG
Source organism: Cordylochernes scorpioides (assembly GCA_030710605.1). NCBI lineage: Eukaryota > Metazoa > Arthropoda > Arachnida > Pseudoscorpiones > Chernetidae > Cordylochernes > Cordylochernes scorpioides. The sequence continues at coordinate 51,195,888 of CP092872.1, read as the reverse complement.
GCCGGCGGAGGCAGCTACGGGGATGCAGCGGCAAAAATGAGGAAACAATAGAGGAAGAACTTGTAAACAACTTTTTTTCGAACGCTAGAATTTGCCCTGATCTCCGATTCTTTTAGTGTAAATGTTTAAATAATACTTTACTTATTTTCTTAAATTGTAATAAATATAATTTTCCCTCCTGTTTTCGTCGTATATTTTAAAAGTGTTATAAACAACGACGCCTTAACTTTGAACCTTCAACCCCGCCGACCAAGAATAGAGGTGAGTGACTACCTCTATAGAATTTAGATCGTCGTCACAACACAGAGTGGCGGTGAAATCGCAATATTTTTGGCATCCCAGCCGGGACTGTTGAAGGTAAATTCTAGAAGAAAAAAAAGGAAGCATTTTGAGCTGACCATTTTGGAACTCGCTAGCTAACCCTACTTGCCGCTTTGTTTACAAGATGGCGGAAGAATTAATTCTACGTTTAAAAAAGAAGCGTGCTGTTAACAGATCATATTTAACGAAAACATGCAATAAGATTGAAAGTGGACTTGACACGCTAATGAGAATTGAACTTGAAGAATTATTAGAACAATTGAATGAATCATTTAACGAACTTAAAGTAGTGGATCACGAAATAGAAACGCTTCTTGAAACTGACGATTTAGAGAAGGAATTACAGGGCGTAGAGGAATATCGAGAGAAATATATTACTTGGAGATTTAGGGCAAATAAAAAGATTCGCCAATCAGATTTTCAGGGCGAAAATATACCGAATTCGAACTCACGAATAGACGAAAACGAAATGAGACATTATGTACCTTCCTGCACGACTGTGAAACTTCCGAAATTGATGATATCGAAATTTTATGGAAACTTTAGTGAATGGCTGACGTTCTGGAATTCTTTTGATGCAGCTATACACCAGAACAACTCACTGAACCCGATCGATAAATTTAACTATCTGAAGTCACATCTCGGCGGAACTGCACTAAACACAGTCGAAGGTTTCGCTTTATCTGCGGACAATTATGAGAAAGCTATAAAATTGCTTAAAGACAGATTTGGGCGAGAATACATTTTGATTAGCCGACATATGAACAATTTGTTGTCAATGAGACCACTCAAAACATCAAGCGATGTAAGAACCTTCCGCGAACTTTTTGACAACCTTTCTGTTCATATAAGAAGTCTCGAGTCACTAAACGTGTCCATTGATGTTTACGGACAACTGTTGTGCCCGATAATAATAAAGCTTCTACCTGCAGACCTTAATTTGGAATTGAACAAAGAACTCCCGACAGGTTTTGTAATTAATGACTTGATTACCTTTCTGGAAAGACAATTAACTGCACGGGAGAAGAGTTTTAGAAACGAAATCGGTACCGGGAATGAATCAACTTCTAAACCTAATTTGGTAAACAAACATCCAAAGACAAGATTCTACAATGAAAAACCAATTGCGACAGCTTCAGAACTTTTGAATTCAGTTCACAAATCGAATGAATGTGTATTTTGTGGTAAAGACAACCATGGAAGCCCTAAGTGTGACTTTGCAGCTAATATTAGTTTAAACGAAAAGAGATCACTCATGAAGAAAAAAGGCGTTTGTTATAAATGTCTTCGGCCTTCTCATTTAAGTAAATTTTGCAGAAATGTAGTCCGTTGTTCGATCTGCAACATGTCTTCCCACCTGGATGTCATGTGCACAAAACTGATTTTAGATAGAGGTGGATCTTCCAAGTCTCCAACGGTGCAAGATGAAACTCTCGCCAACTTATCAACCTCCCCAGACGTCTTGTTACCTACTTTGAGAGTGACCCTCAAAGGGAACAGAACGGAGAAGACGGCACGGGCTATAATAGACACCGGATCCCAAAGATCGTATATTTTACATAGCACAGCAATGGAAATGGAATACGAACAATCTAGGAGAGAGTTCTTCCGGCATTCCTTGTTTGGAGGATCGAGTACCGACGTAGTTGAACATGAGGTCTATACCATTCATTTATCTGACATCAATAATTCCTATCGCTGTGAGTTTGAAGCACTAGGTCAACCCCTTATCTGTGGAAGCATACCTCCGGTGTGTCCAAGATCATTGTTAGAAGGGAGTGAAGAACTCGACGTGTCTGATTTGATGAGAGACCGTATAGAAGTCCTTATAGGCGCGGACATCGCCGGGAGATTGCTAACTGATGATCAGAGAAGGATCTCATCTGGACTGGTGGCAATCCGTACCAAACTAGGATGGACTGTGATGGGAAAGATTCCTCCAACGGAGGTGAGAGATGACATCAGCTCCCTTTGCGTGACCACCCTTCTATCTTTGGATCTAGAAAACTTGTGGAAATTAGATGCAATTGGAGTCTCTGACGCGGAGGTTGAGAAGAAGACTCAGTCATTACAAGCTGAAATGGAGGAACATTTCGCCCACACCACGACGCGAGATATCGAGGGGCGCTATGAGGTAGCTCTACCCTGGGTGCAAGACAAGGAAAGGATTCCTTCGAATAAAGATCTAGCCGAAAACCAACTAAGGTCTGTAAGAATAAAACTTGAAGAAGTTGGAGACATGAAAGAGTATGGACAAATCTTTGAAGAATGGATGAAACAGGGGATAATCGAGTATGCCAGAGAGGGTAAACTAGATGGTGTACACTACCTGCCACATCGACCAGTGTATAAAAGGAACAGTCAAACTTCTAGAATACGGCCAGTATTCAATGCGTCGGCCCGGAAGAGAGGTAAACTTTCCCTGAATGACTGTCTGGATAAGGGACCCAATTTGATAGAAATTATACCAAGACTTTTAAATAAATTCCGGAAATATGAAGTTGGTGTCTCTTCCGATATTGAGAAAGCATTTTTACAAATTGGAATAAAAGAAGAAGACCGAGATTATTTACGATTCCTGTGGCACACAGAAGACGGAAGATTAATCACGTATCGACATAAAAGGGTTGTTTTTGGAATTACCACTAGTCCGTATCTTTTAAAGGCTACCTTATCTCTCCACTTAGATAAGGCTCCTGAACATTTAAAAATCACAGCTGAACAGTTGAAATCATCCTTTTATGTTGACAATTGTTTATCCAGTTTTCAGAATGTTGAAGAAACGGAGAAATTCGTGAAAGAATCTACTGAACTGCTCTCTACAGCTTGTTTCAATCTCCGAGATTGGGTGAGTAACGTTACATACTTTTCTCTTATGAACCAACTGAATAAGGAAGTGAACATTTTAGGAATAACATGGAATACTGATAGAGACACACTGACAATTGGTTTGGAAGATTTTGAATTAATTGGACCAACCACCAAGAGAAAAGTACTTTCAATAGCGAGCAAGATATTTGATCCATTAGGAATTGCTTGTCCTGTGACTTTAATTCCCAAGCTGATATTACAGGAAACTTGGATACAGAAGTTGACATGGGACGAAGTCCTACCTGGATGTTTAGTACAAAGATTTTGGAAGTGGTTTAGCAAACTGAAACACTTGCCTAACATAGAAATTCCTAGATGGCTTTGTTTTAAGGACTCCTATGTAGAGAAAACCACTCTCCACATCTTTTGCGACGCCAGTCAGTTTGCCTATGCAACCTGTATTTTCCTCCGCATTGAAAAGGAAGATAGAGTGGACATCCAATTGATACAGGCTCGAACACGAGTAGCTCCACTGAAGAAACTTACCATCCCAAGATTGGAGCTTTTGGCTTGTCTGATTGGAGCTCGTTTGGCAGTTAACGTCATACAAGATCTGGAATTTGAGGAAATTCCAAGATTTTATTGGACCGATTCGACCAATGCTCTCTGTTGGATCCAAAGGGAAGACAACTGGGCAGCCTTTGTGATGAACCGTGTTAAGGAAATTCATAATCTTAGCTCCCCCGAATCTTGGCGCCACATACCAGGCCGATTAAACCCGGCAGACCTCCCATCTCGGGGATGTTCAGCAGAATCACATAAGGAGACAAGATGGTGGGAGGGACCTGCATGGTTAAAGGTATCCCAAGAAGAGTGGCCCAAATCAACCATTATCCCTGATTTGGAGATTGTTTATTCTGAAAGGCGCAAGACCATCCTGAACACCTTGTGTACGACAAGAGAAAATGAAAATTTATTTGGACGTTATTCCCATTTTTTGAGAATAGTACGAATCACCGCCTGGATATACAGATTCTTCAACAACGCCAAGATTGATAGAAGAAAGATAATTTCAGAAGATCTCAGTACAGAGGAAATCACTAAGTCAGAAATAATACTGATAAGACTTATCCAGAGAGAATCGTTTTCAGGGCATGAAGATAAGAAACTACAAGGCTTTAAGTTGCTAGTAGATTCTTCAGGGATTTTGAGAATAAAAACTAAAATTTGCAGAAGAGAAGATTTTGCTAATTTTAGAATGCCCATTTTATTGCCCTCAGATCACTTTTTGGTTTCTTTGCTCATCAGGTGGAACCATGAAACCCACAGGCACGCCGGTCTACAAACTCTCCTCGGTATTCTGAGAGAAAACTATTGGATACTAAGATCCAGGAAAACCGTCAAGAAGATCATCAATCAATGCATTCGCTGTAAACGATTCACCGCGACACCAGCTAACGTCGAGTCAACATCATTACCAGAAGACAGAGTACGAGATGCTGCAGTTTTCGAAATAGTAGGAGTTGATCTAACTGGACATCTTATCTTAAAGAATAAGAAGAAAGCATGGATTGTCATCTTCACATGTGCAGTGTTTAGAGGAGTTCATCTGGAACTTGTGACATCTTTGTCTATGGAAGCCTTCCTCCAAGCTTTCCGCCGATTTATTGCTCGAAGAGGCCGACCATTGATTGTGTATTCGGATAATGGGACTAATTTCAAAGGTATGGCTAATGCTTTAAAGAAGATTGATTTTTCGAGATTAAAATGTGATCCCACATTGAAAAACATCACCTTGAAATTCATACCGCCTGGTGCTCCTTGGTGGGGTGGATGGTGGGAGCGTTTGATTGGAATGATGAAACAATTGCTCTTTAGGATTCTCGGTCAAACCTCCTTGGGATATGAAGAACTTTCCACGGTAATGTGTGACGTCGAAAGCTTGATGAACACACGCCCACTGACTTACCTAACTGAAGAAAGTGAGGATCTCGCTCCATTGACACCTTCGTTGTTCTTACATGAGGTCAGAGAGGTTGGCGTTCCAGACCTGGACATGATTGATAACCAGACCCTCTCCCGCAAATATCAATATATCAAACGTGTACGAGAAGATCTTAGAGAACGATTTCGTATCGAATATTTTGGATTCCTGAGACAAGAAACGAGACGCCTGAAGACTACCATACCACTCAAGGTGGGAGACATGGTACTCATTGGACAAGAGAGTTTAAAGAGACTACACTGGCCGTTAGCCAGAATAATCCAACTCTATCCAGGAAAAGACGGACTTGTGAGGGTTGCGAAAGTGAAAACTTCATCAGGTGATAAAATACGACCTATTCAAAAACTCTACAATTTAGAGATAACGCCCGAGATAAGATGTCGAGACCCTCTAACGGAGCGATCTCCCACACAAGAAGTTCGATTGACAACTGAAGAGGACCCTTTGACTTCACAACAAGAGCAACATCACATTGATACCCCGAATGTTGTGTCAAGTTACGGACGGCCCATCAAGAGACCCAACCGATTGGATCTACTGAACTTTTCCTTCCCATGTTTGAGTCGTCGAGACGCCAACTCAAAGGTGGGAGAAATGTTGGAAAAGAAGACGTCCGAAGCAGCCAATGGGAGGCCGGCGGAGGCAGCTACGGGGATGCAGCGGCAAAAATGAGGAAACAATAGAGGAAGAACTTGAAGTTCTTCCTCTATTGTTTCCTCATTTTTGCCGCTGCATCCCCGTAGCTGCCTCCGCCGGCCTCCCATTGGCTGCTTCGGACGTCTTCTTTTCCAACATTTTCGAACGCTAGAATTTGCCCTGATCTCCGATTCTTTTAGTGTAAATGTTTAAATAATACTTTACTTATTTTCTTAAATTGTAATAAATATAATTTTCCCTCCTGTTTTCGTCGTATATTTTAAAAGTGTTATAAACAACGACGCCTTAACTTTGAACCTTCAACCCCGCCGACCAAGAATAGAGGTGAGTGACTACCTCTATAGAATTTAGATCGTCGTCACAACACAGAGTGGCGGTGAAATCGCAATAGGATTGTCCATACTGTCTATTTGCATGGCAATAATTTTATATTTTGAAGGTAATCCTTTAATAATAATTCTTCTTCATCTATTTCAGCACCGAGAATTCTGGCATTTTCAAGTATTTTTTCTGCTCTTAAATGTATTCTTGCCATTTTTCTTCTTTCTTCATTTGTGCCGTGATACTTCATTTCTACATATAAAATGAAAGGATTAAAAGTACGAATGTTTCTTTTATACTTAATACAAACTTCTACTGCCCTTACTGCGATTAAAAAATATATTGGGAGGGTTTGGCTCATCAGTGGTGAACTCTCCAAGCGGTTTCGCCAATTTAATCCACCAGACCGCTTCTCAGAGCTCTAATACTGTATTTGACGATTCTGCTTATATACGCAGCACTGAAGGATGGAATCTCAGAAATGGTTTTCAAGAAAACTATGGAAATGAGCTTTTAGGACAATAGAATTACATTCAAACACTTGCATCGAGCAATGCTCTTCCGCAAACAATAAAGACAAGGCCAGTTAGTCATAAATTAACACATAGCAATAACGCGCCATCTATGCATATAAAATGAAAGGATTAAAAGCACGAATGTTTCTTTTATACTTAATACAAACTTATACTGCCCTTACTGCGATTAAAAAATATATTGGGAGGGCTTGGCTCATCAGTGGTGAACCCTCCCAGCGGTTTCGCCAATTTAATCCAACAGACCGCTTCTCAGAGCTCTAATACTGTATTGGACGATTCTGCTTATATACGCAGCACTGAAGGATGGAATCTCAGAAATGGTTTTCAAGAAAACTATGGAAATAAGCTTATAGGACAGTAGAACTACATTCAAACACTTGCATCGAGCAATGCTCTTCCGCAAACAATAAAGACAAGGCTAGTTAGGCATAAATTAACACATAGCAATAACGCGCCATCTATACATATAAAATGAAAGGATTAAAAGCACGAATGTTTCTTTTATACTTAATACAATATTTTTTTAAATTAATTATAATTATAATTAATTTAATTTATATTTTTAATCGCAGTAACGGCAGTAGAAGTTTGTATTAAGTATAAAAGAAACATTCGTATAAATTTGATAACGATCGATTAATATTATTTACAAAAGGTTTAAATAATATATATAATAATAGATGATAAAATAAGGAGAAAAACGTTTCTTTAATGAACGGATTCGTGACAAGCTTTCGGGCTGTCAAGCCCTTCAACAGGTACAATGAAATGTGAGTAGACAGAACTATAGTTATTGGAAAATTAATAACTTATTATTGACTTATAGTTCTGTCTACTCACATTTCATTGTACCTGTTGAAGGGCTTGACAGCCCGAAAGCTTGTCACGATTCCGTTCATTAAAGAAACGTTTTTCTCCTTATTTTATCATCTATTATAACCAATTCAAGAGAAATTTCTTATGTCTTTTCAAATATATATAATCTTACCTTTTAAAAACATTCAGCGTTTAAACTAACATTCATCGTGTAAACAAAATAAGTGTAAAATTATTAATCAATCAAATTCATTTATCGTCGCGACCAGTGCTGCGCCCAAGCGGTGAAAGGCTGGAACTAACGCTTTTTGGTTTTACAATTAAAAAAAACACATTAACCTTTGTAGTTTTTTGAATAGCCTATATGTTAAAGGAAATCTTCAGCTACCTACATGCGAAATTTCATAATGATTGATTCTGTAGATTTTGCGCAACGCGATAATAAACATCGATTTTGCATTTCAATTTTATAGATATAAGGATTTAGAGAATCAAAACCAGTGTACCGGGAATCTGACATTAATTTGGTTGAAGTGAGATGAAGTAACTATAGCAGCTTTGAGATCGTGATCAGGTCCTTCACAGTGATTGGGATGTGTTAGTGATGTTTTTTCAATCCTAAGTTGATTGTCTTAGTTCGCCCTGGTAGCTAGAAATACTGTAAATATTTAGCCGCAATCGAACTTAATTAGAAGAAATAACGATTGAAGATTTTCTATTCTCTCAAATGAAATTTTTATTTGAAAAAATAAGATGAAGTGTGTTTTTAATTTCTTAATTTGGAAACTTTTGTATGCATCATACTAGCAGAATGGGCAGTCATTTAACGATTTCATAGATTTCCTTATTTCCAGTTGATATTACTTAGACAACTTTTAAGCTAATTGAAAACCTCATTTTTGTTTCTTTGATACCATGAAAAACCCACTGAACATACGTCTAACCTAGAGGCTGTTAGGCTCTGAGCTGCCTGGAGCTCCATCTATGCTTCAAGGCTATGGTGAATCTGTATAAGACCGGTGGTCTTAATGGAGCTGTGTGTGTGCTATCAAGAGCAGCGCTGGAATTTATAATATTCGATTAATTATATTTTTATATTATAACGAGAACCTATGTTGCTAGTTTTAGAAATAAATTGTGAATAATTTAGATATTTTTCTGCATGATATTTAATACATTTTTGAAAGGTTAATAGGAGCGATACCATTATAAGATTAAAATATTTATGATATATAAATACAGATCCAGGTGTACAAATTTTAGGCCCAGCAGAAAATATAACTAAATAGATAAATATCGTATTTGAAGCAACTATAGTTTCGAATCCAAGAGTTCCCATTGTTGACCAGAAAACAATTCCACATAGCTCGATAACCTAGCACATAGAAAGATGTTGCTCCTGTACGCCACCTGCGTCATGCTGGCCCTCCAAGTGCTGGCCTTCGTGGCCTTCGCCATGTGCTACCTTAGTGCAACCCGCCGCCGTCGTCACCGCTCCGTGGACCTGGAGTCCCAAGTTGTGCCCGGCCACCGTCCGTGGGTGCTCCCCACCCTCCGTGCCTTCCGCTGAAGTGGAAGATGTTCCCCGGCCTCTGCCAGTTGCCCCATGCCTGCAGCGTGCCTTTCTCAGATGGGGATAAAGACGCTTTGTAGCTGCGTCGACCTGAGGTCGTCCTGACCTTTCCTACTGGCCTTGTGGGAGATTCCCAATATCAATCTGTATTCAAAATTCCTGGCCAATCCAATGAAGCGGCTTTTTATTTTTCTTCATGTTCAATGTTGTGTTAATAAATATGTTGTGCTATGACTTAAGCGTCTTTATTTCTAATAGATAGGGTTATTGAATTATATGATTATGTTATGTTCGATGACTTCCTTTAGCTGGTTTTCTTCTGTTCACTCTTCAACATAGAGGTATAGTCAGCGCAAAGGTCTTCTCTTAAAATGTAGCGAGGTTTTCAAATTCTAACTATGTAAAAGCACTGGTCTCACAAAAGCTCAACTCAACTCTTATTTATATTTCCAACCACCATATATATACAACAAATTCACACACGTGACCAGTTTCTCCTGGTCAAATATAATACAAACATATATACACAGAGTTATATTTATATTAATAATAAAAAACTAACATTCCTACCCGAGTTGATGGGCCACATCAAGTTCCGGAGGGGCCACCGGAAGCAGCACCAGCTTCACCAAGGGTCTTCGGAGCACTCCAACCGATGTCCGCACCGAAACAACCCGCACCAGGCTGTCCTTCCCATGATGTTTCTCCACCACTCTGCCCATAAGCCACTTTGCAGGGGGCATTCTTTCCTCTTTTATCAATACTAACGTATTGATGTCGACATTGGGAGAGATGGTCTTTCACTTATTGCGCTGTTGTAAGTTATTCAAGTAGTCCCTCGACCCTCTTCTCCACAGATGTTGCAAGACCCTCTGAACCAACTGCCATCTTGTTACGAGATGATTCTTTACCAATAATAGGTCATCTTCTGGGACAGAAGAGGGTGGTTCAGTCAGCAAGAAATGGGCGGGAGTTAATACCCCTTGATCATTAGGATCATTGCTCATCGAGTACAAAGGTCTCGAATTCAAACAAGATTCGATTTGAACTAGAACGGTCAGAAGTTATTCATATGTCAACAAATTATTCCCGATAATTCGCCTCATATGATACTTCAAAGCGTTGACCCCAGCTTCCCAAAGACCACCGAAATGGGGGCTCCTGGAGGGTTGAACTTCCACTCAGTTCCTTCATTAGCTAACACGGCAGCTAGTTCTTTTAATTGATTTTGAGCCAGATAGAAACATGAACATAATTGTCGTGCAGCTCCCACAAAATTTGTTCCTTGATCACTATATAGCCGAGTGCAATGTCCTCTTCGTGCTACAAATCGCTTAAAGGCCGACAGAAAAGTAGGTGTAGAGGCATCTGTGACCAATTCAAGATGTACAGCTCGGGTCACAAAACACACAAATAGACAGATGTAGCCTTTTTCAGTCTTTCGGCCTCTACCCTTGGACAATCGAAGGTTCACAGGTCCAGCATAATCTACACCACTGATTGAGAAGGGTTTACCCGGTGTTAATCTTTCCTTGGGTAAATCACTCATTAGCTGGCCTTGAGTGACGCGATTGTATCGACAGCATGTCACGCACTCTCGAATGCATCTCTTCACCTAATCTTTTGCTCTCAGCATCCAATACTTCTGTCTTAATGTGTACAGCATCAGGTGCACACTTCCGTGCAAAGTCCGCATATGAACTGCTTGAACAATCATCTGAGCCACCTTTCCTGGTGAAGGCAATAGCGCAGGATGTTTTTGTTCATATGTCATAGATGGAGCCCATTTTAATCTACCGCCGACTCTAAGGAGTCCTTGATCATCGAGGAACGGTACTAAACCATAAATTTTGCTTGTGCGCTTCACTGATCCTAAAGTGGTCAAACTTCTTATTTCTTCCTTGAAATGCTGGAACTGAATTGCTTGAAGTATTCTCCTATGATCATTTCTCAGTTCGGCTGTGGTTAAGTGCGACTGATATCGCTCTGCACTGTAGCGGCAATTATAGCAAAAACGCAATATCCAGGCTACTTTTCGGATATACCCATTAAAGGTTAAGCTCATTTCTCCTATAGCCGCCAAGAAAGGTGTTTCACTGAGAGCATGAACACTCAGGAGCTCAGTTTGACATTGGTTCTCAAACACAGGAAGCATTCTGGGCCATTCTGTTGATTCTGCTGATAACCAGGTAGGTCCTCTCCATCAGATGGAAGATTGTTTCAGCTCGGACCCCAGAATTCCTCGCGAGGCGATATCCACTGGATTATCTCTTGTAGGAACATAGCGCCACTCCCTGATTTGTGGACAACTCTGCATCTCCGCCACACGATTGCCGATGATTATTACTTTTACAAGTAACCCCTCTTGGGAAGAGATATCTGCAGCGTTGCTACCAGGACAAAAACAGCTGGATAGGCATGATATCACAGCTCGGGGTTTTCGGCAAAAATGACTTAAATTTATTGGGGCTCTAACAAAGGACAATTGTATGGAGAAACAGTTGCGTGGATGTATTCTGTTGAATGGCAGAAAAGGGGACTTCCTCATGCGCACATATTAGTTTGGCTAGTAAATAAGCTCCGTCCCACTCAGATAGACACTGTTATATGTGCTGAGTTTCCAGATCCTATTAAAGACCCACTATTGTATAACATTGTGGTTAAGAATATGATCCATTAGCCTTGCGGTGAGTACGACCCTGTGTCCCCCTGCATGAAGAATAGTAGATGTTCTAAAAAATATCCTAAACAGTTATTGCTGGAAACCCAGACTAATGAGAATGGTTATCCTTTATATAAGAGACGCGCGCCTGAAGCAGGTGGCTTTACTGCAAAGGCTAAAATACGTGGAAACGAAGAGGTCACAATTGAAAATCGTTGGGTGGTGCCTTATTCTCCATTGCTATCGAAGATGTTTTGTGCGCATATCAATGTTGAGAACTGTAGTTCTGTTAAGGCGATAAAATGTATTTGCAAATATATTAATAAGAGCAGCGATCAAGCTATTATTAATTTACGCAGAGAAGGTAGAGGTCCTGACCCTCAAAATGAGGTGCGAATGTATCAGTGTGCCAGATACATAAGCGGCAATGAAGCTGTTTGGCTTCTTCTCAGCTTCCCTTTACACCAACGCCATCCAGCTGTTATCCATTTAGCTGTGCATCTTGAGAATGGAGAACGGATATATTATAATTGAAACACTCTTGCCAATCAAATGCGTAATCCACCAAGGACAACCCTGACTGCATTTTATTCATTATGCCAAACTGATTCCTTTGCTAGGACTCTGCTCTATCCAGATGTTCCCCAATACTGCACTTGGAATTCTTCTGCCCATGAATGGAGAAGGCGAGTTCAAGGCAAGCCGGTTGAAGGATGGCCAGGAGTGAAGAGATCAGACACTATTGGACGGGGTTTCGTTGTGCATGTCAGTAACTTTGAATGCTTTTGTTTACGTATGTTACTAAATAACATCAAGGAACCGTCTTCCTTCGCATATTTGAAGATTGTTAATGGCAGTCAATACGAAACATTTAGACATATATGCGCAGCTCTTGGATTATTGGAGAATGATAACCATTGAATTGTCACAATGGATGAGACCATTCTTTGTCAAGCTCCTACAAGAGTAAGGCAATTGTTTGCCATATTAATTTCTACGCGCACAATTTCGAACCCTCAGTAGTTATGGGTTACATATAGAGATGAAATGGCAGGTGATATTCTTCATCGTTATTAGCTTCTAGATTCCTCCATCAGGTATAATGATCTGATATATAATGAAACATTGTGTGACATTGAGGATCGTGTCGTATCTATATGTGGGAAGAAGCTTAAGAAATTAGGCTTAGAAGCACTCAGGATAAATGTGGTTACCAATTCTGACATTTTGAGAGAACTTGCGTATGATACGGCAGAACTTGAAGACAATGTTGCATCCATGATTCCCAAACTCTTGCCAAAAAAAGAAGAGTTTTTGATGCTGTTTTAGCAATAATTAATTTGTCACAACCCATAATTATTTTTTAGATGCGCCGTGTGAAACAGGTAAAACATTTCTTTTGAATCTTCTGTTAGCAATGGTTAGGAAGGAACAAAATATTGCCATTGATGTTGCTTCCTCAGGGATAGCTGCGACATTGCTAGTGGGGTAAGTACTGCACATTCAGTGCTAAAATTACCTCTGACTTTTGCAGAGGGCCAGACTGCTGTTTGCAATATACGAAAAAATAGTGATAAAGCTTCACTCTTACGTAGCTGTAAGTTGCTGGTTTGGGATTAGTGCACCATGGCCCATAAAATTGCTTTGGAAGCCCTTGATCGGACATTACAGGATATCCGTGATGATCCACAACCCATGGGTGGTTTAGTAGTGGTTTTAGCCGGTGATTTCCGAAAGACTCTTCCAGTAGTCACTAGAGGTGCACTTGCTGATGAGCTGATGCCTGTCTAAAGTCTTCTTATCTTTGGAGCCATATTGTGAAAATACATCTCACAGTCAACATGAGAGTTCAACTCCATAATGATACCTCTGCTGCGCAATTTGCAGACGAACTCTCAAAGATAGGCGAAGGGCAACTAGAAACTGATTCCGAGGGTAACATCCAGTTTTCAAATACTTTTTGCCAAGTGGTGGAATCTTCAGAAAGTTTGTATGAAAATGTTTTCCCTAATATATGTGTAAACTATTTATCTGAAGATGGTTATGTGCGCGCACTATTTTAGCCCCCAAAAATAGCACTGTGATAGAAATAAATAATAAAATATTAAATTCAATCCCGGGTGAAAGCAAAGTCTATAGATCAATTGATACAATGGTTGATCCTGATGAATCTATGTCGTATCCCCCTGAATTTTTGAATTCACTGGAATTGTCTGGTACACCTTCACACAAAATTGTACTAAAAGTTGGTGTGCCAGTAATTTTAATACGAAACCTTGATTCACCCTGTCTCTGCAATGGGCACTAGATTATGCATCACTCGAATGGGCACTAATGTTCTCCAGGCTCGAATTTTAACTGGCTCATTTCGAGGGGAAGAGGTCCTGATTCCTAGAATATCTATTATTCCTAATGATCTCTCTCTCTCTCTCTCTCTCTGCCTTTTCAGTTTAGACGCTTGCAATTCCCAGTTATGGTTGCCTTTGCTATGACAATTAATAAATTTCAGGGTCAAACATTGCAAGTACTAGTGTGCATCTTGAGTCTCCCTGTTTCTCGCATGGGCAACTCTATGTAGCATGCTCCCGTGTTTCCAGCCCAATAAATTTATTTGTCCTTACTTCTACTTTTAGCAAGACACGCAATATTGTTTATCAGGGGGCTTTGATCTAGATTTTTACAATTTTTGAAAGAGATTTCTTCGAATAATGATTTTGGGGGGCTTGAATTTTGTAAATATATTTTGTCAATATTTTGATCATCATTATTGCTCTACTGTACTTTCATCGATAAAGCTTTTTTTGCTTTATTTTGTTTTTTCCCCCATTTAATTCATTTGCATAACTCTATTCTAGAGAATTGTTATTTTTATGGAATCAACATTTGTGGTTCAATTAAGGTTTTTGTTAGCCTGCAACACACCTTATGATAGCTCATTGCATTTATTAGGATAACTTTGTTGTTTTGAATTTTACACCATTAGTATTTTTATGACTCTGCAATATTGAACAGAAAGTTAATTCTACATACTCATAATATAAAATGAAAGGATCTGAAAGCACGAATGTTTCTTTTATACATAATATAAACTTACACTGCCCTTACTGCGATGAAAAAATATATTGGGAGGGCTTGGCTCATCAGTGGTGAACCCTCCCAGCGGTTTCGCCAATTTAATCCACCAGACCGCTTCTCAGAACTCTAATACTGTATTGGACGAATCTGCTTATATACGCAGCACTGAAGGATGGAATCTTAGAAATAGTTTTAAAGAGAACTATGGACATAAGCTTATAGGACAGTAGAATTACATTCAAATATTTTCATCGAGCAATGCTCTTCCGCAAACAATAAATACAAAGCCAAGCTTAAAGGACAGTAGAATTACATTCAAATATTTGCATCGAGCAATGCTCTTCCGCAAACAATATGTATAGATTATATGTATAGATGGCGCGTTATCGCTTTGTGTTAATTTATGCCTAATGGCTTTGTATTTATTGTTTGCGGAAGAGCATTGCTCGATGCAAATATTTGAATGTAATTCTACTGTCCTATAAGCTTATGTCCATAGTTCTCTTGAAAACCATTTCTAAGATTCCATCCTTCAGTGCTGCGTATATAAGCAGAATCGTCTAATACAGTATTAGAGCTCTGAGAAGCGGTCTGGTGGATTAAATTGGCGAAACCGCTGGGAGGGTTCACCACTGATGAGCCAAGCCCTACCAATATATTTTTTCATCGCAGTAAGAGCAGTAGAAGTTTGTATTATGTATAAAAGAAACATTCGTGCTTTTAGATCCTTTCATTTTATATGTATAGATGGCGCGTTATCGCTTTGTGTTAATACTCATAATATAGACACAATTGTATTATAGTTGTTTCTATACAATTCTTCATTCCATAATTTTTTTTTTAAATTGTTTGTTGAATTTATTAAAATTTGGTTTGGTTTTGTGTGTGTGTACATTTAGAATTTGTAAAAATATAAAAGTCAAAGTTTTACAACAAACAAATAAATAAATTGGAACACCATTTCTCTCCCATTTAATTTAATGACGCTTCATTTATGATTTTTAGAATTGCATTATTTTTATGCATATTATTTATAAATATTTATGTTAGCAAGACATGGAATATGGTTAAGTTATTGTAATATTTAAAAAAAATTACCAACCCATGTAGCGTTAGCTCCAGTCTTTTACCGCTTTGGGCAGCACTGTTAGACATAATAAATGATTTAGATTGGTGCATACTTTTACATGATGTTTGTTTTTAGACTAAATTTATTCAAATCAAGATAGCTTTTTTTCATGCTTTTAAAAGTTATGTTTATATTTTTAACGTTTCATAATACTTTTCAAATTAAAGTCTTTGCAAATAATATTGCTTTTTCCCATCCTGCAGGTTTGAGGTTTCTCAAGATTTGAATGGGATTCTGTAAATGTTATCATCAGCGCGCCATCTATTATGAGAATTCGAAACTATTATAGACGCGTATAATTCTTTAAAAATTGAATTTTTTTTTCTACTGCCTTTATTGCAATGAAAAATTACTGTGAGGGCCTGGTTCATTAGTGGCGAACCCTCTAAGCGGTAATTTCATGTATTACTACTGTCTTCAAAGTGTTGGAATATTTAATTTTATATATAAATATATTGTCGCGTGTTTACCCTCTGGTTCTTTGCGACAACGCCGCTTCTTCCTTCGTGGACCACCCGCTCAGGCTCCCGTTGCTCCTCCCCGCGGCTTTTCCCCGCGGGCCACCCAAAGACATCCCGAGTTCCACCACCCAAGTGGATACTCCCTTCTTCTGGCAGTATCTCTCGGCCTTCCCACTGGTGGGGGTCACGAGAGACTTACCAGAAGAGTAGTAGCAGCAGCAGTAGCCCGGTGACGATGGCAGTGGCGGTAGTAACGACAGGAGGCGGCACGGAGATTTGAAGCACTTCTTTTTATTGTCATTTATTACTAAACATTACATCTAAATAAAATAACAGACAATGTGTATTTACATGACCCTACATCCTGGGGCCAACACAAAAGCGTATTTAAAGCCAACCTCCCCAGGAAACGGGACCACAGCAGTCGGCGACTCCCACATCAGCCAGCAAAGGAATCCGGCGAAAGAGCCATCTATTGGCGGAGGTTGCAACCGTTTAGAGGCCTTACACGTAACACTGCCTCCCCCTTAAGGCGGATCGTCCAGATCCGGCCTCATCGCTTCCGTCGCCCCGATGTCACGCTCCTCGCTGGTGCCGCTTTTCTTGCCGGAACTGCCCATCTCGCTGGAATCGCCTTTCTAGCAGGAGCCAATCTTTCTCGGTGGAGCCGCCCCTCTCGCCGGAGTCGCCCCCTCGCCGGAGCCGTCCTTCTCGCCGGGATCGCCTCTCCCGCCGGAGCCGCCCCTTTCTCCGGAGCCGTCCCTCTCGCCGGAGCCGCCCCTCTCGCCGGTACCGCTTCTCACGCCGGAACCGCTTCTCACGCCGGAGGCACCCCTCATGCTGACTCAGCCTCTTATGCCGACTCCGCTTCTTATATCGGTACCGCCTTTCGTGCCGGAGGCGCTTTTCATGCCGGCACCGCCTCTTATGCTGGTACCACCTTTCTCGCCGAGACCACCTCTCTCGCCAGGACCATTCATCCTTCCGGGACCTCTCCTCTCGCCAGTACCGCCTCTCTCGCTGGCACTGTTTCTCTCGCCGGGACCACTCCTCTCGCCGGGACCATTCCTTTCGCCGGGACCTCTCCTTTCGCCGGTACTGCTTCTCTCGCCGGGACCATTCCTCTCGCCGGGACCTCTCCTCTCGCCGGGACCTCTCCTCTCGCCGGGACCTCCTCTCCCGAGGGCAGCGCCTCTCTCGTCGTAGCCGTTTTTTTTCCCTGGCACCGTTTCTCACGCTGGTGCCGCTTCATTCGCGGGTCCGCGTGGAGCAGATTCAGGGTCTGTCCAGGAGGCTTCTCAATCAGGCCCTCCACTCCACGCAATTCCCCCATGTGACCCGGCTCGACTTCCAGTCCTCGGGACTCTGCCCGGGCCTCGCTGTCATCATCCAAAGCTGTCTCGGCCGTACCTGTCCCATTCTGCCAGTGGGCCTTTATTTGAGACAGCAGCCTCTCCATCTCTAAGTCTCTGAGAAGCCTTTTCTCTTCCGTTCGGCGCTTTAAACTGTCCCACTCCTCCCGGTGTTTCTGCAGCCTCCTGTCGATCTCGGCTAGCGAGTCCTGCTCAAAGGCCATCCCTTGGCCTCTCACGTCAATGGGCCTTTGTCAGCAACTAAAAAAAACTTTTAAATAAAAAAAATCCTCCTGGTGACCTCCACGAGGAAGAATCCCACTTCTGACCCCAGTGTCGCGTGTTTACCCTCTGGTTCTTTGCGACAACGCCGCTTCTTCCTTCGTGGGCCACCCGCTCAGGCTCCCGTTGCTCCTCCCCGCGGCTTTTCCCCGCGGGCCACCCAAAGACGTCCCGAGTTCCACCACCCAAGTGGATACTCCCATTCCTCTGGCAGTATCTCTCGGCCTTACCACTGCTGGGGGGACACGAGAGACTTACCAGAAGAGTAGTAGCAGCAGCAGTAGCCTGGTGACGATGGCAGTGGCGTTAGTAACGACAGGAGGCGGCACGGAGATTTGAAGCACTTCTTTTTATTGTCATCTATTACTAAACATTACACCTAAATAAAATAACAGACAATGTGTATTTACATGACCCTACATCCTGGGGCCAACACAAAAGCGTATTTACAGCCAACCTCCCGAGGAAACGGGACCACAGCAGTCGGCGACACCCACATCAGCCAGCAAGGGAATCCGGCGAAAGCGCCATCTATTGGCGGAGGTTGCAACCGTTTAGAGGCCTTACACGTAGCAATATATATATATATATATATATATATATTCTGTGAGATTGGATATGATGATAACCGAATATAAAAAAAGTTGTTGTTGTTAAAAGTGACAAACAGAAACTTGATTGAATATATATATAGTCCCTATTATCTTTTGCATTTTGTATTTTCTTATTGTAATGTATGTATAATAAATAATACATTTAAAGGAGAAGTCTGTCAATCATCAAAAAAAAAAAAACAGGTTATGGGCCGAGCACCATCTTCAAATGCGATATAGAAGAATAAATATAAAAACAAAAATGTCGGATATGTCGCAATTACATATACCGAAGCTTGATGGCAATATTTTGCTAGTTGGAAATTTTGAATCCTTTCTGTGCTTGAAGGAAAAGCTTTAGCACATTTTTTAGTACAAGATTCACCAAAAGATGAAGCCGAAAAGGCGAAATGGATCCATCAAGACGCCCAAGCAAAAGGTATTATTACATGCGCAATGAATGATTCGCAAGTCGCACTTATTCTTACCTGCAACACATCCAAGGAAATTTGGACATCTTTGCAAAAATGATATAAAGTAACGTAAAAAGAAAATGCATTGAAGCTAGAAATTAAGTATCACGGCTACAAATGAAGAAAGAAGAAAAATGGCAAGAATACATTCTAAGACCAGAAAAATGCTTGATAATGCAAAAATTATCGGTGCTGAAATAGATTAAGAAGAATTATTATTAAAGGATTACCTTCAAAATATAACATTATTGCCATGCAAATAGACAGTATGGACAATCCAACTATTGATAATATTCGACGCCTATTCGAATTATACCAAGAAAGATACTGCAATCAAGAAAAAGACGAACATTCCTCAGCTTACAAGGTATATAATAAGAATAAATATAAACATTATAAAGAAACAAAGGCATCAAAAATGTACAAATGTTTCATCTGCCATAAACAAGGACATAAAGCCAACGAATGCTGGCAAAACCCAGAAAACAATGGGAAGGCAATGGTAAAACAGACCTCCCAACCAGGACCAAGTGGATATAAAACAAATACACAAAATAAGTATAAAAGGCAACAATTCTCAAAAAGAAAAAGCAAGTGAATTTGCAAAACTAGTGAAAGAAAGGAAAATTTTGGAACAACTTTGAATTTTGGATAGTGGGGCATCAAGCCATATAACATCACATTTTGAATACCTGGAGGAACCTCAAGATGATAAAATTAAAATAATTCTTGCTGATATAATAGTTACATAAAATCCCAATTTTCAGGAAATGTAAAATTAAGGGATAATGATAATTAACCCTTTATTCTAAAGGATGTATTACATGTTTCAGATTTAAATGAAAATCTATTATCAGTTAGCAAGATAGTTGAAGACAATAAAAGGATTATATTTGATATACAAGGCAGCTATATCATAGATGAACAAGGTAGAACCTTAATAGAAGCAAAAAAGAGTAATGATTTTTACATGATCAATTATATTTTAAATAACCCATTCACTGAAAATGACTCAAAAACCTATAACACTAGTGAATCCAACTGGGATAAATGGCATAAGAGACTCTGTCACATAAACAAACATTATATGCACCCAATGAAACAACACTTTCCAGTTTACAATTTCAACTACAATGAAGCCAACATTCCTGATCAGAGCATTACCTGCATAAGGGCAAAAAGCACTAGATTACCATTCAAGGAGATAAAATACAACCAGTCAAAGAATCAACTAGACCTTCTACACCTTGATATTATTGGACCTATTAAAGAACTATCCATTGGTAAGGCAAAGTATATATTGACAATAGTTGATGATTATTCTGGAAAATTATTTTTTGAATTTTTAAAGTCTAAATCAGAAACACCTCAAATATTTAAAAGTTTTATTGAAAGAGAGGAAAATATAACTGGGGGGAAAATTAAAAGCATCAGAACAGACAATGGCACTAAATGTGTAAATAATGAAATGGCTACTTATTTGAAAGGAAAGGAAATTCAACACCAAAGGACAACATTTTTCTCTCCACAGCAGTATGGAAAAAAGCAGAAAGATTCAATAGAACTTTAATTGAGGGAACGAGTGCTCTCTTAATTGAATCTCGACTACCAACAAAATTCTGGGCAGAAGCCATGAATACTTTTGTATATGTAAAAAACAGAACACCATCTAAAAACAATGAAAAATTTACACCAGAAGAATTATTTTCTAATAGAAAACCTACTGTATCCCATTTAAAAATATTTGGATGTCATGCTAAAATTTTTATACCAAAGCATTAAAAGGTCAAAACCTGAATGTACCACACAATCTGGCATATTTGTTAGTTATTCTTCAGAAATGAAGGCTTACAGAATTTGTGACCCTAAAGACTTTTCAATTACTGAGTCAAGAGATGTGAAATTCCTTGAAGACAAGAAGGGTGCAGCACTTCTTGATAATGATAACACTACTAAGACTCAAGATTATTCCTTGATAGAAATATTTGAAAATGACAACAGTGAAGAAACATTTCCATTGCAAGAGCCAGAAGATGTAGCAGAAAGCCAAGAAGAAAATCTTATCTCTCCCAATCAAACATCACCAAGATACAATTTAAGACCAAATGTAAGAGACCAAATTTACTATGAACTTTCTTCAGATGAGGAACCTATATTTGGCAATGAAGACAAAGATCCTACCTATGAACCAGATGAAGAAGCATTTAAGGTTTCTCATGGAGACTTACTACCATCTTCCTATGAATAAGCTATTAGTAATCCAGACTCAACTTTATGGAGACAAGCAATGAATAAGGAAATACATTCTCTTAAAGACCATCATGTATGGAACATAATTGAATTACTTCAAGGTGCAAAACCTATCAAATCCAAATGGGTATTTCAAAGAAAATTGATCCCTTAACCAATAAGGAAATTTTCAAAGCAAGACTTGTTGCTTTGGGATGCTCTCAGAAATATGGGACAGACTACAATGAAACTTTTTCTCCAGTAATGAAAACCGATTCTTTTAGAACCCTCCTAGCCTTTGCCACAATGATGGACTATGAATTTCGCCACTTTGATGTTAAAACTGCCTTCTTGTATGGAAAACTAACAGAAACCATCTATTTGACCCAGCCAGAAGGATACCAAAGACAAGGTAAAGACATTGTATGTAAAACTTAACCAGGCACTTTATGGACTAAAACAGAGTGGCAGAATATGGTATGAAACTTTTACAAAATACCTTTTAGAAATAGGCTTCACACAACTTAAATCTGATAAATGTCTTTTCACTTATAAAATTAACAATTCATGTATACTTTTAGGATTACATGTTGATGACATGATAATAATAAATTCAGATCCTGTAATTTTGCATGCTGTAATCCAAAAATTAGAATTACACTTTAAAATAAAAGAAGGTTTAAAAACCTTCAACATTTTAGGTATGGAAATTATTAGAGAGGATGATAGACTAATTTTGAAACAAGAATGTTACATAAATAAGCTTTTAGAGAAATATAACATGCTGGATTGCAAGCATATCTCAATTCCAATAGATCCTAATACCAATTCAGATAATTAAAATAATTCTAAAGAAGTTAATAAGAAATTATATCAAGAACTAATTGGATCATTACTATACCTATCAACAAAATCTAGGCCTGATATTGCTTTTGCAGTTACTATATTGAGCAGATTCAATCAAAGCCCAAGAGAAATACACATGGGTGCTGCTAAAAGAATAATTAGATACTTAAAGGGCACTAAACAATATGGATTGATTTATTGTAAGGGAGATATACAATTAAAGGCATATTCAGATGCTTCATGGAATTGTGGCAGAAAATCACTATTTCAAAATCAACTACAGGATTAACTTTTAATTTAGGTAAGAATTTAATTTCATGGTCAAGCAAACCCATTCCTAACACATGCCTTTCAACTTGTGATAGTGAAATAAAATGACTACTTCAATGTGTAAAAAAGGGTATTTATATTCAATATATTTTGAGGAAATTACCACAACATTTGTTAAAATACAAATATTATGTGAAACCAAGCATCAATTTTTTGACTAAATCTGGTCAAACTATGGATAAATCTAATCATCTAGTTAGATCTATTGCATTTTTACATGGACAGTTAAATAATAACACTTTTAATGTTGAGTATGTAAAAAGTGAAGACAATATTTCTGATATGTTAACTAGGGCTTTAACGAAGTAAAAATAGTTTAACTTGTTGTCGCTATTTAATTTCCAAATTTATAGCATTTAATACCCTCATGTATGTCGATTGAAAAAAACCCTGTACGATTTATAAATGAATTAAACTAAGCTTCGAGGGCTGCGTATCTTTTATTAGAACGAATATAATACGAGCTTTCGGGCACATACGCCCTTCTACAGGAATTAATGAAACAATAATCCAACTAGTTTGAAATAGGATTTATATACACGTAACTATTGTTTTGCATATCACGCGCAATTTGAAAAATATAAAAATGTTTAAATTTACATGCAGGTGTAATGATTTGGAAAAACTAATTCTAATTAATATGAGATAATATGATACATTTTGTATGTGTAAAACTACCCATTTATTTGAATATAATTTGTGTGTTCAACATTACTTTATTATTATTTTTGGTTAGGCTCAAATTTTGTTAACACAAGTGTAAACAAAGGGCTAGCTGAGACGTCAAAAGTTATGAGCGCCACCTTGTGTTAAACAAATTCATTATGATGTCATTTGTATGACGTAATGCCACTGTGCGCTCTCGATAGACAATTGTAGATACATATTTTTATGAAATTAGAGGGGGCATTGTTGGAATATTTATTTTATATAAAAATATATATATATTCTGTGATATTGGATATGATGATAATCTAATATAAAAAGTTGTTGTTACTAAAAGTGACGAACAAACCTGATTGACAATATATAAAGCCACTAATATCTTTTGTATTTTTTGTAATTTCTTATTGTAATGTATGTATAATAAATAATACATTTAAAGGAGAAGTCTGTCAATCATCAAAAACAACAGTATCAAATATCATTGGGCTCTACTTGATTATCACACAAAATAAGTCCATATTCACTTGAACCTTCTTTTGAATCATGAAGGTTTTTGGATTTATTTTTCTCATTATTTAATATTTTTTTACATTCGCGGATCCAAATATCAATTTTGTGACAATAGGGGCATTTAGTGTTATTCTTGGAATCTTGAAAAGAACGTTGTGTATCTTTAGGCTTCGTTCGTGCTTTGTTGATTCCTTGTTTCCTCAATCAAAAGTGTTGCAGTCAAATTGTTAAGAGTTTGAGCTTTCGGATCAAACGATTCCCACGCAACAACAACGTAGCGCATACTCGATGGCAAAGTATTATCAAATATTTTGCTAATTTTTGATCTTCCGTTTTAGTACGCCCATTTGTGAAGGGAAAGGTTTGATTCAAGGAAAAGGTGATTTATTAATCAAATTTCTTAAAACAAGATGTTAGCATGGCAATATAAAAATGTGGGTGTTGGGAAGACGATAGAAATACACTATATATTTAAGAGGTCGACTGCAGCTCCGCCGTGGCTGTTGATTGGTTGATCATTCCTTTAATGTCCTATGAATATTTTAATCTTTATTCCAACAGAAACCTCAATTTATTGCCATTCATTTATATCCAAAAAATAAAAGGGACAAATACTTGTTAATAAACTATGGTGGAAATATCAAAGAGTCACGCCATATCTTTAACCCCATCTATTGAAAATAAAGATGCTTAAGTGTCACAGCACACCATATTTATTAACACAACATTCAACGAGAAGAAACATTTTTAAAATCCGCTTCGAAGAATTGGCCAGGAATTTTGAACAAAATCTTGGGAATCTCCCACGAGGCCAGGAGAAAAGGTCAGGACGACCTCAGGCCGACGCAGCTATAAGGCGTCTTCATCCCAAACCAAAAAAGGCACGCTGCAGGCATGGGGCATCTGTCAAGGGCTGAGGGAACATCTTCCACTTCAGCGGTAGGTACGGAGGGTGGGGAGCACCCACAGACGATGCCCAGGCACAACTTGGGACTCCAGGTCCACGGAGCGGTGACGACGGCGGCGGGTTACACTGAGGTAACACATGGCGAAGGCCACGAAGGCCAGCACTTGGAGGGCCAGCATGACGCAGGCGGCGTACAGGAGCAGCATCGTTCAACGTTATCGAGCAATGTGGGAATTGTTTCTGGTCAACAATGGGAACACATGGATTTGAAACTATAGTAGTTTAAAATATGATATTTATCTCTCTCTCTCGATTTAGTTATATTTAATGCTGAACCTAAAAGCTTTGTAGACCTAAAACTTTATTTATATTTATTGATTTTTTAACCTTATATGGTATCGCCTCTATCAAATTTGAAAGAAAAAATTAATATCATACAGAATAAATGTCTAAAATTATTCAAAATTTATTTCTGAAACTGGAAACATAGGTTTTCGTGATAATATAAAAATATAATTATTCAAATATTATGAACTAGACGAATGGCCCAGGCAACGCCCGGGTTTTACCCGAGTGCGTATATATTTTAAAAACGTTTTAATTCAAATACTATTCGTTACAATTATAAATTGGCGCCGTGGATGTCTCTCTTGTGAAACGTCCCACCCCAAACTGTGTGTGTCTTGAAAATATAAAAATAAAAATGTGAATTTTTATAAAGATTTCATCATGTCGATTTTTTTTTTTTTGCATTTCACCTACTAAATCGATAGAGATAATTACATTTGCAACATGAACATAGGTATATTGACTAAATAGAAAACTGCAAGATAAAAAGATCATTTTTTAAAGGCACCATATCGTTTTTTTTTCAATAAAATCGAAACAAAAATAAACGATAAATAACGATAATTGCCTTAAAAAAAATTGCCTTAAAAAAAAAGAAACATTCGCGGTGATTTTGTCTTGCATTCATTTATACAATTATTATTTACGAATGACCCGGGCAACGCCCGGGTTTTACCCGATTAAATGCTTTTATTCAAATACTATTCGTTACAATTATAAATTGGCGCCGTGGATGTCATTCTTGTATATTATATAAATGAGTTTTAAAAATTGTAAAAAAAAAAAAAAAATGCATCGGCCGGGAATCGAACCCGGGCCGCCCGCGTGGCAGGCGAGCATTCTACCAGTGAACCACCGATGGTTATGAAAAATCCCATCCGTGAGCTTCATACAGACAAACAAACAGACAGAATAAGGCAAATATATAAGTAGATTTCAACGTTGATTTTGATATCACACACATCTTTATTAAGACCACCGGTCTCATACATATTAATCACAAGAAGGAAGCATAGATGGAGCTCTTATACTCCAGGCAGCTCACGGTCCTACAGCCTCTAGGTCCGACGCAGTGGGATGCTCCTGATATCGAGATAACAAAATTGAGGTTTTTAATTTGCTAAAAAGAAACACAATAGGCATATTACTTCCTAGGGCATATAAAATATTTATGAATAGTTCATAAATCCTATTACAACTGGCACGCTAATGCATCGTGTATTCTACGTGTTGTTCTATAAAAAAGGTTTTTTTGATAAGTGATTGAAATCGTGAAAGACGTCCTTTATTTGGTTAGAGCCTCTTCCTAGGAGTCACCGACTGGACATAGTTAAGAGGTACCTCCGCCAGCCAAAAACTAAACACTAGGTCGTCTCTCAAGGTAGAAACAGCTTTAATATTGAGATCAAATAATTATATTTTTATATTATAACGGGAACCTATGTTGTTAGTTTTAGAAATAAATTGTGAATAATTTAGATATTTTTCTGTATGATATTTAATACATTTTTGAAAGGTTAATAGGAGCGATACCATTATAAGATTAAAATATTAATGATATATAAATACAGATCCAGGTGTACAAATTTTAGGTCCAGCAGAAAATATAACTAAATAGATAAATATCGTATGTGAAGCAACTATAGTGTCGAATCCAAGAGTTCCCATTGTTGACCAGAAACAATTCCACATAGTTCGATAACCTAGCACATAGAAAGATGCTGCTCCTGTACGCCGCCTGCGTCATGCTGGCCCTCCAAGTGCTGGCCTTCGTGGCCTTCGCCATGTGCTACCTTAGTGCAACCCGCCGCCGTCGTCACCGCTCCGTGGACCTGGAGTCCCAAGTTGTGCCCGGCCACCGTCCGTGGGTGCTCCCCACCCTCCGTGCCTTCCGCTGAAGTGGAAGATGTTCCCCGGCCCCTGCCAGTTGCCCCATGCCTGCAGCGTGCCTTTCTCAGATGGGGATAAAGACGCTTTGTAGCCGCGTCGACCTGAGGTCGTTCTGACCTTTCCTACTGGCCTTGTGGGAGATTCCCAATATCAATCTGTATTCAAAATTCCTGGCCAATCCAATGAAGCGGCTTTTTATTTTTATTCATGTTCAATGTTGTGCTAATAAATATGTTGTGCTGTGACTTAAGCGTCTTAATTTCTAATAGATAGGGTTATTGAATTATATGATTATATATTATATTTGGATAAAAAACGAATGGAATTCAATAGTATTTCAAATATAAATTGTTGTTCAAAATTATATTCAATAACAAATTTCGGGAATTCATCATCAATATGCTTTCAATATTTTGAAAAAAAAAAAAACAATCACACACAGGGTATCTGGTTCTGGTTCAAATTCACATTAATAGGTACCGCTCAGCAAGAGCAACCTAGTTCATGATAATTGAAACAGTGAATAATATGTGAAGGTTATTACATATT
Organism: Cordylochernes scorpioides; assembly: GCA_030710605.1. Taxonomy (NCBI): domain Eukaryota; kingdom Metazoa; phylum Arthropoda; class Arachnida; order Pseudoscorpiones; family Chernetidae; genus Cordylochernes; species Cordylochernes scorpioides. Next base: position 51,168,546 of record CP092872.1, on the reverse strand, counting down.
AAACAAAATTTTAACGCGGGATTCAATCCCGGTTCATGACTGTCGGGAATCGAGGGTGTTACCCACTCGTCCACCGACTGTTTCACAGGGTATCTAACATTATTATATTCATACTGATTATAACAAAATGCGTGTCATCTGTATTTGAAATTAGAAACAATTCAATTATTCAAAGTGTGATCAATAATTTCCTGGAATTTTTAAAGAAATACCCAAGTATAATAAAGTTAATATAAAATTTCTAAAAATAATCACCGTCACTATCTATACACTTGCTCCATCCTTTTTTCCAGATATTGAAACACCTCTGAATCCTCATCTTTCAAGCTTTTCAAAATATTCTTCGTATTCACCCTTATTTCAGGTATTGAGTCAAATCGATGTCCTTTTAAGGCTTTTTTAATTCTAGGGTAAAGGAAAAAGTCGTTGGGAGCAATCTCAGGAGAATAGGGTGTCTTGGGTAGTAAAGAAATTCCGTGTTTAGCCAAATAGAGTTGTATAGTGAAGTCCGTATATGGTCGTGCGTTCTCATGATGCAAGAACCAATTATTCTAAAGCCATTTTTCGGGTCGCTACTGAAGCAAAGCCTCCCTTAAACTTCGCAATACATCAATATAGTAATGTTGATTTATGGTCTGACCCTTGGGCACTAATTCATAGTGTACCACAATCCCTTTACATTAAAGAAAGTGATAAGAAGACACTCAAGCTTCGATTTGATCATCCTTGCTTTCTTGAATCTTGGTTCTCCAGGCTCTAGCAACTGGCTTGATTGCCTCTTAGTCTCGGGATCATATCCGCACACCCATGTTCCATCTCCCGTGATAACAATTTTGAGCCAATGGGGATCATAATTAAACATTTCGACCATGTTTTTGCAAGTTTCTTTGCGAAGCTCTTTCTGCTCAATAATTAAGAGATTTGGGACAAATTTAGCCGGGAATCGTTTAAGATGCAGATCATTCCTTATGATGGTTTGGCCTGTTCCAAAAGAGATATCTAAGTCTTCTGATAGTTCTCTGATAGTTATTCTTGGGATTTCTTTGATTGATGACTTGATTTTGAGTGCATTTTCGGGGTTTCTTATCGATAAATGTCTGCCTGTGTGTTGATCATCCTTGACGCTTGTTATACCAGCTTTAAATCGTGCAAACCATTCAATGACCTCGATTGTGTTAGTGCATCTTCTTTAAGAGCCTGTTTCGAAATTTGAAATGATTCGGAAGATATTCTCCCTAATTTAAAGCAAAACTCTATGCAGACTCGTTGTTTTTCAATACAGCCCATAGTGAAGTTAGAAAATGTTCTGATATACTCGAGCTTATAAATTCGAAAAAAACGTCTAGGTGATTAATTTTTATATATGTGTTGATGAATGTTTTATCTATAAGGTCCTTATAAAATCAATTCTTATTTTGAATATTTTATGTGATCCCGTATCATTCCTGGAAATTATTGATCACACGTTGTAAAACGACAACCTTTCACTTGACTGCTCAATTTTTTGTAGCCCTGTTAGATGAAAATAGAGAGATATTTAGAGAATAAATTTATCTGTGATTTTTCCATTGCTTCAGATCCTATTCAGATAAGATATTCAATATTAAAGACGAAAACATTGATAGTGATGTTTTTCGGAAATTTATTTCACCAAACCCAGTGTCAAAAATACAATAAAGGATTTCAAACTTGAAACTTTGTCCTAGCTTGAGAACGAAGAGCCTCCGAGAGGAGAATCTGGGAGTAGGAGGTGTGTGGAGTCTCATTCCTCACTTATATTTTATGTGTAATTTTATCAGTGTGTACTTCTGACATTAACTCCCAGTTACTTCTCCATGAATATGAGTTTGTTGAATGGAACGGTCAGAATAATCCACAAGCAAACCTTGCCTAATTGGCGAAAGAGTATGAAACGGTTACACCCCACCGCATTCTAAAAGAAATTGACTGAACACAGAGTCATGAGATGTACCTAGCTTATAAAAAGAAGAGGCTGTGATTAACACAGAATATAGATTTATCTACTGATAGGTATAATCATGTTTTTTTCAAGTGTGATACTATTGTAGAGTGGGCTACCTAGACCGAGGTTTGTAGGCCTGGCAGTGTGACATCATGTAATGTCTATGTACCATATGATATTAACGGGTCCTCTGACTAACATCCATGAGAAAAATTGAATCAGTTGTAGGAAAACCCACCATTTTATCTGCCAGCCATTAAAGTCTGAAGATAATCTCAAGTAAATTTGTCAATGTGTTAGATTATATTTACATCAGACACACCTTTTTATTACTTTCATTGCAGTAAAGGCAGTAAATAAATTATTTAATTTTTAAAAGATTCATACGCGTCTATAATAGTTTCGAATAATCATAACAGATGACGCGCTAATGTATCACATTTACAGAATTCCGTTCAAATCTTGTGCAGCCTCTTACATTGGAGAAACAAAACGGTCTTTGTATTAAATAGTCAACCAACAAAGAGCATCCTTTAAAAATCGTTGTTTTCTATCATTCTTAGTACACCAGGCAATTGAACAGGGCCACGTCCCGGACTTTGAGAATACAAAGATCCTCTTTAGCAATATCAAAGTAAAAGGCAAAACTTCACTCCAAAGCTGGGCATATACCAAAACATCATCAATAAAAATGATCGATATATTTTTCAACTATATTCTTACAGCTAGGACTAAAGAATACATTAAATATATCAAAACTGATTAAAATGAGTAAAAACATAGAAAAAAATTACATTTAGAAATATCAATTAATGTAAAAATTGCTTTTTCAAATTTCTTTGCCCATATAAAACCCGTATTTATTTGTACATTAGATAGTGTACCTTGAAGAATTATCTCTCAGAGAAAAGCGGGCAATCAACGCCATTATATATTGTAGCGAAAAAATAAAGTTTTGTATACCTGAAGGTGTGAGGGTATTTATTGATGACGTCACGGTGACTAGTCGACAATTATTATCCAACCAACAAGACTATCTACAGCTATAGAATATCGAGCAAGAACCTAGGTAACTAAATGATGATTTTACAAATATTAATTAATGAAAATCTGTTTCACATATTTCTTTGAATAATTAAATTAAATATCAAAATATTTCTTCATCACAATATCAGAGAAGAATTTATATTTTTAATTCAAGAGAAGCGCTAAATAATGTATGCATCCATTATAAATTACTTCATTTTTCATATATGAATCCAAATATATTTATTTCCATTTTTTATATAAAATATATAAAGGAAACGAGTTTATCATTATATAGGAATGTGTTAAAATTTTGAAGCATATTTTCAGTGATAGATGGTTCTAATAGATCATGATAAAAATACTAAACATTATTAATAAAACTATATTATATTCTCATTTGAATGAAACATTTTAAGAGGGCATGATTCATAAATTGTGGAGCCTCCTAGCAGTTTCACCAATTTAATTCCCCAGGTCACTTTTTAGAGTTCTAATAATGTATTGGAGGATTCTGCACATATATATATATACAAGTACTTGTATATATAATACTGAGAGTGGATTCTTAATTGTGGTATTGAAGAAAACTAGAGAAACGTTATTAGAACAGTATAATTACATATTTCTAGCAATGCTCTTCCGCACACAATAATCACAAAGATAGTTAGAGACATAAATGCATCATAAGATTTTATAACGCGAACTATATATTATATAATATATATAACTTTTAAAGACATATTTTTTCAAATACACATGGATTCTACCCTTTTGCGTTTTGTATATGAGAAGAAATGTCCAATACATTATTAATGCTCTAAAATTGATTTCGTGGTTTAAATTAGAAAAACTTCAGGAGAGTTAATCACTGATGAGACAAGCCACCCCTATATTTAACATCGCAGTAAGAACAATAATGAGTTTTTTTTTTAATTCGTTCTTTGATACAATAGTTTTTCTTCTTATATATAGATGACGCTAATCACATTTAATTTATTCCTAATTGAACTTGTTTTTATTGCTCGCGAGAGAGCATTGGTTGATGGAAATATTTATATATGATTCTACTGTCCTAATAGCTTAAATATACCAAAACTAAGATTCCCTGTAGTTCTCCTCTTATGATGAGGGTAATAGTGTAAAACAATAAAATTCACGTAAGCGGTTGTTTGAGGTTCCAACATTATTGAGTGTTCGCTAATGGATTGACCTGCGAAGCTAAGTGTTCTGATTATATCAATTCATTTAATAAATGTATTTTAAGATGTGACCTATACTAGTGATGATAAAGAATGAGTCATATAATGGGAAAATATTTTACTAAAGTAATGAACAGCGCATTGTTCTAATGCATAATTAAAGGGAGAGGTGCCTCTTTTGGTACATTAATATTATCCTCAGGCAACTCCATTTCGTATTCTTTCCTGGAAATCGGCTCCTGTCACTTTATTAGCACAAACTTATGTTTGGTAAATTGAACTGATTTCATTACTCCTTCCGTAGGATGGTATAAAATTGAAGCCACAACTGTACCGATGAGGAACAAAGCCTAGAAACATGGTATACAGGTTGGCCTTATTTTCCTAAACTGGTGTTGTGTGGATCATTTATATAATCACCAGTAAAGTCTTTTACTAGGGTAATGAACAGTGTAACGTTATGATATTTTATTAAATAATTAAAGGGAGAGGCGCATATTTTCATATACATATATGAATATAATAAAAACAAAAAAGGCATAACCTGACCGCGCTCACATGAGCATTGATATGTACCCCAAAAGAGACACTTCTCTACCTTCAAATATTAATATTAAATCACAACGAATTATTTTTATCACACAGTAAAAACCTCAAAGTGGTATTAAAATTTGTAGTAACACCGTTTTGGAAAATTCATACAAATTCTAATTTTTATACCGTGGTTTTGGGCTTTGGCCCTCTTCAGTTCAGAGGGAGGATTCAAATTTATAAAATTCTACGTAACAAGTTATGAAATCGGTGGAATTTTCCAGAAAAAAAAAGTTTAAGCTGGTGAAGTGGCGAGACGATATTCAGGCTTGAATACAACATACGTTTGGGGAAAAAGGCATTCATGTAACAAAAGAGAGGCATCTCTCTCTAATAAATATGCATTAAAACATTGCATTTCGCTTAACACCCAATAAAAACTTAAATAAAGTGTTAAATAATGAGCCACAACACCAGCTTTGGTGAATTCAGACAAAACCGCCCTGTATACGAGGTTAGTTGACTTCAGGATGATGGTGAAAGTATTCAAAATAATGTGTTTCACGCAGCGACAGGATCAGTACCAGCGACATATTTCTTAAACCCACAGGCGATGCAGGAATTTAGAGTCGATCAAGGTTCGACAAGATGGACAAGGCGTGTGATGCTGGTCATCGTCGGCATTATAGGAACGCCAAGATCATCATCTTCCCCCCGTTTCCGGGGATAAGCGTAGGACACGGTAGCCAATCGCAGCGGTTCCAACACACAAAGGGCAGTGCAGGAGTAAGAACGAAAGAACGGCGTGACCAGGGCTGCGAGTGCTACAGCCCCGACAATGTTTTTAAAATGGAAGAGTCCGCTCATGGTCCTCACTGATCAGTCGATGGCAGAAGCTGGTGTCGAGAGTTACACAGTCGAGAGTTGGGCGAGTAGAGGGGGGCCTGGTGCTAACGAAATCCCCGATACAGCCCCCAATCCACTACGTTGAAATCGGGAGTTCTGGAAACCTGAGGAGGCAGCGCAACTATCAAATAATGAAAAGTCTAGTAACTGAGGAGTTAGTCCCGTGTCAAGATATCAGCGACTGCTTTTCATATATTGAGCAAGCTATGATGGCATTGCGGGCGACAGGACCCGAATGAAGAGGGATAGATCCAAATTCTGCTCTTGGTCAGGGGTAGGCGTTGCGGCTACCGCTTAATTCTGTATGCACGCCCTTGAAACACACCAATTGAAATTGCGTGCCGATTTGATGAACACGAAGTTACCCAGATAGATGGGTTTCGCCAGAATTCTACGGGAAAACCAGCCGGTCTAATCAGGCCCACGACGCTAAACGGCGTGCGTCTTTGAAATTATGGAGGCGATGGATAGGTACTCGTGAGTGTGTTGAACCACGGAGGGGAACACTAATGTTTTGGCGTCTCTGTTCCAACTGACGAGAACATCGCCGCGGGTATAGAGGCCCTAACGCTTTGGAAGACACTAGTAGCGACATATTCTATTCTTGGATGGAAGTTGGACCAAAATATTTTCAGGGGTGCGTCATTACGGAAGGTCAGACGCTGCATTAGAGGCCTTTGCTCTTTGTTAAGTTTCTTCTAATTCCTAAAGCTCTTCCGAGCTGATTTTCGCGACTGATGAGCAGGTCGATGTCGTTAGGGTTGGCTTCCTAAGACTGCTTTAGAGAAACGGCAAGGAAGATATCATATCCCATAATAAATTCGCATGGTAAGAGATCCCATTTCGTAACCTTCTAAGTGGCAGGTGGCGATCTTGAAACGTTAAAGAGGTTCGCTAACTTCATGGATGATGAAGCTGCAATCACTCGGATGAAATCAGAGAATGCGTTGGCCGATTCTCAGTCGAAACAGTGTTGAAAGATGAAGTTGATGGGAGTCCTTGGCTTCTAGAACTTTCTTTATACGTCAGTTACTGTCATCTCTGGCCATCAAAACTCCTGATTCCCACTTAGTGAATTGGCGCCTGTATCGGGATTTAGTTAACAACACAGGCCTCCCTTTACTCGCTCAACGAATGTCACCCTCGACGACCAGCTTCTGCCGTCAACTAATCAATGAAGATACTTTAAAGATACTCCCTGACCTCGATAATTTTCCAACTCGACGCGGGCGTTCATCCTGGCATATCAGCGAACGTGTGCTTGCATTAGGCAACAGTGAGGCATACGTCGACGCTTATTTGAGCCTGCCCTACAGGAACCGCCTGGACCACCGCGTGGTCGTCGTCAGCGACGCTAGGAATGAGGAGGAATATGACCTCTGCCAGGGGATCGGATTTGATGGAGATCCAATTTCTCCAGAGATATCCGTCGGTCATATCCTGATTGCAGAATAGGTGGTCAGGATTTCCGTTAAGAAATGTTCCATTAGGAGTTCGAGCGAAGCAAGTTAGCATTTCAGTAGCGTGAGTTGCGTCCATCTGGAGAAGCTTAGCTTGGCAATCCGATAGCCAGAATCGGATGGTCAGATATTAAGATATACATTCGGGGAATCATGAAGGAACAAGAACGCTGTAAAAACGAGCGTAGAAAGCATTTAAGTTGGGATGTGAACAGCAACGAGCAGGAAACAACATCGTTTGCAAGCCCTTCAAGGATGTTCCGGTCGCCCAAAACCAAGGCGTTTACTCAGATTGCTGCAGAGGTTGATTGCGAGTGATATGATAGAGGTTACAGTTAGTGAAGCTCACTTTCCGATTGTAAATGTCAATGGAGAAGAGAGAGATGTCGACCAGCCACAGGCCGCGTTTCATAGGAAGGTGGCGCAACGATGGCGCTGTAGCCAGAGTAGAGGTGTGAACATCTTTCACCGAAAGAGGGCGTTCGTTTCATGTATGAGAATTACGTCGAAGCGGTGTTGGCGCATAAAGTAACGGAGCTCCATTCTTGAGCATCACGCCCGCGTACGTTTATGCACGCATGACTGAAGCTCATTGAGCTCACTAGATCTTGCCTCAGAAATCAGCGAGACGCTTTTAAAATATTGTTTAGGTGGCGGATAAACAATGAAAAAGCTTTTGTGCCTCTCTGTAAAACCTAATATTTTAGTTTTTTCTGCTATCTTAATGAAGTACTTTTAAGCGAAGATGGGAAATATAGCCTTTCCTGGTTTCCTTTTTTTCAAGCCCAATAACCTCAGCTTCGGATAAGAAACTTTCGAAAACCCTTTCCAGTATGGAATCGAAAGGCTTTTTGATGATGATTATTGGGTTGTTGGCCCTGCGGTGTTCTTGCATTTGGCACCTTGAACACTTAATTCCGTTGATTAAGTAGACCGGCAAGGTCTTTCCCTCAAATCCGATGCCGAGGCGTGATGGTAACCTTTATACTTTCTCTCCCTCGTTAAGCGTGACGATTGTGTAGCGGCGGCTGCCCATGAAGGTGAATTTTCTCTGGTATGGTACACAAGGTAATAGATGTCATTCACCGGCTTCAGGGCCGGAATGATATCGAGTTCTTTATCACAGAAGGGTATGTTGCTATGGTGATCTTATCGTCCATTCTGTAGAAGGAAAGGTTTTAAGGATGCTTCTTCAATATGGGAATCTTTAAGACTTAAGTCTGTTTATCTACAAACAATGATTTTCGAAAGTGGTTGCAAGGTTTTTCCACAATGTGCTAAGTAAAATTATCAACCTGCAACCCCAAACTACATCATTGACTGTATTGGCTGATCCATTGATAAACTCTACTTATCCCCAGCAGACGCCATCAGAATTTTCAAGCTCGACAAGCTCAACACCTTAATATGATTGAGTGAAGATAAGAACGAAGAAGATTAAAAATATTAATTTTATACTTTTCCACTCATTCACACATATGATGTGGTCTTTTTCAAAACACTTCCAGTTCCGATGGACTCCATACGGTTGTGTTAGAAATTTTAAATTTACAAATCGTTTGGCCATTGTCAATACTTTTGATATAGTTTAATTTGCCAGAATGCTCAATATATAGGAGATTTTGGTTGTGGGAAAACAGTTGTTCCGGCGTCTGTATGGAATAATGAGTAGACGGTAGCTATGAGCCTTAATTTCTAGGCTTAAGATTCATTCATAGTGTTATATTGATGGATCTTGACTGCGATGTCCATCTTCTCAGTAAGAATAAGATAAAAATAGGTTTATTAAAAAATTAATACAAAATACTGGAATGTAAATATTTTTCTGTAAAAAATAAAGAGGACATTGAAATTAGACAAACATATGTGTTTGCTAATGACTGCGACTGTATTTCAAACGATTAAAAAAAGGCCGGAGGAAAAATTAATAATTTACATTATCTACATACAGAAACGCTAAATTTGTATAGTTTTTTTAAATTGCATTGTATGTACTCACCATAACTTAGTTAATAATATAAATCTCTAGCTCAATACTCAATACTTAAAAAAAAGAATAATTGGCCTGGTGTTGTTACTTCGCCTCGTATTTACTCCACGTAAAAAAAGTTTTTCAAATAAAAAAAAAATAAATAACCAAAAATACTAATCGATAGGAGCCGAAATTTTTCCTCAGGTTTATAAAATGTGACATACAAAATTTTGTACCAATGGTTCAGTAGTTTATGAGTTTATCGCGAAACAGACAACAGACATTGACTTTTATATATAAGAAGATATAACTCCTGAAGATTCCATTTTTTGAAGAATCTTTTGGCACACACAATATAATACTTGTATTCTTCTAGCCAATCGCATAATTTTTGATCTGTTGAGTTCCTGGCAAACAACTTATTCCTTCAAATACATTAGCATATCTATATAGATAATACCGTAACAGAGTTTTCCATTGTAAAGTCCTGAGCTATCTCCTCCGAAGATTCTGAACTACACATAACAATCTATATACCAAAATTTTCGTTATTTTTTTCTTCGTGTCATAGGCCTGTTTTTATTTTCCTAATGTTAACAGTTATTTTTATTTTTTAATTTAATCTATTTTACAATCGTAGATTTTTTGCATTTATCATCATCAATTCTTTTGTTTACAATTGCGTAACTTTTATAGAGAGAAATAAAGAAATACATAATTGATTAGATACAAAAGTGTGAACCAGAAAGTCGATTTTTAAAAATGTTATTATTTAATATAAACTTATTTTAATTTAATTTTGAAATGAAAAGGTAGTGTAAAAGTGTATATGAGGTTAGATTCAAATAGGTTTAATTATGTTAGTTTAATCGCTAAATAAGGTTAGTTTTAGATAAGTTGAATTAGGTTAGTTTCAGATAATTAAAAAAAAATAATGTTCGTTTTTAGAAAAATAATTCGCAATAGTAAGTATATATATTAATATAAAAGATCGAAATGTAAAAATCACTATGTCCAAAATCTTCGCTTTAACTCGTGTAAAACGGCTCGAAGGTACGGCGGTGTCAACGTACAGCGCCGCCTACCAAAGTTACCCTTTTCTGGGAACTCACCAGGTTATATTATTTTTCGAATTGTAGATTGAATTATTACTTTTATTCTATCTTTTATAAGTGTTTGTTATAGTTTTTCATTTGAATTTAGCACAATTTTTGTATCTGGTTATCTTTTTTGGCATCTTTTTTTTCTCATTAATAAGACCTAATCCAAATAATTTAATAGTGTGTGACTTTTTTTTTAATTAAATTATTTGGATTAGGTCTTATTTTCTTTTATTAATTTGTTATAGTTTTTCATTTGAATTTAGCTCCATTTTTGTGTCTGTCTTATTTTTTCTTCTCATAAATAGGCTGATGCTGTATTTGTGTACTCAATTGTTGCTTTTTTTTTATTAAATTATTTGGATTAGGTCTTATTTTCTTTTATTAATTTGTTATAGTTTTTTCATTTGAATTTAGCTCCATTTTTGTGTCTGTCTTTTTTTTTTCATCTCATAAATAGGCTGATGCTGTATTTGTGTACTCAATTGTTGCTTTTTGTGTCTGGTTTCTTTTTTGCAGTATTTTTTTTGAATCCTTTTTTTTTTCATCAATTGTTTCCTCACATGCTTGGAATTTTCTTTTTATGCCTGTCCTGGCTTTCAGTTTTATAGATTTCCTCTGCTTGGTTCTTATTTTACCTTTTTTTTTTGAGCGTCTTCTGTCATGCCTCGGAAAGGCCGTGGAAGACTCACTCCCCTGACCGCTAGGCTATTTCTCTTGTTTACTTTTTTACCAATGCCTATAATTTTTCACCTGAAAAATTTTTTTTATTTGTTATTCAATAAACTATTATCACTTATTTTTGGTCTTCTTTTTATTTACTTATTTTACTGGGGGTTGGTGGAAGGATGGTCTAAGCCGTTGGTTCGGCTCGAAGGTACGGTGGTGTCAACGTACAGCGCCGCCTACCAAAGTTACCCTTTTCTGGGAACTCACCAGGTTATATTATTTTTCGAATTGTAGATTGAATTATTACTTTTATTCTATCTTTTATAAGTGTTTGTTATAGTTTTTCATTTGAATTTAGCACAATTTTTGTATCTTTTTTGGCATCTTTTTTTTCTCATTAATAAGACCTAATCCAAATAATTTAATAGTGTGTGACTTTTTTTTAAATTAAATTATTTGGATTAGGTCTTATTTTCTTTTATTAATTTGTTATAGTTTTTCATTTGAATTTAGCTCCATTTTTGTGTCTGTCTTTTTTTTTCTTCTCATAAATAGGCTGATGCTGTATTTGTGTACTCAATTGTTGCTTTTTTTTTTATTAAATTATTTGGATTAGGTCTTATTTTCTTTTATTAATTTGTTATAGTTTTTCATTTGAATTTAGCTCCATTTTTGTGTCTGTCTTTTTTTTTCATCTCATAAATAGGCTGATGCTGTATTTGTGTACTCAATTGTTGCTTTTTGTGTCTGGTTTCTTTTTTGCAGTATTTTTTTTGAATCCTTTTTTTTTTTCATCAATTGTTTCCTCACATACTTGGAATTTTCTTTTTATGCCTGTCCTGGCTTTCAGTTTTATAGATTTCCTCTGCTTGGTTCTTATTTTACCTTTTTTTTTTGAGCGTCTTCTGTCATGCCTCGGAAAGGCCGTGGAAGACTCACTCCCCTGACCGCTAGGCTATTTCTCTTGTTTACTTTTTTACCAATGCCTATAATTTTTCACCTGAAAGATTTTTTTTATTTGTTATTCAATAAACTATTATCACTTATTTTTGGTCTTCTTTTTATTTACTTATTTTACTGGGGGTTGGTGGAAGGATGGTCTAAGCCGTTGGTTCGGCTCGAAGGTACGGCGGTGTCAACGTACAGCGCCGCCTACCAAAGTTAACCTTTTCTGGGAACTCACCAGGTTATATTATTTTTCGAATTGTAGATTGAATTATTACTTTTATTCTATCTTTTATAAGTGTTTGTTATAGTTTTTCATTTGAATTTAGCACAATTTTTGTATCTGGTTATCTTTTTTGGCATCTTTTTTTTCTCATTAATAAGACCTAATCCAAATAATTTAATAGTGTGTGACTTTTTTTTAATTAAATTATTTGGATTAGGTCTTATTTTCTTTTATTAATTTGTTATAGTTTTTCATTTGAATTTAGCTCCATTTTTGTGTCTGTCTTTTTTTTTCTTCTCATAAATAGGCTGATGCTGTATTTGTGTACTCAATTGTTGCTTTTTTTTAATTAAATTATTTGGATTAGGTCTTATTTTCTTTTATTAATTTGTTATAGTTTTTCATTTGAATTTAGCTCCATTTTTGTGTCTGTCTTTTTTTTTCATCTCATAAATAGGCTGATGCTGTATTTGTGTACTCAATTGTTGCTTTTTGTGTCTGGTTTCTTTTTTGCAGTATTTTTTTTGAATCCTTTTTTTTTTCATCAATTGTTTCCTCACATGCTTGGAATTTTCTTTTTATGCCTGTCCTGGCTTTCAGTTTTATAGATTTCCTCTGCTTGGTTCTTATTTTACCTTTTTTTTTTGAGCGTCTTCTGTCATGCCTCGGAAAGGCCGTGGAAGACTCACTCCCCTGACCGCTAGGCTATTTCTCTTGTTTACTTTTTTACCAATGCCTATAATTTTTCACCTGAAAGATTTTTTTTTATTTGTTATTCAATAAACTATTATCACTTATTTTTGGTCTTCTTTTTATTTACTTATTTTACTGGGGGTTGGTGGAAGGATGGTCTAAGCCGTTGGTTTTCGACCGCTACGACCCGGGTTCGATTCCCGCATTGGGCACTTTTTTCTGAAAAAATAAAAAAAAAAGCTCCAATGGCTTCTGATTCTTGCAAAAGTACAACCCCACCAGCAAGCGCAAGTAATCAAACGGGGCTCTGGCACACTTGTACATGCAAAGTCGAACTGCTTTTCATACGTGTACCATTTTCAAAGACCCTGCTTAGGATTAAAACTTCTCAGAAGCATAACAATAGTACCAACCTAGAGGTTAACTGGTGTGGATGCATTCCTCTGGGAGTAAGACTATTGAGAAATTCAGTAGGGAGTTATTTTGCTTCTCCGCATTCTAACACTCCAACTGTTAACACTGTGGAAACACTGACTCATGTTTGGTAAGCAATTTCAGGGAAGAAACTATAGACATTGGATTAAATAAATTATTAATTAAATTGCATTAAATAAAAATTATTAGATTTAAATAAATATTATTCGAGTGAAAAAAAAAAGAAAAAATTAACAAATTAGAAAATAAAATTTCGAAAAATACAACTATATTGCAGATAAGATAAGAGGACCTTATTAAAAAATAAATAAACAAACTGTAATTCGACACTATCGATAATTCGACACTTTCGATAATTCGACACTTTCGATAATTCGACCATTTTAAAAATCAAATTTACAAGGTTGATTGTTGTTTAAATACAACTTTGATTTTGCATGCATAAACACAGGCTCTTGTAGCAAGAACCCAACTTTAGTGAAAACTGATGCCTCTTCAGAATGAATGGAAGACTGAAATCTGAAGGAGCAGAAGATATGGGTCATCTTTACATGTATGCTATCCAATGTTCGCACACTTGAAAAAGCTACATATAAAGTTGTCCGTGCGTAAACACAGGCTCTTGTAGCCAAGGTTTGGCCTTGAGCCTTATTTATAGTCATAGCAAAAGCCAACCTTAGTGAAAACTAACGCCTCTCTAGAATGAAGCGAAGGTTGGTATCCGAAGGGGCCAAAGATATTTCAGACACTATACAGTGTGTTCAACTTTGGGCACTGTCAGTATATGTGCTTCAAGGACATGAGAGCACATGCGCTGAAACACCATACGTGTTCCATCGCAAAGATCCTAAAGGCATTGGTGAAAGTATAAATAAATATTTTGGAAATGAAAAAAAAATACATATATATATAAGAAAATAAATTGGAATAAAAATTTACAAACTATATTTCAGAGTGGATACATATTTGAAAGGAAAAAAAAAAAGAAAATTGCAAACAACAAAACTATATTACAGATATGACATGAAAACTAACGCCTCTCTAGAATGAAGCGAAGGTTGGTATCCGAAGGGGCCAAAGATATTTCAGACACTATACAGTGTGTTCAACTTTGGGCACTGTCAGTATATGTGCTTCAAGGACATGAGAGCACATGCGCTGAAACACCATACGCGTTCCATCGCAAAGATCCTAAAGGCATTGGTGAAAGTATAAATGACCCATATATTCTGCTCCTTCAGATTTCAGTCTTCCATTCATTCTGAAGAGGCATCAGTTTTCACTAAAGTTTGCTTTTGCTATGACTATAAATAATATTTGGGTTCTTGCTACAAGAGCCTGTGTTTATGCATGCAAAAGCAAAGTTGTATTTAAACAACAATCAACCTTGTAAATTTGATTTTTAAAATGGTCGAATTATCGAAAGTGTCGAATTATCGAAAGTGTCGAATTATCGAAAGTGTCGAATTATCGAGTGTCGAATTACAGTTTGTTTATGTATTTTTAATAAGGTCCTCTTATCTTATCTGCAATATAGTTGTATTTTTCGAAATTTTATTTTCTAATTTGTTAATTTCTTTCTTTTTTTTTTCACTCTAATAATATTTATTTAAATCTAATAATTTTATTTAATGCAATTTAATTAATAATTTATTTAATCCAATGTCTATAGTTTCTTCCCTGAAATTGCTTACCAAACATGAGTCAGTGTTTCCACAGTGTTAACAGTTGGAGTGTTAGAATGCGGAGAAGCAAAATAACTCCCTACTGAATTTCTCAATAGTCTCACTCCCAGAGGAATGCATCCACACCAGTTAACCTCTAGGTTGGTACTATTGTTATGCTTCTGAGAAGTTTTAATCCTAAGCAGGGTCTTTGAAAATGGTATACGTATGGTGATACAGTGCATGTGCTCTCATGTCCTTAAAGTAGTGTAGTTCTGTTGTTTGCAATTTCATTTTCTGATTTGTTAAAATTTTTCTTCTATAGTTTCTCACCTGCGGGTCCTTCGGGTAAACCCGGGGCGTTGCCCGGGTCACTCGGCTAGTTGTATAATAAACTCGGGAGCTTATATTTGACAACTGTTTAGAAGGTTAACTTGTTTGGGCCAGGAAATTGGATGTTATATTTAAGCAAGAAATCAAGTATAGATAGTAGGTGCATTCAAAAATTCTATCTATTAAATCATACAAGATTCAAGAGATAAAGAAATGCAAAAATTGATTCAAGCTTAAAAAGAAATATCATCAAGATATCGGGATATCATCTCAAGACTAAGATAAGTTTTATATTATCTTCCTTATTATTTTATCTCAATATTTTAAACATTTTCTCTAAATACATCTAGCTGTTGTGTCGAATTTTAAATTTACGTAAAATGGAAACGGAAAATAAGCCTAGCGATACGTGTATTGCATCGCTCCGCACTTCCGGTAAATATTTACTTAAATTTGTTTTAACTTTTGTTATATTATATATTTTGAAATAATTTAAATCCAGTTTATATTTAAACATATTAAATTTTTAAGTTATATCAATATTGCTAAATCTTTTGGATTAAATTAAATATTTTAAATAACGCTAACAACACATTCAAATTTTACGCTGTCAATAGATATGCAAAACTTGGCTCTTATGCAAACTAAGAAAATAAAATGGATTCAGTTATAAATTCTATAAATTTAAAATTGGATGAAGTATTTCAATACTTTAATAATAAATATTTATGCAATCAAAAAAACGTAACTAAAAATGACATATCCTTTTTATCAACAATGATTACTCAAGCAAAAGAAGGAGTTTCTTCTCTTTCTGATATGAATAAAGACTCTCTCTACAATAGGAATAATAACGGAAGCTGTCAACTCAGCAATGGAAAATGAGGTTGAAAAAATATTGAGAGACATTTCGGTACACAGACCCACATTTGCACAAGTAACAAAACAAGAAAATGTACAACAATTAATTGTCAAACACCAACAAACTCAAAACATGGAATTTACGCTAATTGCAGCTCCAGCCAACAATGAATCTACATCTGATGTTTCTCAAGCTATTTCTAGAGCCATAAAGAAAATAAGGGAATACGGTAGGAATATTAAAATTAATAAAATATTCAATACACGGAACGCAGTAGTAATAAAATCGCCATCGCAGGTAGAATTGAATGCTCTTCAGGAGGAATTGGGAAAATCGGATGAGTTAAAGGCAATCAGTAAAATATATATTACTAGGAAAAGAGATCCAACGGTTGTGGTTAAAATGTTTCTAAAATAACGGACACAACAACATTTGTAAAGACAATCTGTCCAGAGTTAAGAGGAATGGAGGATGAAATAAGGATGCTGTTTGTAATGAAATCTAATACTGCTACACAAAACATTGTTTTAAGACTTTCACCAAAGGTATATCAAATAATTAAGAAAAATAACAATACTCTTTACACTGATTTAGAACGTTGCCATATTCAAGATAAGGTCTTAGTAAAACAATGTCAAAAATGCTTTCAATACAATCCAAACCATAAGCTTAAAGACTGCCCAAATGAGAAAATCGGTTATATCTGTGGGGTCCATGGAACCCATTCCTGCTCGAATGAACTGAGTTGTCACAACTGTTCTAAACACCCAATTTACAGAAATAAACAAACAAATCACAGGGTTAATGGGACGGACTATCCACTTTACAAAATACAAGTAGATAGAATTATAGATAGAACCCAACATTTTTATGATTTGGAAGAAGAATAGAACAGAAATATTCTCATATGAAATTTTCATAAGCGTTTTGCATAAATGTCCATTATGAAAGAAGCAAAAAAATTAACCATAGGAAAATTTAAATGTATACAACAGAATATTAGGAAAAGTATAATTGCAACTACCGAACTCAGAAGCTCTATTAGAGACAATCCTCCAAATATTCTCCTTCTTCAAGAGCCTTATGTTTTAAATAGAAAGGTCGTGTTCGATATGGACTCGCCCATAGTACATTGTTCCTCAACAGAAAACACTTATACTGCAACGGTTATATTTAATAAAAATATAAAATATAGGAAGTTGGAGGGTTTCACAAATCAGTTTTGTACATCAATCTCTATTAATACACCTAAATCTAGGACGATAATAGCAAACTTTTATATTCCTCCAAACAAATGCGATGACGAATATTTGAACTTTTTAAAGAATTTGATAGCTACCTTCGAGAGTACTCCCCTAATCCTCTGTGGAGATTTTATCCCGTCACCCGGTTTGGTTCGATAGAATTACAAACTCTAACGGATATAAAATGCAACCTATTATTAATGAATATAATCTTTTTATTCACAATAACAAAACTCCTACCTGTCGTAATAAAAGCATAATAGATCTCACTATTTCAAATAGACATTCATTGAAACTGGTGAACAATTAGCAAACTTTTGAATTAACCAATATTTCCGACCATGTGACAGTTTCATTTGATATCAATGTTAACTTAGATATTACAAACAATCAACAAAATTCTACATGGAAATTTAGTGAAAAGAAAGCAGATTGGTCACTGTTTTCAAATACAATTTCTAAACAAGAAGTAAGATTGGAAAACGATATAAAAAAGGTCGAAAAAGAAACTGATATTGACATAGTAGTTGACAGGCTAACGGATATAATTCTGGAAGCTGCATATCAATCACTGGAGGTGAAATCTTCCAACTTTACTTTCGATACCGGGATCAAGTGGTGGAACAAAGAATTAGAATAAAAGAAAAGGTATTTTCATTATGTGAGAAATCTATACTTTCATCATAAAGCAATTAGTGTTAATGAATATAAGTCTATCAGAAATAAATATAAAAATAGTATTAGAAAAGCTAAGAGGCGGAGTTTTATAGAAGAAAATGGATCTAATAATCCGTTTGGAAACGCCTATAAAACCTTAAAAAAAAACTGAGTTCCTCTAATCAACAAAAAGGATTACCAATAATTGAACAGGCACCAGTAGATTCTAAAGAAACTCTAATAAAAGATCTGGGTAATGAACTAATTCCTGATGATACAACTATATCGGATACTGCTCACCATACATCAATAAGGAACTATACACCGAATTTTACAAACTCCAACTCATGCAATATTCATAAGAAAGAAATAGAAGAGCTAATCGACAAAATTAATGTAAATAAATCTCCTGGTCCAGACAATATTAGTAATAATATGATAAAGAATGCTTTTCAACTAATACTTCCGATTTTACACTCAATATTAATAAATGTATTCAAATAGGATACTTCCCCAAAAAAAATGGAGAACAGCAGCACTCAAAATAATAGCCAAACCCGTCAAAACCAGTTATGAATCAGCTAAAAGCTACCGTCCGATATCTTTATTATCAAAATTTTCTAAGATTCTTGAAAAAATTCTCAAAAATAAAATATATGAATTTTATATTCAAAACAATCTGTTTAGCTCGAGGCAGCACGGATTTATCAAGTCTAAGTCAACTATCACTGCTTTGAATACTATAATCGATATATTAATGGAGCATAAGCAAAAAGAACTGTCTGCACTAGTTACAATAGATATCTCGGG
Source organism: Cordylochernes scorpioides (assembly GCA_030710605.1). NCBI lineage: Eukaryota > Metazoa > Arthropoda > Arachnida > Pseudoscorpiones > Chernetidae > Cordylochernes > Cordylochernes scorpioides. The sequence continues at coordinate 51,149,848 of CP092872.1, read as the reverse complement.
GATTTTTAATAATGCCTGGTGGCCAGCGATCATCAAAAGAATAGACTCAGATAATTTACCGGAAAAACTGATCAAAATTCTACAATCATATTTAAATTCCAGGATCATTTCTTTCAGTTACGACAATCTAACAACTTCAAAGCCAATTACTAAGGGGTGTCCTCAGGGCGGTCCGCTTTCTCCACTTCTATGGACAATTTTGTTGAATGATTTGCTGATGAATTTTCAGGTGCCCAATTGTGAGTTGATTTGTTATGCGGATGATATTTCGATCATATGCTGGAATAAAGATCTAGCATCACTAAAAATAGTTATAGAGGAAGCATTAAATACTATCGAATTGTGGTGTATTAAGAACAAGTTAGAAATCAGTTCCGAAAAAACAAACATTTTATATTTGCATAATAAAGAGAAGATCCTAGTTAAATTTAAGAGTGGATTAATTTCACCAGTACAAAAAATAAAATTTAGGAATAACAATTGCAAATCATAGAAGAAAAAACAAATTGAATTTTGCTTTTCATATAGAGGAAATAGTGAGCAGAACTCTAAGAATAAAAAAAATTCTATTCTCTCTGTGCAGCAAATCATGGGGTTTGAGCTCCCATAAAAGAATTAAATTGTATAAATCTTTATTCAGATCAACTTTAACATATGGATCAGAAATATGGTTCAAAATTTTTAAATAAAAAATCGATACAAAAATTAAACTCAATGCAATATCAGATATTAATATGGAGCATTCAAGCTTACAAGACAACTTCGTACAACTGTGTTCACAGTTTGGGTAAAACTCCATTGATTGCAGTGGGTTGAAGTGGGAGGAAGTAGCTATAGCAGCTTTGACCAGGCCTTTAACCATGATTGGGAGGTGTTGATGATGTTCTTTTAAATCCTAAGTTGATGCAGACTTCCCTTATTTTATTTTCTTAGTTCTTCATGGTAGCTATAAATACTTTTAAATTTTAACAGCAATTGAACTTTATTAGAAACACTAGCCACTGAAGATTTTCTATTTCGATTTTCTAAAGTGAAAGTCCTCAAATAATTTTTAAAAATATTATGAAACATTTTTTAAATTTCTTAATTTGGGAACTTGTTTGTGAATCATACTAGCAGAATAGTCAGTCATCGAACAATTTTATAGATTCACTTATTCCCAGTTAATATCACTTAGACAACTTCTAACAAATGAAGATACTAGGTAATAAAATACACGATGCATCTGCCATCGACGTGCCATCAGTAATAGGATCAAATGTCCTAGGAAGTAATATGCTTATTGTGTTTATTTTTAGAAAATTAAAAACCTCATTTTCCCCCCTGATATCAAGAGCAACTCACTGCACATGTGTCAGACCTGGAGGCTTTTAGGCCCTGGGCTGCATGGAGTATAAGAGCTCCATCTATGCTTCCTTCCCGTGGGGAATCTGTATAACACCGGAGGTCTTAATAAATCTGTATGAGTGTGTGATATCGAGAACAACGCTGGAATTAATCACATTTGATTAATTAAATTTTTATATTATCACGAGAACGTATGTTGCTAGTTTTAGAAATAAATTGTGAATATTTTATTTTTACGATATTTAATACAATTTTTAAAAATTACTAAAAGCGATACCAATAAAAGGTCGATAACTTAACGATTATAAATACAGCTCTAGGTGTACAAAGATATTAGGTTCATCGAATAATATAAATAAATATGATAAATACAAATAAATAAAATAAATCTATAAATATCGTTTTTGAAGCTACTATAGTTTCGAATCCAAGAGTGCCCATTGTTGACCAGAAACAATTCCCACATTGCTCGATAGCGTAGAAAGATGCTGCTCCTGTACGCCGCCTGCGTCATGCTGGCCCTCCAAGTGCTGGCTTTCGTGGCCTTCGCAATGTGTTACCTCAGTGTAACCCGCCGTCGTCGTCCCCGCTCCGTGGACCTGGAGTCCCAAGTTGTGCCCGGCCACCGTCCGTGGGTGCTCCCCACCCTCCGTGCCTTCCGCTGAAGTGGAAGAAGTTCCCCGGCCCCTGCCAGATGCCCTGTGCCTGCAGCGTGCCTCTCTCAGATGGGAATAAAGACGCCTTGTAGCTGCGTCGACCTGAGGTCGTTTTGACCTTTCCTACTGGCCTTGTGGGAGATTCCCAATATTTATCGGTGTTCAAAATTCTGGCCAACCAAATGGAGCGGTTTTTTTTATTTTCTTCATGTTCAGTGTTGTGCTAATGAATATATTGTGCTGTGACTTAAGTATCTTTATTTCTAATAGATAGGGTTATTAAATTATGGCGTGAACTCTTTTATATTTCCACCATAGTTTGTTAGCAATTATTTGTCTTTTATCTTTTTGATAAAAACGAAAGGTAATAAAATAAGGTTTCATTAGTAATAAAAATATGAATTGTTGTTCGAAAATATATTCTATAATAATATAAAATATATCATCAATATTGCTTTTAAATTTTGAGATAAACAATCATAACAGGTATCTCACGCTATTATATTCAAACTGATTATAACAAAATGCGCGTCTCTCATCTGTCTTTGAAATTTGAAACAATTTGACTATAAAATAATTAATAAATAATCCTAGCCATCCTGACAACCGAGAAGTCTGAAAATTTGTTATCTTCCATTGTCAAAGTATACCAAATATCAGATTCTTACGTGCTCTAGAAGTATATTAAAATTTGATTTCAATATTTGTGGACAGTCAGACAGGGAAGAAAGTTAAATAAAAGCTATTAATTACAACTTTCGCTTGAATGCTCGATATTCCTTTAGCCCAGGTAAATGAAAATGGAAAGATATTTAGAGAATAAATTTATCTGAGATTTTATATTGCTTCAGATCCTATTCAGATAAGATATCCAATATACAAGAGGAAAAACTTGATAATGATGCTTCTCTGATATTTCCTTTACCAAACACAGTGTTAAAATTTCCATCTTGAAATTTGTCTTAGTCTGAGGAAGAAGCGTCTCCAAGAGGAGAATCTGGTTGTAGGAGGTGTGTGGAGCCTCATTCCTTCATCACTAATCTTTTATGTGTCATTTTTCAATGTGTACTTCTGACACTGACTCTAAGTTCCTACTCCATGAATTTAGGTTTGTTGAATGGAACGGTCAGAATGATCCCTAAGTAAACCATATCTGAGAAGACATTGACTGAACACAGAGCCATGAGGTGTATCTAGCTTCAAAAAAGAAGAGGCTGTGATTAACTCTCCAGAGGGAGAAACATTAATTTCTTTTTGAAACATGTTATATGTAGGATCAGCAGGCCCGAAAGTCAGGAAGCTTTGGACAATGTTCAGAGTACAGATTGGTCTACTGATAGGTAGAATCACGTTGCTCTCTAGTGTGGCATCATTGTAAAGTGGTGTACCTAGACCGAAGGCTTTACGCCTGTCTCCGGTGTGCTAGAAAGACAGGTTCGGCCCAGGACCAGGGATGATATAGACACATGTGGTCCTTGCATCCCGAGTACCCTCTCCAGTCAACCAGTCAATAGGAACTGGTGCATTGTCCATGCAATCTCGCGCCCGCCTTTATGATATGGCCTCAACCCTCAGGCGCTATTGAGAGGGGGTTACTCTCTCTTTCCAATATAAAGCTGTATGTCTCTCCCTAGAGAGACGAACTTTACCTAGTTTTCCATTTTTTTGCTGGCGGAGGTACCTCTTAACTATCTCCAGCTAATTTCAGCTCGGTGACTCGAAGGAAGAGGCTCTCTCTCTCTTTATCTCTCTCTCTCTCGGCCGTGCGGCCACGCGGTGCGCGAGCTCCGCGTTCTTCGGCGATGGAGGGCGAGAAGATGGAGATAAGTAATGTGTTTTCCGTATTGGCGGATGGCCAGTATGAAGGGGAGCATGATGGTGTTGTTTCCGGCGATAAATCTCCAGCGAATGCCGAGATTTTGGCGGAAATTACTTCTAAGAAGAATTCTACAAATTCTGAAACATTAGAAAACTATGCAAAACTGCCCGTGACAAGCGGCGGAAATGCAAATTTCCCTCAATCAAGCCGGAATTGGGCCGACATCGTCGAAAACGATGAAAATTTTGAACTACCCAAAAAGAGAAAGCGTCTGCTTCCTTCGGAAAGGGCGAGTCAGTCTCTGCCTCGTCCATCTCGACAGACGAAAACCACCCGGGACAGCACTACGCCGCGCCAGCCATCGCGCCCTAGGAACACCATCGAGCAAATAAAGGTCTCGAGGCAAATGCTGGCTCAGTGTCGGAGCAAAGCAGCTGCCGGAACCTATGACCAGATGACCTATCTGGAGTTCTCCCCGGAGTTCACCCAAGTAGACTACATCAAGGCTCTGGAGAATAAACTGGGGAAAGGCTGCGTTGTACAGATAGGAAAAGCTTCCGGACAGATCCTAGTTGGCTTCGAGCGGCCTGATATGGCGGAGACGATCATAGAGGATGGTCTGATGATTAAGGGAGCCCTCCTTAAAGCCCTTCCCTACCAAAAGAAGGCAGAAAAAAATCACCATCAGCGGTCTCCCATTTGTAATCGAGGACGCCGATATCATCAGGACTCTGAGGCCTTACTGTCAGGTAGTCTCCATCGCCCCTACCGTGAATTCTTCCGGCGGCTACACCTGGCTTGACCTCAAAAAAACTGCGTTCATTCTCATGAACAATGGAAAAAAAATCACAGATCTTCCTAAAAAGATCATTGTGACTGCCAAGGGCGGCTCTGCACTGGCCTACTTGGAGTACGGCTTCCGTTGCTCCAAGTGCTACAGAATGGGACACAAAAGAATGAACTGTCCCCGGATCATCCGGGAGACAAGCACCCACCCAACCCTTGAGCAGACGAGCAGTGTGAAAACCACGGCGCCTGCTCCTAACACCACAGCAGCTGCTTCGCCACCTGCAACATTCTCCCACCCTGCGCCAGTGGCTGCCCCGGCACAGACATCCTCCGCGCCACCTGCTCAAGAGGATATAGCTCTCGAGACTGAGCCCACCACCAGGACCCCGGAAACCTCCACCCAGACAGACCTCAACATCAACAGAGTCGAGAACTCTAGCCATCACAAGATCAAGGATAGATCTAGATCCTTGTCTCCCAAGGCCGGGTCTACGGCTCAACTACAGCTTGACACCCTCCTCGAGCGCCTCCCAGGATCATTCTTTGGAGAGGTTACACTCTTAGGCTTGAAGGAAGAGGAAGTGAAACAGGCCATCGTCTCCCTTCCTCATCTAAGGCTGCTCCTGGAAAAGCTCAGCGTAGAACAAAGTCTGGGGCTGCACACCTTCAATGAAAAGTTGATAAAGGGACTTGGAGGCTCCAAGTCAGCCCTTTACAAGCGGCTATCTGACATCAGAACAAAGACAAGAAGCGCGCAAGAGCTTCCGCCTTGCGTGCCTTAATGTGCGCGGCATTGCCGCTCGACACAGGAGCATTGAATTGTGCTGTTTCCTGAAACAGCACGCAGTTGACATCGCTTTCATTCAAGAAACCAATGTCACCACCCTGGACAGCGTTGAGGACCTCTGCTTGGGATACAGAGCAGCAGTTGTTCCAGCTTCTGGCGCCAGAGGATCCGGCCTCGCCTGCATCTTCTCTTCCGGCGTCCAGGTCATCGGACAACAGGTCCTGTCCCCTGGCAAGATCGCCGCCTTTGACGTTACCATCCGGGGATCAAAGGCGACATTTGTCAACTGCCACCTCTCTCATGCTCCTGATGAGCGGCTACAGCAGCTACAGGTCATCGCAGCTGCTGCTGTCAATGAAGACGCGTGGGTCCTTGGGGACCTCAATATCTCCGAGGAGTCTGCGAGCGACATTGCGGCCGCTTCCGTCGAAGCCCTTGGGGAGCTCCTGGACCGGGCCAACCTCGTAGACGCCGCAGCTATCTTCGACGCCACGCACCTACCAACAAGGATCTCCAGTTGCGGAAGCCGGGTGGATGCGAGCAGATTGGATCGAGTGCTTATACCATCAAGCTTCTCCAACCGCGTCACCCGATACTGGAGCCTATACTACAAGAACTCCGACCACCGTGCGGTCCTCCTCCAAACCGGCGAGGCCTCAGAACCTCGACCACCGTGCATTGCTAGCATGCTCCGATCGAGGCTAGTCGTTGGGACAGTAGAAACGCTTCTTGACGAGGCCTTGGGAAACATCGAGGACATGCGGAATGCGAAAATCTGGAGGAGGTGGGGACATATTAAGGCGCATCTGGCCTCCGCCATCAAGTCACTCCACGACCTGCGCAATAACGACGACGACTACATCTCGAGGGCGAGAAAATATGTTCAAGCCAAGCTCGAAGATGTCTCCATCTACTCGGACTATCCCTCCCTGCCGGACCTCGGGCGCGCCTTTCGTCTTCGTCGCAGGGGAACGTCGTCGAATACTTTCTACGACAGCGCAGGTCGAATGATTACGGGACCAGCGGTGAGAGAACTGGCTTTCGTCAACCTGAAAGAGCGCTTTTCCCATCCTTCATGCTCACCGGAGGACATCGATGGCTTCCTGCGGGGTTTTACTCTAAGGGTCAACATTGAGGAAAGCGATCCACTCCACCGCTATGGGATCGGCGAGGAAGAGATCGTTGCTGCCATCGGTCGTCTGCCAACTGGGAAAGCGGCCGGGTGGGATGACTTGCCCTGCGAGCTCTTCAGGGGTTTTGAGGATTACTTCGCGAGTGCACTCCGTCGGGTCTTCGAGGCGTCCCAGCTCTGCGGGGCTCTGCCCACTTCCATGCGGCGCAACGAAATGTCCCTGATAGAAAAACCGCACCGTGGTCCGGGCCTAGCCGGACTTCGACCCCTCTCCTTGCCAACGACGGACTACAGAGTCCTCAGCGGGGTCCTCTACTGGCGACTGCGACCCCATCTCCGAGACATCGTACCTGAATGCCAGAGCTACGCCGTTCCAGGTAGAACACCAGCCTGGAACATAGCCCGCGTAGCTGATGAAGTTGCCACTGCCTGCAGAGATGAAGCCCCACTGGCAGTCGTCGCCATCGACTTGGAGTCAGCGTTTGACACGCTGGACAGAGGCTTCCTGGTGTCCACTCTTCTCTCCGTCGGTCTGCCGCCAGTCTTCGTGGGGTGGGTTCTTCTGCTCTACGCTGGGGCCGAGGCTGCGGCGAGGATTGAGGGGATTGGGAGAACTCCTCTGTTCCACATGCTCAACGGAGTGAGGCAGGGATGCGCTGCCAGCGCAGCGTTCTTTACCATCTCCACCGGGCCCCTCCTGTTACGCCTGGAACAGCTACTTGGCCGGGATAATGTCCTGGCGTACGCCGACGACATCGTCCTGCTTATCCGCGAGGATGGGCAGCTGGAGGTCGTCAGGAAGATCTTCGAGGACTTCAGGCGTGTGTCAGGAATAAGAGTCAACTTCGGTAAGAGCCAGGGTCTCTGGTGCGGGAGATGGAGGAACCGCACTGACTCCCCGTCGGCAATCTCCTGGAACAGGGAGAAAATCAATATTCTAGGGACCTTAGTGACTCCTGGAATGGGAACTTCGGCTCAAGATCAACACCTGCAAGAGTTGCTGGAGCGAGCCATTGCTAGGTGGTCCCCCTTTGTCCGCGGTCTCTCACTTGCTGGTCGAGCAAAAGCGGCCAATAGCCTGGTGCTCTCGGCCATCTACTATCATCTCCAGGCCTACCTTCCCAGCGAGACCACCATCGGAAGACTGCAGGCAAGATTGGCTCGATTCGTGTGGGGCACGATCGAACCTCATGGCTTCCCAGTAGCATCCTGGCGCGGCCGATCTCTGTGGGAGGCATGGGACTTCTCGACGTGGGCACTCAGCTCCGGCTGTCGTGCCTTAAGGGTGTCCAGGCAGCACTGCGTGGAGGCCGTAACGCTCACTCTTGGCTCGCTGAGAGCGGGATGTGGCTGACTCCTGCGTCCACTCCTGGCATCTGGCTTCCCCCGCGGCGTCGTCGGAGTCTTCACCTCTTCGAGCCTGCCGCGGAGATCCTAGATCTAAACCACCAGATCTTACAACCTGCACTTCTTCGGGCTCTTCGGGTCGTGGGCGACTGCCGTTTCCTGCGGCCTCCTGAGCTCCTGGCTCCTACAAGATGGCTGGGCTGGCGCATCGGAGAACTGACCGGGCCTGCTCCAAACATCACCATCGCTACGCGTGGCGCCCTCACGGACGTCGCTGCTCTGGGGAGCTTCTGCACACGCCTGATAACCCAGAATGCCCGGGGACGTTATCGCGTCGACAGCCTGGCGGACGCAATCGTGGTGCGCGGGACGACCACCGCCTTCCAGCGCCTAACCACCCGCACAGCCCGCCGCTTGCTTGAGCGTCCGCGCTTGGCTGCGCTGCCCATTACCCAGCTGTTCGGACGGTGGTTCCCCCACGTCAGCATCCCCATCTCCATCAGCTGGTCTTCCCTCCGGCGTTGCGCCTTCTCGGGGCACAATGCTGACGTTGCCGTGCGGCTGGCCCTGCACGCCCTTCCCCATCCAGCACATCCGGCTTCAGCCCGGGAGTCCTGCATCGCCTGTGGGTCCGGAGACCTGTCACTGGCCCACCGCTACTGGTCCTGTAGTCGGATCAGGCCTGTCATCCTGGAGGCCTTCACCATCCTCCAACGGCCTCCTGACCTGCAAAGCTGGATCTTCGGGCATGACCTGGAGGACGACGCCCTGGCCATCATGGCGTCCGCCAAGACCCGCATCTACAAGTACTTCCTGGGTCTGGAGATGCGGGGAGTCCAAGAAGACCCCCTCCTTGTCTGGAGGAGGGCCCTATCAAGGTGGTGGAGCCTCCCTAGCTCCTAAAATCATTGTAAATTCCCATTATTTATTCATTACTTTTATCATAATCATTTTGTAAAAATTGACTAGACGTCAATAAAAGTGTTTCAATAGTCTCTCTCTCTCTCTCTCTCTTTGCTATTTCCACAATAGTTTGTTAGCAAGTATTTTTCTCTTTTATTTTTCAATATAAAAACTAATGGCAATAAAATGAGGTTCCAATAGTATTTGATATATAAATTTCCATCTCAATATTCAACATCTCACTAAGAACAGTAGTGAGTTTGTTTTATTAAAAAAAATCGTTATTTGATACAATAGTTTTATTTCTCATATAGATGGCATGCATTACATTTAATTTTTTACTTACTGACCTTGTCTTTGTTGCTTGCGAAAGAAATTTTGTTCTATGCTAATATTCATATTCAATTTTACTGCCCTAATAGCTTATGTCCATAGTTTTCTTAAATTTATTTACTAAGATTCCATGTTGGTATCCTCTTATAATGAGAGTCATAATCTAAAACGATATAAATGTATATAGGCGGTTGTTTGGGCTCTAAATATGTGTTTTCGCTTATTCATTCACTTGATAATCTGGGCGTTCTAATTTATTAATTCATGCTAAGAATCTACTTTGGGAATTTAATAAAACATATATGTCCTTAATTAGTTATGATAAAGAATGAGCCATATAATGGCAGAACATATGCTATACAGGTTGGCCATATTTTGTCTGAATTGTCCAACACTGTTGCTGTGGATATATCATTTTTAAAAGCATTACAGAATCATTTTTATTATCACCACAGTAAAGTCTTTTAGTACAATGGTGAACAGTGCAACATTCTCTGAAGTTTATTTAAATAATTAAAGGGAGAGTTGTATATTTTCGTGCATATATAATATAATAAAAACAAAAAAGGCATATTCTGACCTGTCTCACATGAGCATTTATATGTATACATTAATATACACCAAAAGAGGCATCGCTACCATTAAATATGCATTTAACCAACAAATTTGTTTATCACATTGTGAAAACTTCAAAGTGGTATTAAAGATTTAGTAGAAACACTATTTTTGGAAAATTTAGACAAATTCTAACCTATAAACCATGGTTTTAGGGTTTGACCCTCTTCAGTATCGGGGCGGATTCTAGTTCATAACATCCTAACAAACGAGTAATGAAATCGGTAGATTTTCCAAAGGTGTTTAAGCTTGTAAAGTAGAAAAGCTGATTATCAGCCTAGAATAAAACATGTTTCGAAAGATGGCATTAATGTAACAAAAGGGAGGCACTTCTTCCTTTAAATAGGCATTAAAACAATGAATTTTGTTTAACACTCAATAAAAAAATTAAAGAAAGTGTTAAATTAATACAAAGCAATAGTTCATACATAATATAGCCATCTATATATAACAAATGTAAACATTGAGACGCTAGTGTTCTTTCACAAATAAATCAAACTTCTACTGCTCTCGCTGCGATGAAAATTTATTTTGGGAGGGCTTGGCTCATCGGTGGTGAACCCTTCCAGCGGTTTCGCCAATTTAACTACTAGACCGCTTATTTGGAATTCTAAAATTGTATTGGATCATTCTGCTTTTATATGCTACACTGAAGGGTAGAGTCTTAGAAATTATATTTAAAAAGGCTATGGGCCTAAGCTACCCTTCAATGTACCATATAAAAGCAGAATGATCCAAAACAGTATTAAAGCTCTAAAGAACCGTTCTGGTAGATCAAATTGGCGCAACCGCTGGGAGGGTTCACTACTGACGAGCCAAGCTTTCCCAATATATTTTTTCATCGCAGCGAGAGCAGTAGAAGTTTGATTTATTTGTGATAGAATCACTCGCGTATTAATGTTTTAATTTTTATATATAGATGGCATGTTATTGCTTTGTTTCAATTTATGCCTAACTTGTCCTTATTGTTTGCGGAAGAGCATTGCTCGAAGCAAATATTTAAATGTAATTCTATTGTCCTAGAAGCCCTTTTCCACAGTGTGCTTAAATACCATTTCTGATATTCCACCCTTAAATGTAGCATATATAGGCAGAATGATCCAATACTGTATTTGCTTTAAATAAGTGGTCTGGTAGATTAAATTGGCGAAACCGCTGGGAGGGTTTATCACTGACTTGCCAAGCCCTCTGAATATTTTTTTCATCGCAGTAAGGACAGTAGAAGTTTGATTTATTTGTGAAATAAACACTCGGTTTTAATGTTTTTATTTTTCAATTTAAAAAAATATTCCCCAGTATCAATATTGAGCATAAAAAGGAGGCCTCCAGGGTAAAGTATCTTTACAAAAAGCCTTAATCTCTAGCTTCTCTCGGGCACGAACTCTCAACTTCGCCTTTGCCGGTCCCACACCCGGGTGGACAGACGTTTGTCTAGTTATGATATTGAGTTGTATCTCTGCTGTGATTTCTAATATAAAGAAAATAATTTCACCTATATGTTAGTTTATATTCAAATTTTTTTTTTTCAAATCATTGATTATGGTAGTCAAAATTATCACTCGAATAAGGGCAGTGACCTGATTGTGAGTAAAATAATTTTATTTGTTTTGTTTACATAAAATGGTGTACATGACAATGATTTTGCAAAATTTTAAGAATTTGATTAAAAGATGGATATTTTGGTATCAATATGAGATTTTAAGAAAACCACAAATAAGTTTGGAATGAAAATAATAAAAAAAATTAACTCTTTTTGACGCGTATAATTATTTTAAATTGGCGAAACCACTGGGAAGGTTCACCACTGATGAGCCAGGCCCTCCCATTATTTTAACATTGCAGTAAGGGCAGTAGAAATTGATTTATTTTTGTAAGAATCATTCTCGTCAAAAATAGTTCAAATTTCTTATAACAGATGGAGCACTAACGAAAATAATAATGAGGATTTTTTAAGTGGTAGATTTAGATAATTCCTTTAAGGGTAGATTTAGGAAAGTAAGATAAGGCTAGCAAATTTTAAATTTTGATTGATTGTTTTTTTTATTTGTGAAATTAAATGTGATGATTATTTTTTATAAATTGAATTAAAGTTTATAATTGGTATTAAATTAGGATTAAAATAAATGAGAATGTGAAAATTCATATTTAAAAAAAAACTGAATTAGAATAAAATAAAGATAAAATATTTATAAATCGACATGAAACAAGTTGTGAGCTTGAGGTGGATATAGGAGAGTTTGAAAAACTCACAGTCGATGAAAGTTAGGTCAGGGGATTTGATCTTGGATTGTTTAACTGCTAACGTGGAAGGGCTCTATGTAAGGCTTGTGGAAGCGTGTAGCTTCTTCAGGGCGACGGTGGCATGTTGCCCTCAGCATTGTGTCCTTGCCAGGCCAAAGGTGGGGAATTTCTCATCGGTTTATTTTGCGGGATCTTCTTCAGCTGTATCGTCGGAGTTTCTAGTTCGCTTCTCCATCTTTCGCTCCTTCTCGCTTCTCTCTGGACAGGACTCCTTCGTTGTTCATCCTGTCGGCTCTCGCTTGCTCCTGTGGTAACCGAAAGGACATTCAGGGTTGGAGAGCTTTCCAAAATCTCTCTGCTTCCTCGGAAGACCTTTCATAGTTTTCGCAAAGTACAGGCAGATATGGTCCAGGCAGAATAAGAGACTTGGGATAGTCTACACAAAGCACGAAGGACACAGTTGCACCGGGAAAAGTTCAATGAACAGAGAGAGTTGAGCTAGTAGAGAAAGATGGAGCGGGTTATGTGGAGAAGATTGCTTATTGGTCTATGGTGGCATCATAGGATGGACTGACAAAGGCACGCGAACTTGGAAGAGGCGATGAATTTCCTGTTTTTTAGGGGTTTAATAGTCTTTACATGCGGGAGTACTGGGCCTTAGACTTACTCAATATTGGGGGAGTCCTAAGAAGAAGAGGTCATTATACGCTCTTTACGACCATCTGGGACCTTCTGATATCTTTAAGCTTCGTTCTTACAAGTTGCTGGACCTCTATATTTCACTTTCTGCTATTCATCTCAACTCCTCTTCTATTACACAGCTTTATTTTATTATTTACAGTTTGTACAGAATACATACATATTGTTAAAATTTTACACAAATAAATTTACTGGCAATGCGTTTCTTTTAAATATCATCAAATATTATCTCTACAGACTTTACTGCGATGATATGAGTTTTTGAATGAGAGGGCTTGGCTCATCAGTAGTGAACCCTCTCAGCGGTTTCGCCAAATTAATCTCTAGACCGCTCTACTATTGTATTGGACTGGGTTTGTTATATACCCTGCATTTTCTATGGAAGGCAGCTTAGGGGTGTTTAGTGAACTATGGACATAAGCTTATAGGTCTGTAGTGGTACATACATATAATTTCAAGGTATTGCATCGAGCAAAGCTCTTCCGCAAAATATGTTTTCATAACAAATATATATTAGTAAATTAAATTTTATTGCCATCTACGTTAAATTTTACACAAATAAATTTACTGGCAATGCGTTTAACGATAGATGGCAATAAAATTTAATTTACTAATATATATTGGTTATAAAAACATATTTTGCGGAAGAGCTTTGCTCGATGCAATACCTTGAAATTATATGTATGTACCTCTACAGACCTATAAGCTTATGTCCATAGTTCACTAAACACCCCTAAGCTGCCTTCCATAGAAAATGCAGGGTATATAACAAACCCAGTCCAATACAATAGTAGAGCGGTCTAGTGATTAATTTGGCGAAACCGCTGAGAGGGTTCACTTACTGATGAGCCAAGCCCTCTCATTCAAAAACTCATATCATCGCAGTAAGGTCTGTAGAGATAATATTTGATGATATTTAAAAGAAACGCATTGCCAGTAAATTTATTTGTGTAAAATTTTAACGATAGATGGCAATAAAATTTAAATTACATATTGTGTTGCAATGGTTCATGTATACCATGCGTATAATTATTTACAGAGGTGTTTCTATTATAGAACGCGTTTTTCATCATATAATAATGTTATATTACACCAATAAGGGATTGTTGGTTCACATTTTATCTTATATTTAAAATATATATATGCTGAAATATATATCTATATGTATAATGTAACACACCCTAGATACAGGTGGGCGTACAAAGCCTATTTTTACAAAAGTAAAATGAAATGATTTTTATAATTCTCTTATTTGAAGCAGCTATATATTCAACTCCAAGAGTTCCCATTGTTGACCAGAAACAATTCCCACATTGCTCGATAACATAGAACGATGCTGCTCCTGTACGCCGCCTGCGTCATGCTGGCTCTCCAAGTGCTGGCCTTCGTGGTCTTCGCCATGTGTTACCTCAGTGTAACCCGCCGCCGTCGTCCCCGCTCCGTGGACCTGGAGTCCCAAGTTGTGCCCGGCCACCGTCCGTGGGTGCTCCCTACCCTCCGTGCCTTCCGCTGAAATGGAAGATGTTCTCCGGCCCCTGCCAGATGCCCTGTGCCTGCAGCGTGCCTTTCTCAGATGGGGATAGAGACGCCTTGTAGCTGCGTCGACCTGAGGTTGCCCTGACCTTTTCTACTGGCCTTGTGGGAGATTCCCAATATTAATCTGTGTGCAAAATTCTGGCCAATCCAATGAAGCGGCTTTTATTTTAATTTTTACATGTTCAATGTTTTGTGTGAATAAATATGTTGTGCTGTGAGACTTAAACATCATTATTTATAATAGTTAAATTCATTATATGCTAAGACGTTAACTCACTTTGCTATATCCACCATAGTTTGTTAATAATTAGACTTTGAATATAATTCTCTCTCATATTATGGCTAAAAACGAATGGCAATTGGTAAATGACACCAGGTAAATGAAAATGGAAAGATATTCGGAGATAAAAGCATCTATGAATGATTTCACTATTTCTCCGGATCCTATTCAAATGAGGTATATAAAATACACAACAGTGAAAACCTCTTAAAGAGCGATGCTTATTTATCCGATATTCCTCTTACCTGATCCAGTGTCAAAGCTATAATGAAAATTTTCCAAATTGAAGCTTTGTTCAGGCCTAAGGTAGTCCGAAGGAAGTCACTGGAACTATGAGTAGGAGCCTGATTATCTCATCATTAATTCTGCCTTTATACCTCTGACCCTCCTTGTATTCTTGTTAGAGGCGTATTCAAGTTCCTATTCGGTGAATCCAGGTCAGAAGGAAGGAAAATTGTGACAAAACACAAGTTAACAATCTCTAATCATCGAAAATGTATGAAACGGTTACACGCGACCGAATTTAAAAATAAGTGGACTTAACAAAGAATTATAAAATGAACCTAGATAATAAAAAAGAGGCTTCTCTTTATGAATAATCTTGTAGAGGGTAAAGTTCCTATGTATCTTTGAAAGCATTTCACAATTAGAATCAATGGGCCCGAAAAGACAAAGATTCTTTGGAAAATGGAAAGCCTATCAATTGTTCTACTGATAGGTGAAAAGATGGACAGGGTTGTTGTTAGCATTTTTATAAGTTGTTTTTAATAGATTTATATATTTGACCAGATGACCGGACTACTTTGCATGTATATATTTGGTTTTGAAAAGATGTAGAGAAGTGAGTTAAGAAAGGAAATTAAAAGTACAGTGGTACCTCGACATACGAGCGCCCCAACATACGAGTTTTTCGAGATACGAGCCGACGAGCAAGTGATTTTTTGCTTTTAGTTACGAGCGAAATTCGAGATACTAGTTCGGTTCGGTAGTGTTGAAGATATTAATCTGTGATATTAAATGTTTCTTTTTGACCAGTACTTTTGTTTTGTTTTTTGCTTTTCCTAAAATGTTTCTTTCTTCTTCTTCATTATTATTTGTTCTATATGCAAAGCTTTGTTTTTTGAGACTTGAATAAACAAATTCAGGTTTATTATATTTTTGTGTGCTTTTAAAGTTAAAACACAACAGGTAGTAACACGCAGTCGCGCCATCACGATCAGTTAGCAGCGTGCTTCCGCTGTGATAAGTTGTGTTTTGTGTTCGCGTTTGTGTTGCGTTTACATTTACAGTTTTAGTTCATTTATTTTTATAACCATGGATCGGAAGAAAGTTTGTAAAAAGTCAAGTGCTAAGAAAAAGATGATGAGTATTGAATTAAAACGTGAAATTATAGAAAAACATGAGCAAGGTGTTCGAATTGTTGACTTGTCGAGGCAGTATGGCCGTAGTACGTCCATGATATGTTCTGTGCTTACCTAACTCATTTCCGGAACATTCTGAGAGGGAGGAAGAAACAAACCTCCTTGGACATGTTTTTTTCTAAACGGCCTACAGGTGAAAGCGAGAAAAATGTAGCGAAAAAGGCAAAGACCAGTGAGGATATCTAATTTTATTTCTTTACATTCTCTTTTTTGTTTTTGTGCAATAAATATTTTATATTCATAAATACGTTTTTATTATTTAAAACCACGTAACAAAAATAACTGGGGTGACATTTTGGAGGTTGGAACGGATTAAATGGTAGTTCAATTGTTTTTTATGGGAAATTTGCTTCGAGATACGAGTAATTCAAGATACGAGCAAGGTTGGCGGAACGAATTAAACTCGTATGTCGAGGTACCACTGTATTATTTCTTAGAGGTGTTGGTGATTACTCTGCTCGATGGTAGAATAGGAAAGTCTTAGCTCCCAACAGGTTATGGGCCCAGCAGAATGCTTCCACTGCGCCGCAGAAAGTAATTAGAAGTTAAAGCTAAGAAAGTAAAGAAGAAAAGTTGTAGTTAAAGCTAAAGAAGATAAAGCCAAAGAATAAAAGTTGAAACTAAAGAATAAAAGCTAGCTAAGATAAAGAAAATAATTTGATTATTAGAAATTTAAGCGATATAAAAACTGAACTTTGTTCAAAGAAGAAAAAAAAAAGATTAAAGTTATAATATTTTATGAAATTTGCATAACTAGAAAAAAACAATGGCTGACTAATTGAGAATACCTGAACTAGACGGTAATAATTACTATTCTTGGGCCATAAGAGCCAAATCAATTTTGATTTAGAAGGACATATGGGATTCAATTGAGCCTGGCTTCCTAGTGAAACTTCCGAAAAACTACAGCGGAAAGATAACTTGGCATTATCTATCATATTATTATTAGTTGAAGATTCATAAATTAGCATGCCTAGGCCTCAAAGAAATTGTTCCTTGCAGAAATCACGGCTTGTACTGCCAAGTTTCAGTCCTCGCCGTAACTGGAAGCCCTGAAGTCGGCCCTTCAGCTCCACGCTAGTTTCATTTGTTTTAAAGCTGCCAGGAGTTTTTCAAGCCCGTCTCAACTTATAGTTTTGTTTTATTGAAAAATGTATCTACAGCTCAACTGAAATACGCCTAAAGATACGGTTTTAAAAAAAGTGTTTTCGTTGAATTATATACAATTTATATATATTAATATGAAAAAAACAATAGAAAAAAATAAAAGATAAGGTGGGTCAGGTGTTGATATTAAAAATAAAGAAGGCATATCCTGACCACGAACACATGTGCTTTTTTAGATGGCGGAGCGCCATCTAGTGAGCAAAAGTAAACTAAACGTTTATTTAACTTGCTCCGTGATATTTGGCTAACCCAATTTCTTGATAAATCAAGAAAAGCCATCCACAAACGCGTTTCGAGCTGTTGGCACTGATTTATCAAGAAATTAAGTTGGCCAAATATCGCGGAGCAAGTTAAATGAACTTTTAATTTATTTTTGCTTCACTAGATGGCGCTCTGCCATCTAAAAAGCACATGTGCTCGTGGTTAGGATATGCCTTTTTTATTTTTAGTATATTAATATTGTTGAAGTTTGAGATTGAATCAAGGAATAAAAGGATTATTTATTAAACAAAGTAACTTAAAACAAGATGTTAAAGTAGCAAGGTTTTAAAGGCAAGTATATGTAGTAGTAAGGCGAGAGACAAAGACTATATACATTGACGTCGACCGCAGCGCCGCCGCGGCCGTTGATTGGTCGATCCTCCAATGCTTCACGCCAATTTTGATCGCTATTTCAACACTCCCTCTCGATCCAAAATGTTCAGTAGACCTCTTAAGTAGTGGAATTTGTTTCGTGGAAGAGGTTTAGTCATTATATCAGCTAGCTGTTCTGAGCTGCAAACATGTTGCACTTTAAGTTCACCTTCTTCATGTTTGGATCTAATGAAGTGGTAGCGAACATCAATATGTTTCGTTCGTTTGTGGAATACTGGATTTTCAACAAGTTTTATTGCTGCTTGGTTGTCGATAAAAAGTTCAGTTTCTTTAGTAATATCACAGCCGATGCCCTGTAGAAGTCTTCTGATCCAAATCAATTCCTTGGCAGCACTGCAGGCAGCGATGTATTCACTTTCGGTGGTTGAAAGTGCGATAATTGGTTGTCGTTGGCTTGCCCAAGAAACAGTTCCTCCGTTCATCATGAAGGCATAACCAGTCGTACTTTTTCTGGAGTCAACATCACGAGCAAAATCACTATCAGAGTAGCCAACAAGTTGGTCTTGTCCAGTGAAGAGAATTCCCATGTGTGGAGTGCCTTTCAGATAACGGAAAATATTCTTCACTGTTGTACAATGTGCAGGTCCTGGATATTCTAGGAATTTACTCACTTGTGAAACTGCATAAGTGATATCTGGACGTGAAACACATGATGCAAACATAAGGGATCCAACAGCTTCTCGAAAAGGGAATTTAGGTATCTTTTCCTTTTGTTCTGGAGTAGGACAGTCCTGCTTTGTTAAGATGACAGAAGGATCCATAGGCACGGAAGCAGGAATACAGTCAGCCATATTAAATTTACTCAAAATTTTGTCAATATATGATGACGGGTGAATGAAAATACTTGCCCTATCTTCTGACTGCTCTATTTGTAGCCCAACAAAAAAGTTAACACTTCCAGATGTAATATCAAATGCGTGTTCTAACTCATCCATTATAATAGCTATTGCCTCTTTATAGTTACTGGGTTCATCAGCGAGCGCAATGTTACATTGGCTATTCGAACTTTAGAGCGTGTTATCATTGGATGCGAACTGATATCGGATACTGGCAGCATTTCCTGCACTGGGATGTTTGTTGTTGCAACTGGTGATTCATCCGGAGCGCTGTTAATCTGAAATATTATTTCTTTCGGTTTGGTAGATTCTCTATCTGAATGTGGAGTAGCTTTCTCATCGAATGTGACATCTTTAGAAATTCTTATTTTTCTAGTTTTCCAATCCATAATCTAAAATTTTTTGCTTGTATTCTCATAACCTAAAAACATAAGTTTTATCGATTTATTATCCCACTTTTACGGTTTTCTTTGGGAATATGCATATAAGCATTACAGCCAAATATTTTATAGTTAGCTACATTAGGCTTTGTGCCAAAGAAAAGTTCATAAGGTGTCGTTCCAGGGGTTTGCTTAGCCGCACTTCTATTTAGAATATTGGTTGCTGTGTTACATGCCTCAGCCCAAAAAAATCCTGGAAGATTTCGTGAATTTAGCATGGACCTGGCTGCTTCCACAATCGTACGATTGTCTCTTTCTATACGTCCTATCTGTTCGTGCACATAAGGTGCAGTGAACTCGTGAATTATCCCAAATCTCTTACATAAATCTGCAAAATTATCGCTTTTGAATTCTAGCGCATTATCAGTCCTAAGAACTTTTATCTTATTTCCAGTTTGAGTATAGATTAGAGTAGCATATTCTTTGAATATATCTAGCACATCTGATTTGTTTTTAATAAAATAAATATGGCGATAACCACTAAAGTAATCTTTAAATAAGCAGAAATACAGATATTTACTTAATGATTGAGTCTGCATTGGGCCACAAATATCAGCATAAACTCACCTAGCTGGTAGTTTTTTGCCATCTGAGGGATAGCACGACTTTCTATGGGCTTTTCCAAGTTGGCATCCTTCACAGAAGAAAAAATCTCCTCTAAATCTTGAGGCTGCAGACCATCCACCAATCCTTTGGTCGCCAACTCTCGAAGTGTAGCAACTGGAAGATGCGCAAGTCTCTCGTGCCACAACTGAAGCTTGTTCTCGCTGGTGATGTATCCTTGTGATGATGACGTAACCTTGAAGAGCATCCTGTAGAGGCCGTCATGACGCACTCCTACGGCTTTTAGGTCATTATCCATGAAGATCTGTAGCTTGTCATGTTTGATAATGACGTTGAATCCTCTTCTTGTGGACGTAGAAAGGCTATACAAATTTTTCTTTAGTTGCGGCGAGTAGAGCACATTTCTTATGTACGTATTGTACCATCCACCGTCGACGTAGGCTTAAATCTCGATGTCTCCCATGCCTTCTGCAAGTAGTGTCGAGTTGTCTCCCAAGTAGATTGGATGATCACTGGTGAATGGCGTGTAGGTCTTGAACCACTCTCGTCGAAATGTCATGCTGCAGCTTGCACCGCTGTCAGCATACCAAATATCATTGGGCTCTACTTGATTATCGCACAAAATAAGTCCATAATCACTTGAACTTCCTTTTGAATCATGAAGATTTTTGGATTTATTTTTCTCATTAGCTAATCTTTTTCTACATTCGCGGCTCCAATGTCAATTTTGTGACAATAGTGGCATTTAGTGTTCTTCTTGGCATCTTGAAAAGAACGTTGTGTATCTTTAGGCTTCGTTCCTGCTTGCCTGTGTAATAAGGCCTCATCTTGTTTAGAAGAACCGCTTTGTTGATTCCTTGTTTCTTCAATCAAAAGTCTTGTAGTTAAATTGTTAAGAGTTTGAGCTTTCGGATCTAACGATTCCCACGCTGCAACAAAGTAGCGCATACTCGAAGGCAAAGTATTTAAAATTTTTGCTACCTTTTGATCTTCCGTTATGGTTCCGCCCATTTGTGAAATTGTGCAGAAATATTTTCAATTTTTGCTATGTAATCACTTATTGTATCCGATGTCAATCGTGCATCGAAGAATTGTTGCCAAAGTAGGCCAATAGTAAATTCGGATTTTTGTTCATGAATAGCAAGTAATTTCTGCCACATTTGTGAAGCGGAAGTACAGTTCATCAGGGGCTGAAGAAACTTTAATTCGATTGCCTGTGATAATAACATCCTTGCCTTAACGTCCTTTGATTTCCAATTCTGTAGTGAACTTTCAGAGTTACTGTCGGAGGAAACAACATTCGGCTTATTTCTAAGCCTTCCAATAATTCTAGTAATTTTTGTTGTTCCATAAGAAGCCTGAATTGGAATTTCCATAGTGAAAAGTTTTCACCATTAAAAACTTTAATCCTTGAAAGACAATCTTCGCTCATCTTCTTTGTCTTGGAATCGGCCAACGACAAAAATAAACTAGGGTTATGGTTGGCGGTTGACGCCTAAACTTCGAGCAAAACAAAGGCTTACTCACTGCTGGCGGTTAATCCTTTTAGGCGCAGTGGAAGCGTGCTGGGCCCATAACCTGTTGAAGTTTGAGATTGAATCAAGGAATAAAAGGATTATTTATTAAACAAAGTAACTTAAAACAAGATGTTAAAGTAGCAAGGTTTTAAGGCAAGTATATGTAGTAGTAAGGCGAGAGACAAAGACTATATATATTGACGTCGACCGCAGCGCCGCCGCGGCCGTTGATTGGTCGATCCTCCAATGCTTCACGCCAATTTTGATCGCTATTTCAACAAATATATATATATAGTTTTTTAATAAAGCCTTTCAAATTTTGAAGCATAGAGAAGCGAAGAGAGAGAGAGAGACTACTGAAACTATAGAAATATTTAAATAAAAAGTAATTAATTACCATAAATTATTAATAGGTTGGATACTTTTATATGTTGTGTAAACTATCAATAGGAATACAAAGTGTGTATGATTGATCTACGTTTTTGAAGTCGCTTCATGTTAAGTAATTATGGTGTAAATATCATAATTGTTACCAACAACCTTGTAACATTATATCCATATATATTGGAAATGAAGAAATCTATGTCACAAAACAACATTTATTCACACAACATTTAACAAATAACATAAATCCGCTTCTATTGAATGGCCGAGAATTTTGAAGACAAAAAATAGGGAACTTTCCCTCAAGGCCAGGTCAAGGGAGGCTAGGTCAGGACGACCTCAGGTCAGCGCGGTTCGAAGGCGCCATTTCCTCTTCCAAGGGAGGCACGCTGCAGGCACAGAGCATCTGGCAGGGGCCGGGGAACTTCTTCCACTTCAGCGGAAGGCACGGAGGGTGGGGAGCACCCACGGACGGTGGCCGGGCACAACTTGGGACTCCAGATCCACGGAGCGGTGACTACGGCGGCGGGTTACACTGAGGTAACACATGGCGAAGACCACGAAGGCCAACACTTGGAGGGCCAGCATGACGCAGGCGGCGTACAGGAGCAGCATCGTTCTACGTTATCGAGCAATGTGGAATTGTTTCTGGTCAACAATGGGAACTCTTGGGTTTGAAACTATAGTAGCTTCAAATAAGAAAACTATTTTTTTTTTTATATTTTTATAATAAAGGCATATAATCTATGTACACCCAGCGATGATAAAAAAGCTAATTTTACCCTATATATTATTATAGTTTCTAAAATATCACGATAAAAATTTCGAGTATATACATTATAAATTTTATACATAAATAGTTTAAACCCTAGGAACATTAGTTTTTGTGATAATACGAAAATATACGTTTTCAAATATTTTAGTATTTCCAGTATTGTTCCTAATATCAATAACACAAGCGTGAAACTTTTAAAATTTTCTATAAATATAAAGATATATGACACTGAAAAAATAGTACAAAAGTGATATTGTACTGGGATCAGGTGGATAAATTATAAAAAGGCATCTTCTGATCGTGCAACTGCAAAACCTGGATGGGATAGAATCTAGACTTCGCGATAAAGGGAGAGAATTGGGACTGGGGGAGGTACCTTGCCTTTCACATGATCGAAGAGAATTTTACCTTGGTTGGATTCGGAGTTGAGCACACCTTGCTTCTAGCCTGGGCGCCTGCCTACTACTTAACTTTCAGTCTGAGATCTTCCTCGTTAACTCTCTCGTCTTCTCATTGGTTGGGATCGTCCTACGTGGTTACCTCTGGTTGGCTATTAGTTATTCATGCTCAACTGTGATTGGTTGTTGGTACCTCCATTTTCGTCATGATTGCCATCTTCCAGGAAGAAGAAGGTCTTTGAACTTTAGTTTTATGGGTCCTGGGGAGTGACCTTTACTTCCTGGATGATGCAATCCTGGTAATTGCTGTTCTCTCTTTCGCGAAGCCTAACTTTTATTAAAATACTAGCGGACGTACCCGGCTTCGCCCGAGGTTTTACCCGAGTAAAGGTTTGTCTAACGAACATTTGTTAAAACAATTCTCTATAAACTTAAAAAAAAAAGATATATTTTGATAATTTGAAACTCGTAAATTTGAATCTCTCGATAAAGTGAACATTTTTCCCCAGTCCCTGTGTGCCGTGTCATCCTGAATTTTGTCTTTCATAATTTTCTACATTACAAAATCATCGTTTTATCTAGTGAACATATTTTCCCGGTCCCTTGAAAAATACTCGATAAGTTGAATAAAATCATGGTCGTGAATCTCTTGATAAAGTGATTATTTTTTCCCGGTCCCTGTGTGCCGTGTCATCCTGAATTTTGTCTTTCCTAATTTTCTACATTACAAAATCATCGTTTTATCTACATATTTTCTCGGTCCCTTGAAAAATACTCGATGTGTTGAATAAAATCATGGTCGTTTATGGAAGATGGACGTAGTTCCCGGAGGTCACCCGCCCCCCGCTTGCGAGTTAGAGCTACAAATCTGCAAATAACTCTAAGGATATTTAAGATATTCAAGAAATTATTTTTTCGTAAACCTTTCCGGGGATATGCCTAATAATATCCCAAATTTTCACGGCGATTGGATGTATGGTTTTTGAATCAATAGAGGACACACACACAGACACACACACAGACACACAGACATTCAATTTTATATATATAGATTTTGACGATACATTGCATAGATTGTGGTGGGATTACATATTGCCATATACAAATTATCACATGTATATTAGTTTTGAAAATAGAGCAATCCATATTTATTTCATTAGATAATAAAAAGGCATATATTGGATTTAATGAAATATTTATTTTGCCAATATTTCGGCTGGCTGAACGCCAACCTTTATCGAGGCATTACATTTACAAAATTACATATAAATATTATAATATAATATAAAATAAAAATAAACATTACACTTTGCCTTGGCAGACGCCAGGATGGCCAGGGCGTCGTCATCCAGGACTCGCCCGAAGACCCAGCCCTGTGGTCAGGGGGCCGCCCGATGATGGTAAATGCCGCCCAGATGAGAGGCCACACCATAGGCCTTTGCTCTTTAAGTAGTTCACTCTAATTCCAGAGGCGCGCCGGAAGTCTTCGAAGATGCTCCTCTCGGGTGGATGAGGAGAACTATGTCGTCGGCGTAGGATAGGACATTCCCTGGGCCGAGCGCTTGCTCAAGGCGCAACAGGAGAGGGCCCGTAGCGAGACTGAACAAAGCGGCGCTGAGAGTGCAGCCTTGCCTCACTCCATTCAGTAGATGGAAAGGCCTTGTGTAGAGGCCCCCCGGCTCGGATCGCTAGGTCCGCCCCGGCATAGAAAAGGAGGAACCACCCGATGAAGGCCGGTGGTAGACGCAGTGAGACTATTAGAGACACCAGAAAGCCGCGGTTCAGGGTGTCCAAAGCAGATTCAAGATCAGTCAAAATTACAGCCAGCGACGAGCCTTTCCTGGTGGCGATCTCGCCGGCAACGCGTGCCACATTCCAACTAGGACTCCTCCCCGGAACAGCGTATGTCTGACACTGACATTTGGCATAGATATTCTGTATTAACTTTAATTAGATTTCTTATAACTTCTCACTATTCAATTTCCATGAGATGCATAATTATTAATTTCATTCAATTAAACACACATTTAAAACGACCTACATAAATTAAGATAATAAATATTAATATTTAATCCTCCACAATTGTCAATATTTTAAAATCTCACGTATCAAAATAAATTATCGATAGTATCATTAAAATAGTTAATTTCTTTTTGTTGTTGTTCAACATTAATAATAAATAATTGGAAAGCAATCAAAAATGACATTATAAATATTTAAAATATTTTATTATTATGGCGTTCATTATTAATTCAAAAGCTAACACAGTGGAATTATAAATAAAAATAATTTACTTTTTCATTTTTGACACATTACAGTCGGATCGCTTTTATTCAGGTCATCTGAGGATTCGGAGCTCTATAGATTGATTCAGAAAAATAGAGGAAATAGAATTGTTGAAAAAGAAATATCATAACATAATATTTCTGTTTAATAATTTCCTCTAAAATTAAAAGCTTAGAAATAGTAGAAATATCAATTCCTTTGTATGCTTCTTTTCTAATGAGGCAATAAAAGAGATAAGCAATAAAAGGAAATAATATAATATACAAAAATATTATTATCTTCCTTTGAATATTTTATTAGAACCAAAAAAAAAACTAGATAATAGAGATAATATCATAACCAAATAAAACACACACACTCTCTAAAATATGATTTTTTTTAATAAAAAAAAACTTATTCATAAATTAATTTAATTTTTTGCTATAAGCCCACATGGAGTCAAGTCAGTTACCTCGAATTGAGCTACTTAACGTTGTAAACCTATGCGTATTATTTAAATAAAATTGATTCATTGTCATAGAAAAAAGAAAAAAAATATATCATAGCTGCGCGCGCTCATGGATAGTTTATTAAATTTTTCTTTTGTTTCATTTAATGTGAACTACATGGCTGAAGAAAGTAGTTGATAGAAGCTAGGGTTTTAAAAACAAAATTTCTGCCCAGGTCTTCTTCTGTCGAGGTATTATTTATTACAAGGTACTGGCTTTATATGTGTGTGGTATAATTTATTGGAATCGGTTGTGGGTATTCAGAAGAAGGTGCAAAATTTCTGAGGCAACGCTTGAGAGGCTGTTCATATATATTATGTATCTGGGCTCTTATGTTATACATTATATCAAAATATATATTTTTTTCCAATTTGCACATCATATGTTTGATATTAGAAATTGTTTAATATCAAAAAGAATCTTACGCCTTTAAAAAAGTTTTGAAAAATAAATATATAGCTTGAATATTGAGCCATATGAAATTATTAATGAAAAGGCATATTTTTGATCAAATAAAAAATAAACGATTTTATTTAATGCAAAATTCAATATTTCGCTAGAGTATACGCCTATCTTCTGAAAATATTGGATTTTGTTTTAAATAAAATAGTTTATTTTATTTTTATCCACAATATGCCTTTAAATTAAAATATATAAAAAAAATTATAATATATTTTTTCATGCACACAAATTTTCCCTACCTACTTTGTATTTTAAATGATTTCAACTGTGATATTATAATGCTATGCGGCGCTGAGTTTGTGTTTACTAAAATGTAATGCCTCGATGGAGGTTGGCGTTCAGCCAGCCGAAATATTGGCAAATAAATATTTTATTCAATCCAATATATATGCCTTTTTACAATATAATATCAAATAATAAAAAATATTTTAAAATATTTTTCTCTGCAGGAAATAAATTCTCCTTCTTTACTATTAAAGTATTTTGGGTAAAACATGGATTTTGTTCTTTCTCTTTGGTGTTTTCTTTCAAATTATCACTTCAATTCCAGTACACAATATGCGAAATTGCACATTCATGCCAAATAATAAAATAATGCCAAATAAAATCGAGTGAGTTACAGTCGGCGCTGGAAAGCCGGAAAAGGGTCCAAAAAACAAGTCGGGTATGCCCCCTTCTTGCGCAAACAGATTAGTCCGCTTTGAGACACGATTGACAGTTCTCCTACCTGACCGGTGTCGGCTACACTTGCTCCCTCGCCATCTCTATGGTGCCATCCAAAATGCCTCGTCCTTTTGTGTAATCCCAATCACGCCTGAAACCACTCTAATCATTGTGGCCACCACGACTGCGAGCCAACATGCCACACTGCATTCATCCAACAAGATACAACAACTACATTACTACAGAGAGTCGACAGGATTTACCGAGGATAGCGCAAAGAGGATGGAGCCTGAAGAACAGAGCGACGCCGAGGATCACCACCATGCCACCCACAGCCACGGACAACGTGGCACAACTCGCGAAACCCATCCAAGACATCTCCGCTTCCAGGTATAGGTAGATAGCCTACCTTCAAAAACCACAAACCCTTAACCCACTCGCCATTACAAATCCAATGTGCTCGACGCAAACATCCCACAATCCACCTGACGACGAGAACTTCTCCTCCCTCACGCCTTCTCCAACCTTCACCAAGGACGTGACTATGGCCACATCAACCAGTGCGAACTTTCGGACTACACTCCAAATAACATTTTTGTACTGTGAGTACAACTTATTTTAAACCTGTTTTTACGAGTATTCGAATTTCAAGTATATATATTTTTACAATTATTTCATTTAAATTTTAGCCCCTACCAATTGACATCCATGCTCCATTTCATTTATGCAATTTTTTTTCTTGGGCTATATTTTATCTAAATATAAAAAAAAAATATCCACATCATAAAACTCTAAGTCTATCAATCACCTATAATGCTTCATTATATTTACCAGTTAACCTATAGTAATTTAACTATTTCAGCTCATTTAAAATTAATCCTTCACATCGTGAAAAAACTATGATTTAATTTTTATGACAAAAAAAAAAAAGAAGAAAACTTCACTTTATACATTTTTATAATAATTTTATATCTCTAACATTTAAAAATATATTATTCTTAAATCACAACCGCATTACTTTATACACATATTTACATATTGGTTTCTAATAATGTAATTTTTAAAATAAAAACATCTATAACTCAGAATTCTCATTTAAAGAAAAAATTAAGTTTTTGGTATTTTAAAAATGTACGCCTGCTACCCACTAAAAACAATATATAGCCAACACTTGGAATATTTTCCCATGTCCTTATCACAACTACATTAATAAATACCAACTTACCTCACTCAGTGTAATGCCATTTTTATATTGTTCCTTCTATAAAAACATTCAATTTCACAAACCAACTAACATAACTATAACAACGCCACTTTAAAAAGAAAACTCTTGAATTTCAAACATAAATTGAAAATATCTCACCCTCACATTTTCCTCCATCTCCTTCACCATTATCTACACCCATTTTATGATCAAATTCCGTAAAATCATTTTTAATCCATTTATTTACACCATTACGTGTAAACGTCTTAAAAAAAGGTTTGCTATTTTTCATTTCCTTATTCCATTGATGATTTTCGCTACCTAATCAACAATTAAAATCAATTTTCCAATATATATTAACAAAATTTCAAAATCATCACTAGTCAACCATCTATCCTTCTCCAACAAAATTTTAATATAACGTGGGACCGTCAATTACTCCAAAAATCGAAATTAGATCTATGTCCCCTCTACCAATTTATTTTAGGCGTAAAATTTACACTCGCTTCCCACTTAGCGATATTTTTCTCTCGCTCACAAGTAAACGCCAACACATTTATTCCAATAAACCATAGCCATCTCAACAAACCACAATCATTTTACACAAACAGAGCCAATCTCGAGCCACATAAGCTCCAGTTTAAGACATATTACCCACTAAACGCACCACATCACCAACGCTCGAAAATTTCCGTTGTATGTTCGTAGAACCACCGCCTTTGACTTCAACAAACTTGTTGTTCATGATGAATTAGGTTAGATTTTACCCCAACACAACGTCTTCACGTGACACCTTTCCATTTACATTTTTTTTTCGCACGTGTCACAGTGACTCGACAATTTCTTTTTCACTTTCACCAGGATACATTATGCCTTCATTTTTCCTGTGACACATTTATTTTTCTTATTTTCTCTCACTCGAAAGCGTGTACACGTCGCAAGTCTCATCTATTAGAGCATTCCTAACCTAATACTTCGTGAACAATACTTTTGCCAAGCCAGAACTTATGTCGAGATACATCGACCTACGAACACCGATATAACTACATTCCCCATGCCATAATCATATAGCACACGACACACATCACTCCTACAATGGCACACTTATCTATTCCACTCTCTATAGCTGCTATGCCGTCGTATTACTTTACCGCCTTCCTTTATTTATTTTTTTTTGTCAACTACCACGGGCACTTCCACCTTCACCTGGCCCATCATTACCATGGCAGTTACATGCCTCACATCGACGAGTGAAAAATAAAACCGCAGCTATAGTACCACTGTTCAACCTTTTCACAGCACTATTACATAGGAACACACACACATGATAAGCAACCACGCCGAAACCTCTACATCAATGTCAATCCATGTATACATAAAGATTGTATTGGCTTGAACACCTACTATTCTATATATTTCCTACTTTAAAATATTTTAATAGTTGTTGCTCTCTTTTCATATCATACTACTTTTATATTTTTAATCATTTCAAATACTTACATTTTTTATATTTCGCATTAATATTTATTAATTACTTATTTAAATTTTATCTCGAGTTTATTTTTTTGTTTTTGCTTTAACTTTTGTCTTTTTATTTTTATATGAACAATCGAGATGATAACTTTTTTTAATCTTCAATGTTTATAATAATTTTTACTTTTTATATATTATTGTATCAACATTCATCACTCACAATTTTCAATTTTTTTTTTCACCTTCAATTATAAAATCTAATTTTAAGATTTTCAAGTTCAAAAATTTATGAAATGCATCGACACCATTACCCTCCAAATTCTCATGGCATTACAGCCCATGCCTTCTCAGAGAGATCGTTACTATCCGCTAAAACTTTGATTTCTCACATTGATTCCATCTTAACTACAAACGCTTCTTCGCTGTAACCTTCCCAACAGTCGAACTTGAGCAGCTAGTTAGATGAATTTTTTTTTCATTCACGGCCCGGTTCGAGCATCAACGCCCTTTTTTTTTTCTATCACATTCGGGCAATTATTTTATTTATTTATTTTTTTATTTTCAATCACCTCACTTTCACCACTGCCTTACCGCGGCCAAATCGTTTTTTTTTAATGCGACAGAACGACTCTCTCTCTCTCCCACACTATCACTCTTTTTCTCGACCAAAGTTTCCACCACCTATTCCCAAATCCGACTGATAGAACAGCCCATGTCGAATACCTTCAGCATACTGTAGATGGACCAATGCCTACAATCACATAATGTCGCATTGCATCTTAGTACCAGAATCTATTCTATGTCCACCTATCAAGACTTTTTAAATTAGCTCACCCTATAATTCATGCACTTTCGAATATCAATTCCAACATCCAATGCTGTATATAATCACCCAAATTTATATTTATATCTTTACATTTTTTAAAATCCTTTTTCATATATTTTTATACATTGGTCTTAACATTATTATTTGTCAACATTTCTCTTATTATTATTAATTATTATAATTAAGGAAAACATACCCAATGTTATAATTCTACAACCCCATAATATATTAAACCAATTTGTATACAAATTATTTCCCCCCAATATAATTATCTTATGATTTCATCTATATAATCACCATAAGCTAATTTTCATCAACCGGGGCATAAACTGTTGTAATATATTCCAATATGAAAAAACAATAGAAAAAATAAAAGATAAGTGGGTCAGGTGTTGATATTAAAAATAAAGAAGGCATCTCCTGACCACGAGCACATCTAAAATGCCATCTAAAAAGCACATGTGCTCGTGGTCAGGAGATGCCTTCTTTATTTTTAATATTCCAATATATATATATGTATCCATGTATTGTATAGATGTATATGTAATTGCCAAAGTGCCAAATAAAATCGAGTGAGTTACAGTCGGCGCCGGAAAGCCGGAAAAGGGTCCGAAAAACAAGTCGGGTATGCCCCCTTCTTGCGAAAACAGATTAGTTCGCTTTGAGACACGATTGATAGTTCTCCCCTGACCGGTGTCGGCTACACTTGCTCTCTCGCCATCTCTATGGTGCTATCCAAAATTCCTCGTCCATTTGTGTAATCCCAATCACACCTGAAACCAATCTAATCATTGTGGCCACAACGACTGCAAACCAACATGCCACACTGCATTCATCCAACAAGATAGAACAACTACATTACTACATATGTATGGTAATTTAAACCAAAAACCCCATATTGTATAATACTTATAACAAGATTTTCATGTTGTATAATAAAAACAAATCTTTAAATGATTATACGCATGATTGACATGTGTCATTACATCATCATATGTATTGTACTTTGTACAAACTGAGGATAAATAAATAAAACTCTGTAAAACTCTGTGTTTCCTAAAACACTGTCTTCCAATTTGATATCGTTAAAAAATAATTTTATCTCTTTAAATATGTTAATTTCTAATTCTCCCCAAAACCTTATTTGGTGGGACAAGTTTCTCGTTCCTTGGATTTACTATTTGCTCCAAAAAAATGATCTGTTATTTCCTTTGGTGGCACAATTTGAAAAGGATAAGAAAGAATATTGTCGCGTATAAGGCCTCAAAATGACTACAACCTCTGCCAATATATGGCGCTTTCGCCTGTTTCCATCTGAAACTGGTGTGGGAATCGCCGACTGCTGTAATCCTGTTTCCTGGGGAAAATGTATGTAAATATATGTTCATATTGGCCCCAGGAGGTGGCGTAATGTAAATACCCGTTGTTTATTATTCAAGTTATATGTAAGGTTTAGTAGTAAATGACAATAAAGGCAGAGTTAGAAGTCTCGGTGCCGCTTGCTGTTGTTACTCTCGCCATCGCCACATTGCTGCTGCTACTCTTCTGGTATGTCTCTCGTGTTCTCCCACCAGTGGTAAGGCCGAGAGATACTGCCAGAGGAAGGGAGTTCCACTTGAGCGGTGGTTCTCGGAAGTCCTTGGGTGCTCTGCAGGGTCCAGCTGCAGAGGGAAAGCAACGGGAGCCCGAGTAGGTGATCCACGGCGGAAGAAGCGCGTCGTCGCAAGAATCCGGAGGGGTCAAGCACGATAATATATAAAATGTTCAATGTTAATTCTATATTTTTAATGTTATTAATTTTTTAAAAAAATGTGTAGAGATTATTTATTATTTTATGAAAAGGTATTTATTTCGATATTTGTATTTTTAAACGCTGTAAAATTTTCACATTGCTTCTCTTCAATTTTATTAGTTTTAATTTGGTTTTACATTTAATAAATGGCTGAGTCACTATGAGGTTTGTCTCTCTTGATTTGCTACATTAAAATATATTGTTACGAAGCTTCTCAGCCGTCGATGTTTGCGTTCAAGGTTCTAAGAGAACAATGTGGATTCTTTAGGATACAGCTTAGTGCGGTATATTTATTGTAAGAGTTCTAAAGAGTAGATAAGTAACTATACAGTAGATGGACTTGCCTTCAATGCCGCTCCAGGTAGGTTCCTTCTCGTACTCCACTTGTTAATCCACACAGTCCCGGGGCCCACCTCCTCCAGCCAACCTGCTGCGTCTGTTGTCACCAGACAGACTTCTTCCCCCAGACTGCCATCTCTGCCAGACAGTCTTCTCGGCACACAAACCCCCGGCAGGCAGGCCGCTAACTCGGCTGCTTCCTTCACGACGACACCAGCTGGACTCCCCGACTGTCTGCCACCCCCACCCCTGGAATTTGTCAATCCACACTTCCCTGAAGGAGCCCCGGCATACCTTCTCTCTTGGCTTCCCCACGTCTTCTCTTCTATTTCTCTGCTGCATCGCTTCACTGCCCCCTTCTCAATCCTTTTCGTCCCGAAAAGGCTGATTTCACCAGGGGCGCTGATCGGCGGCCCTTTGATCTCCCTGACGTCTCTGGCCACATGAGGGTCGTCAGCCTCCCGGAAGCGTAACGGCAGGGTTAACACCAACCCTTGTTTGCAGAACCACATCTCAACTCGGGCTTTCTTTCCACTCTCAACCAGTGCCGACGCCATTGATTGGTCTCGCTGTCTAGCACAGGGCGGTGGTTCTCCACAAGATGGCGGCCATATTTCACTGCCTACGATGCTTCCATCTGATATTTTGAATTCTCCTTGTGAACACTCTGTAGCCGCAATGTACAAAGGGTTGTGATCGTTTGTATTGCGCTTTCGCCGCTTCCTTCCACGACGGGGCTGTAGATCGCCGATCTTTACAGTGGATTCGTCCACCTGATCCACGCTGTCTATTTCGTGGCCTCACTTTTCTTCTTTAGGTTTCCCATTCTCTTGCTCTAGAGGCTCTCTTTTTCCTAACCCTTCAAACCTGGGCTCCTTAGTGCCGACCACGCACAGGGCTGTGAATTTCTTAAACCTTCTGGAGGTGTCGGATCCCGTGGCAGTCTCAAGGTCGGTAGAACTTTTCCTAGGCGGTGGCTGCTTGATCTGCACCTTGTCGGGCGAAGGAACGAAGATGAATGGTACACATTCTTGGCACATCTTTTCAGCTTGCATTGCAGACGACGGCGCTGATACATTGCGCGCAACTTCCGCGTCACAGACATTGTCGTTGGACTTCCACAGAGCGTCCAATGCTCTATCCCGTTCAGTCGGGTTGCCGGCTCCAACTTCAGGGTGCTTCGACCATTTAGCCTTGTCGCACTTCCACGGAGCATCCAGCTCCGTCCCGTCCAGTTGGATCGCCGCTGTAGTCCCTGACAGTCTGACACTGTCGCTGAAGTCAGCCACGCTGTCGCACTGCAGCTCGCCAAGATCGTTGCTGTTCTCATGGAGTATTTCAGAAAGAATCCCAGGGGTTGAATTTTCGCTCTGTATATCACCTTGAGGGCATTCTCCTTCCGTCCGCTTGATTTTATACAAAACACTCGTGCCACAGCCGTTGTCGGAGGCAATCAGCTCACCCTCCTTCGCTACACAACCAGTCTGGATCATTTCCTGATGTCGACACTCTTCGGACTTCTGGATCACGGGAGAATCTTCTAGTGTAGATTCTGGCAGTTCACTTACAACGTCTCCTGACGTCATGATCTTTGTTGTGATGGTCTTGTCGGTATCTTCATCACCTGGGACCGTCTTTTGTCCCCTCAGACATTGAATACGTGGGCTATTGGTTGCTGTGATTGTTTTTGAAAAGCCATCAGGATTTTCTGGCGGTAGTACATTGAACTTAACTCCGCAAGACATGGGTGTGGCAGAACGTTTGACATTCCGATTATGCTCGAGTCGGCTCAATCGAGATTCCAATGGAGTAATCCCTTTAGTAGTCGATCTAACGGTTTCTCCGAGCACATCTAATTTCTGGCTTATCTGACGGAGCAATTTTGTGAATTTTTCGATTTCGGGGTCGGTTAGTTTTTCCATTTTTCTTTTTGAATTAGCGCAAAATAAAATCTTCAATTAAAATTGACTAAGCTGTATCCCACTTCTGACACCAAATGTTACGACGCTTCTCAGCCGTCGATGTTTGCGTTCAAGGTTCTAAGAGAACAATGTGGATTCTTTAGGATCCAGCTTAGTGCGGTATATTTATTGTAAGAGTTCTAAAGAGTAGATAAGTAACTATACAGTAGATGGACTTGCCTTCAATGCCGCTCCAGGTAGGTTCCTCCTCGTACTCCACTTGTTAATCCACACAGTCCCGGGGCCCACCTCCTCCAGCCAACCTGCTGCGTCTGTTGTCACCAGACAGACTTCTTCCCCCAGACTGCCATCTCTGCCAGACAGTCTTCTCGGCACACAAACCCCCGGCAGGCAGGCCGCTAACTCGGCTGCTTCCTTCACGACGACACCAGCTGGACTCCCCGACTGTCTGCCACCCCCTCCCCTGGAATTTGTCAATCCACACTTCCCTGAAGGAGCCCCGGCATACCTTCTCTCTTGGCTTCCCCACGTTTTCTCTTCTATTTCTCTGCTGCATCGCTTCACTATTGTTTCGTCCAAAAATAGATTCTTTCAGTGTAAAATCTCAAAATTTTCTCATTCTTGTGTACTCTTATGTATTCTTTGAGTAGCTTCCCCTTTAAGATAACATTTATAAAGGATGAAACGAATTGAATGATTCAGATTTGTTGGTTAAAACTGGGTCTTTTAGACTTAAAAATCTTAACTCTTAAATAGATATGAAAAAATCCCCGAACCTTATGTGTCTCTTTTAACTTATTTTTTTTTTCTAATAATCACAGTCAACTTCATTTGTTTCTTATGTTTGTTTCCTTACATTTTTTTCAAAAACATTGTAAAATACTGCATTACTAAAAAGCCTTTAATTTTCAAAATATTTTATTATATTATTATTTTTTTTATGTATTATTATCAATAATTATTTTTGACCAATGACAAATTTGTTTTCATATGATCTACAATAATTTGTAAATAAAATTCACTGTGCAATAAATTGATAAAGAGGGAGCAATCTCTCGAAATATTTTAAGAAAAAAAATGTTTTTTTTTTTTACAGATCTAGGTACGCCCTATTATATAATTTATAAAGGAGTTAACTATTATATATTTATGTAAATACAATGTGCATTTGACATGATTTTACGCTTTTTATAACTTAATTAATAAAATTTTAGACTATATAGAGATATATTTTATTGAAGATATGCTTATATGCTATATATTCATATAATACATTTTTATAGTTTTAATAAAATAAATAACTAAAAAAAGGAATTTCACAAAATTGCAGCTATAAATTTCAAAGATTCAAAATGTGTCACAAGGGGGAAAAAACGTCTGATAATAATTTACATAATAGTTTAGGAGTTTATAGCGAAACAAAATTTGACTTTTACAGAGATGAAAGTTATTCTAGAAAAGAGGCGTGGTTTTTGGACGAAAATCTCTCCCTTTCTCTCTCCAAAATTCACCCAATAGACGTCGCAGATGCAACAGTTCTCAAGTTCTGAAGTCATTTAGAAATAATTTACTGTGGTTTTGTACATTACTTTCTTGCCACTTCGTTTAAATTGGAAAACTTGCTTCCACTCGCATTGTTGACCTTTCAAGAAAATGAAGAGATTCAAAGAAAATGGCGAAATAAGTAGCCTTCATCCGACCATCTCTTACAGAAGTCCTAAAAATCGTTAATTCACCAGATTTCTCGGATTTTGCCAAAGCAATATGAAAATATCCTACACCTCTGCATATGTGGTTCATCCTTCAGGAGAATAATGGTGCATTTTTTGCATTTTCAACTTTTCCATTTAATTATCTACTGCACTTTTATTTTTTTTTTATTATAAAATGTTCATTATTAGACATACACACACCCCTCAATATATAACGTTTTAAGTACGTACATACAATGATTGTTTTCACATATAAAAATTATGCATCGTATACATATAAAGATAATTATTCTAAAATGCAACGCCTATCATTGCACATAAAACTCATATTATTTTATATGCTTTTTATTTCACATGCAAACTGCTAGCTATTATTGCAGATACATAGCTTAAAATAGTACGTTAAATGCTACTCATTGTCTTAGCATTAATCTATTAAGAAAATATGTATTATATATCTCAACTCACTCAGACAGTAAAATAGATATCCTTATAAAAATAAGCAACATATCTCTGTTAAAATCTAATGTTGTGGCTTTACCATCGAACGATTCCGTTAGTTTGTAGATATGGTCAATAGATAACGCTTAGGTTTAGCGTTTATTATTATTATTTTTTTTTTTTTTTGTATTTCAACATTCCATCTAAAGAGAGCTAGAGAAATATTGACCTACTCTTATATTCATATTGTTGCGCCAGGTTGCCGTTTGGCATAATCTTCAGCCTTGAATCTTTCCACAGACATGTCTTTCCAGAACATGTTTCAACCATCCTACAATATGAATTATTGTAAATAGTTTCACGCGCAATTATCCAGATCGGATATAGCGTGTCGCAACTGGTAATAAATAAACCATGCTAGACGGTTAGATAAGGTAATAATGAGATAACTATATTCTAAGTAGCTTCCAGAATAATTTATTTATTTCTTACATCAAAGTTAAGAGAGTTGTGAAGTTACGCAGTGTACCAAAATACAAATGGTCATTAATGATAGATAATCTATTTATAATACATTTTATTTTTATTAAATAAAAATATATATTATATATATAATATCAATTTGATTTTAAAATATATGAAAAATAATATTACAAATAAAAATGAAATAGGTGCATATGCCATGATTCAACGATATGGGTCGGAAAACAAGGAATTCAGTAATTTAAACCTACTTTAAATAATCACTAAAAGTAAAATGAAAAATTTCTATGTGATTCTTCATTGTATATATTCGGAAAGTTTTCAAATATATTTTGAAATATATTAAAAGCGGTAAATATGTCACAATTGTCATTGAGATAAATTTTAAAGCATCGATATTTACTGATATAAATAGCTTGAGAAAAGGATGGCGCTTAGAAGCTTTTCGAATATATAATTAAGAAGAGCCTTTCAATTTTTATATATTTTCAAATAATTAGGCAGCGATATTCAATAGATAATTGCTTAATAAGAAAAAACATACAAAAAAGGGAAAGATCAAATACGGCAAACAAAGGCAGAGCTGACCGGCTGTTAGAATAAACTCAATGTACGTGGTGTGTTCAAAAAGTATCGCGACATTTGTGTTTTTTCAAAAATTATTTATTTATTCATGAATACCTATTTTGTCCCCTTCAAAGTAATTCCCATGAGATATTATACACTTGTGCCAACGGTTTTTCCAATCTTCGAAGCACTTCAAAAAATCATTTTTGAAAATCTTTTTCAGCTCCTCCTTCGATGCCGTTTTTATCTCGTCAAGCGTAGCGTAACGTCGTCCTTTCATGGGCCTCTTCAGTTTAGGGAACAAGAAAAAGTCACAGGGGGCCAGATCTGGGGAATATGGTGGCTGCGCGGCATCATTAGTGTGTTGTTTTTGGCCAAAAAGTCGCGCACAAGCAACGATGTGTGAGCAGGGGCGTTAACGCGGTGCAAAAGCCAATTTTTGTTCTTCCACAAATCCGGGCGTTTCTGGCGGATTGCTTCGCGCAAATTGCGCATAACTTGCAGGTAATATTCCTTATTGACCGTTCTACTCTGTGGCAAGAACTCATGATGTACCACGCCCCTGCAATCGAAGAAAACTGTCAGCAAAACTTTCGCACTCGACCGAACTTGGCGCGCTTTTTTCGGTCTTGGTTCGTGCGGCAGCTTCCATTGAGATGATTGAGCTTTGGTTTCCACGTCATAACCATAAACCCACGCTTCGTCACCAGTTATGACCCTCTGGAGCAAATTTGGGTCGTCGCGGACAGAGTCCAACATCTCATTAGCAATGTTAATGCGATGCTGTTTTTGGTCGCAATTGAGCAATTTTGGTACGAATTTCGCGGCGACCCGTCTCATGCCCAAATCATTGATAAAAATCGAATTGCACGAGCCAATCGATATGTTTAGGTCCTCGGCAACTTCTCTAACGGTGATTCGACGATTGGCCAATATCATTTTCTCCACTTCATTAATTTTTTCGTCTGTTGTTGAAGTGTTCGGTCGTCCGGCACGCTCTTCGTCGTTCACATCTTCTCGGCCTTCTGAGAACATTTTGTACCACCGATAAACGTTGCTTCGGTCCAAGGTAGCTTCTCCGTATGCCACAGTCAACATTCGGAATGCATCCGCGCACTTAATTTCGTTTTTCACACAAAATTTGATACAGGTTCTTTGATCCATTTTTTTTAATAGGTAAAAATCGAAGACGATCCAAAACACCTGCAAGCAAAGCAGCTGTCAACAATTAAGTGAACATTCAAAATGGCCGAGCTTGTCGGCATAAGTGAGAGACATGAGTACCAACATAAAGCCACAAAAAGACCGAAATTCGAATATACGTAACCCGCGAAAATTCATAAGTCGCTTTACCGTTTTAACACACCTCGTAGTTCCCCCTGGTAGTGGAGTCTGGAACTTACGCCGCGGGCTCCCCCTCGTGGTGGCAGAAGAAACTAGTAGCCGATTGCCGCACCGTCACACCCAGTCTATGATCGCTTTCCACTTTTCTAACATGTATTTTATGGTCATCTGAGTAGTCTAACAGAGATATTGCGGGTAGAGAGTTTGTGTACACGCCACGTGTCAACTACTACTACGAAGTAATATACGCACTGTTGAGAAACTATCATAACCCAGATCATATATACCTCTTATTTCATTCAAAAGTCATATACAATATTTTTGCTATCCATAGTTTCTTTGAAGTCTAAAATTTACAAAAGGAATGGATTTTTATGATAAAATGTTGATGAAATATGTTATGATGTGTGTTTTTGTTGAAGTTTATATAATGAACAAAATTTGTTTAAAATATATGAGTTTCTTTTTGTCTTTTTTCACTCAAAGACGTTGATATTATAGACATTTTTTTCGAAGTTATGGAAAAAATGTCAGGCAGAAAAATTCGATTTTACACAAATAAATTTACTGGCAAACGCATTGCCAGTAAATTTATTTGTGTAAAGTTTTAACGATAGATGGCAATAAAATTAAATATACTAGAAAAATTCGAGTTAAATTCGAATATATCAATAGATATTTTTGGTAAAAAGACAAGGAAATACGAAAATTTCAATTTTATTTACAATGCATATTTTGATATTAGTTCATATTCAAATTGGAGGGAGGATTATTGATATAGATAATTTTATATTGATTTTATTGTCCCCCTATCACACTTTAGTGTATTCTAAAATAAATGTTACCTTTAAAAATTCGAAAAGATAGAGTTATATGAGCCTCTCTTTTTTCCCGACGTTTGGATGGCCCCTGTTCATCTTCCACAGGGGAAGCTGTACCAATATAGGTGTATTTTTCAAGCAAACTTCCAACCAGCATATAACGTTTATAATATAAAAGGTGTTTCCGATGCATGTCTATTTCATGAGAAAGGACTCCTTTCTTTAGTAATAATTCACTAGCTGTTTTTTGACTAACACATCATTGTGAAAAAATAGTGCAAATGTGAAATTGTACTTGGATAAGGTAAATAAATTAATAAAAAGGCATCTCCTTTTCGTGTAACTGAAAGTTGCTGATGGCTTGCGCCATCTATCGGAATATATATTAACTATTTATTGATTTTTAATTATTCCAGAATTGGTCAAATACCCATTCTTGATTAAATAAAGAAAATCTAACTAAAGCTAAATATATTAAGTAAATACCTCTCCTTATCGTGCAACTAAAAGTTGCTGATGGCTTGCGCCATCTATCGGAATAAATATAAAATAGTCATTGATTTTTAATTATTCCATAATTGGCCAAATACCCATTCTTTAATAATCAAGAAAATGTAACACATACGCGTTTCGGGCTGTTGGCCCGACGACCTCAACGACCTGAATGACCAGTTTTTTGTCGTTGAGGTACAGCTTGTACCACGCTGACGAGGGCCAACAGCCCTAAACGCGTACGTGGTTAGCTTTTCTTGATTAATCAAGAAAAAATATTTGGTATTTCTGGAACATTTTAAAATCAACGTATAGTTGATATTTATTCAGATAAATGGCGCTAGCTATCAGTTACTTTC
The DNA here is from genome assembly GCA_030710605.1 of Cordylochernes scorpioides. Lineage (NCBI taxonomy): Eukaryota > Metazoa > Arthropoda > Arachnida > Pseudoscorpiones > Chernetidae > Cordylochernes > Cordylochernes scorpioides. Next base: position 51,109,534 of record CP092872.1, on the reverse strand, counting down.
TATTGCACCATATGAAGATGCCTTTTTTATTTTTTTATTTATGCACCTTTTTCCAGTACAATATCACTTTGTATTACTTTTTCACACAAATATATTTCGGAAATATTAAATAAATTATATTGATCTAAGATATGCTTTTATTTTATTGTTATTAAAAATGGATTGCTCAATTTTCAACATATATATATATATATTAGATAATAAAAAGGCATATATTGGATTTAATAAAAGATTTATTTTGCCAATATTTCGGCTGGCTGAACGCCAACCTTTATCGAGGCATTACATCTTACAAAGATGTAATGCCTCGATAAAGGTTGGCGTTCAGCCAGCCGGAATATTGGCAAAATAAATCTTTTATTAAATCCAATATATGCCTTTTTATTATCTAATGAATTAAATATGGATTGCTCTATTTTCAATATATACGAGGGGCATCCAATAAATAAGTTTCCCTATTTTGTAACAAATAAACAACTTTATTTACAATTATGCAGTTATTTTATTTTCATTATACAACTCATAGACTACTTCTCTACATAATCACCATTTCTGTCCAAACATTTTTGGTACCGTTGTAGCGATTTTTTGATACCACTGTTGTACCAAGCCGTGTCCTGTCTTCGTAGCCAGTGGTTCGCCTCCGCTTGTTTTCAATTCAAATTCAAAACATCTGACATGATTGTTCCAATCGAAGAGCATCCAATTTCGATTCCAGGAGGCAGTCGAATCATTATTTCGTCAATGGTGACGCGGCGATTCGCTTCCACCACATTCCGAACAGCAGCCACGGCTGCATTGTCCGTAGCAGTAACGGGCCTGTCGCTTCGCTCGTCATCATGCACGTTTTGCCGTCCTTCCAAGAACCATGAACGCCATCGGCGAACCATTTGGATGCTCATACATCCTTCACCATACACTGACACTAAATTGCGATGAATATTGACCGCAGTTTCATTTTTCGCTGTGAAAAAACGAATTACAGAACGGAGTTCGCAAGTGGACACGTTCACCAGTGGTAGCTCCATGGAAACTGAAGCGCTACGGACTTGCGCGTACGAGTAGAGTGATTTTGAAAGGTCACCAGCTTCCAACGCATCCTAGTGACCATTTCTTACCTACTAACTAATTTTTACAACGTTTCGTCCGCCGAAAAAAAAAATAGGGAAACTTATTTATTGGATGCCCCTCGTATATATATATATATATATATATATGAAAATAGAGAAATCCAAATTTTAATATTTATATAATAAAAGGGCATATATTGGCAAATTAATATTTTAATCAATCCAATATATGCCTTTTTTATTATCTGAATATATATATATCAAAACGACCTTTTTCAATTAGAGAGGATATGTATATTTAAATTTAAATTGAAGAATAATAAGTGAGATATAGCACATTTATACCATTGAATATTTTTGAATAATCTAACTGAAAATAATATTAATAGAAAATATACAATAACTATGTACTACTTAGTGGGAATTTTTCTTTTTTATATAAGGATATTTCAAACAAAGGATATACATTTATTCCTCTACCTTTACATTATCTAAATGTATAACATTATGTATATTAACACAGAATAACAACAAATATATTATCACTATTAAAAAACTAAACAACATTAAGAATAAAAATAGAAAATTAGGAAAATATATTAAAAACATTACTAATTATTTGAAAAAAGCGCTATCTCTTATATTTATTTACAATTACAATTACAATTATTTTATTTCCAAAGCGCTATATCCCGCAAGGGATACTTGTGCCAAACAAGGAGAAAAGTTTATTTACATAAGTTATTTACATTATTCAACGCATGAAAACATTAGAGATCCAGATTTTGTAGAAATTTTAGAATGTATTTACAAAATTAATTCAACTTTAAATATGATTTTTTATCGGAAATCAAATCGTTTAGTTCATAAACAACTAGTTCATTCTTCATTCTATAATCTTGAAATGCTGGGCAATCGATCAGTAGATGTCTTGAGGTTTGTTCCTCCATACCACAAAAGCAACTTGAATCCTCCACTGCCTTTATTCTATTTAAAAATCTTTTTAAATTTCCGTGGTTTGTAACAAATTGAGTATTATAAAAATTTGGACGAAAGTATTTAGGGATTTCTTGGGGAAAAAAGCTTAAGAAAGTATTATTTGTTTCGTTTTTTCTTTTCGTTATGCTTCTTATTTATTTATATTCCTATAATATTATAAGGCCCTATTGAAAAATTAATTTGCGTATAAATGTCTAGTGGATTGCTATGATACATTAGCGCGTCATCTGTTATGATCATTCGAAACTATTATAGACGCGTATGATTCTTTTTTTTTTTTAATTAAACAATTTTCTACTGCCCTTACTGCAATAAAAATTAATGGGCGGGCCTGGCTCATCAGTGGTGAACCCTCCCAGCGGTTTCGCCAGTTTAATCAGCCGCCTGGCCACTGTTCACATCTCGCAGTATCTCTGGCGCTTGGGGCCTGTCGTCGACGTACCCTCCACCAGCATAGACTTTTCATCTCTCCGTCGCTGCACCTTCGGGGGCCATGCAGCGGACATCGCTCTTCGGCTGGCCCTGCACGCCCTGCCTTATCCAGGACACCCGGCATCGAGCCAGCCCGTCTGCATCGCCTGCGGCTCCAGCGACCTGTCGCAGGCCCGCCGCTACTGGTCCTTCAGCGCCGTCCGCCCTCTCATCCGAGAGGTGTTCTCTATCATCGAGCGGCAGCTGGACCTGCAGTCCTAGATCTTCGCTGTGGGCTTCCAGGACCATGTTAACACCATCTCCTCCGCGGCCTAGAATGCTATCCACATTTATTTAGTAGATCAGGAAATGTGCGGTATTGCTGGAGATCCGCTGGCGATCTTCCACCAAGCTCTGCAGCTGTGGCTGAGGCGGCATGTACAATGTCATTGTACATAGCATATTTTTTATATCAAATTTCGTTTTTATATTCATTTTCAATTTTGTTAATTTCTCTTAATTAGTGTGGACTGTGCACTTTCCTGTATTGACAAGATGTCAATAAAAATATGTTAATTGTCATTGTCTCTCTCTCTCTCTCGGCCGTGTGGAAGCGCGAGCTTCGCGTTTTTTGCCAATTGGATGGTGGTGATGGAGATCAGGACATGTCTTCATCTTAAGTTATCCACCTGACCCAGAACTATTTCCCTTTTTTCCCCTTTTTTAACATTGTTTAGTGTACTAACACACTTCTGGCCTTAATTAAACACGACTCTTTTTTTCAAACTACTAATTCTTTTGGTCGTTAAGGTACAGACAGCTTGCACACGCAACCATGCTGACGAGGGCCAACAGCATGGTACACATACGTGGTTAGCTTTTCTTTATTAATCAAGAATGGGTATTTGGCCAATATATTCTGAAATCACTATAAAAACTTAAATAATTGCAATCAATAATTTAATAAATGAAAGGAAGATAAAATTGTTTGCAAAAAGTTTCTTTTATTATATAAAAGAAACTTTTTGCAAACAATTTTATCTTCCTTTCATTTATTATATTCTGAAATATTAAAAAATCAACAAGAGATATTTATTTCGACAGATAGTGAAAACTATCGGCAGCTTTTATTTAAACGATCAGAAGATGCCCTTTTCCTAATTTATCCACCTGATCCCAATACAATTTTACTTTTGTGCTATTTTTTTAGGTAATATTCATTTATAGATAAATGTAAGTTTCACGCTTGTTTTCTTGATATTATGAACGATACTGGAAAAAAATGTATTATATATAATTATATTATAATATATAAAATTTGAAAAATGTATATTTTCATATTATCACAAGACTAATGTTCTTAGGTTTTAAACTATTTGTGTAAAATTTATATCGTGTATACTTAAAATTTTATATACTCTATATTTTTGAAACTCTAAAAATATATAGGCCAATCGTCATTTAATATATGAGTTCCGCTCGTTGTGTATATAGATTATATACTCTTATTATAAAATATTTTGAAAAATAGTTTTCTTATTTGAAGTAGCTATATATTCGACTCCAAGAGTTCCCATTGTTGACCAGAATCAGTTCCCACATTGCTCGATAACGTAGAACGATGCTGCTCCTGTACGCCGCCTGCGTCATGCTGGCCCTCCAAGTGCTGGCCTTCGTGGCCTTCGCCATGTGTTACCTCAGTGTAACCCGCCGTCGTCGCCACCGCTCCGTGGACCTGGAGTCCCAAGTTGTGCCCGGCCACCGTCCGTGGGTGCCCCCCACCCTCCGTGCCTTCCGCTGAAGTGGAAGATGTTCCCCGGCCCCTGCCAGATGCCCTGTGCCCGCAGCGTGCCTCCCTTGGAAGAGGAAATGGCGCCTTTGAACCGCGCTGACCTGTGGTCGTCCTGACCTAGCCTCCCTGGACCTGGCCTTGAGGGAAAGTTCCCATTTTTTGTCTTCAAAATTCTCGGCCATTCAATAGAAGCGGATATTTATTATTTGTTAAATGTTGTGTGAATAAATGTTGTTATGTGACATAAGTTTCTTTATTTGATAATCATGGTGGGTGGTTAGCGACTGCTTTTACTGTAAGCGCACCACATGTCTACACATGTGAAAAGCAGTTCGAATTTGCACTTATAAATGTGTCAGAGCCCCGTTTGGTTACTTGCACTCGCTGGTGGGGTTGGACTTTTGGAAGATTCGGGGGCCATTGAAGCATTTATTTTTAAATCAGAAAAAGTGTCCATCGGGAATCGAACCCGGGTCGTAGTGGTCGAAAACCAAACGGTTTAACCAGTCTTCCACCGACCCAAAATATATGGTTATTATAAATTACAATATGTTATGGTTACAATATAAATATTCACACCATAGTTTACTAAAATGCAGCGAATTCAAAAATGTAGATCAATCACAAACACACTATATTGCTATTGATAGTTTAAACACCATACAAAAGTGGAAAAACTATTAATAATGTATGATGTAATTAATTATTTAATATTTAAAATTATCTTATTTTCAGTAGTCTATGTTTCAGAATTTCAAAGGCTTTATTCAAAATTCTATATATATATTTATATATAGAAACATAAAGCGCGTCGGTGACAAAGCCACAACACCAGCTTTGGCAAATTGAGAAGCGTCCACCTACAGACCATGGTTTCGGGCTAATGGCCCTCGTCAGTCTAGGGCGGACTTTATTCCATGAGATCTACACGGGATCTAATGGAATCTTCACAATCTACCAAAGAGGTTTTTTGCTGGCAAGGTGGCTGAGCCAAATCTATGGCTAGAATATAGACGGAAAAATTTCCGGGAGGAAATTGATCCATAGAAGCATAGGGCGCTTCTCCCGTCAAAATAAACGTCAAAGCCGTTTCAGAGCCATATTCGTCAGCGACACACTATCAGCAGATATTTTTATGAAAATTTCTTGGCTGCTGATAGATGGAAATTTATTGTTACATATGACGAGGCATGGGTATATATAACCGATTGCGACAGAAAAAGAGCTATATACTTTCAAAAAAGGGTGAAAAAATCTAGGCCAATTTGGTTGAAGGAATGTGCCGAAAGTTACCCCAAAGGATTTATGGTGGCATGCGGTATATCATATGAAGGAAAATTAAAAATAAGAATAGTTGAAAGATATGCCAAAATAAACTCGGAGTACTATCAAAACAACATTTTAGAACCTATATTTTTAAATGATATTCCCTCTATCTATGGAAAACAGAGCAACAAAGTCTGGTTTCACCATGATAACGCCCCCAAGTCATACCTCATCTTCAACCCAAGCTTATTTGGAAGATCTAAGGCAAAGAACAGGAATCAACACTATTCCAAAGAACAGAACCCCTGTAAAATCTCCTGATTTAGCCCCGATGGATTTTTGCATTTTTGGATGCCTTAAAAGAGCACTTGGAAAGAGACACCCTAGGACAATTGAAGGTCTCTGGAAAGTGGTAAAGGTAGAATGAGATCTTTTTAGTATGACCATGATCAGAAAGTGTCTGCTATCGTGGAAAATCAGGTGCCGTTCTGTAAATAAACAAAAAGGCTTTCAAATTGAATATTTGAAAATTTTCAAATATGGTGTTAATTTTTAATATTTTATAATAAGACTTGTTTCCTATAAGTGTGAACACCCTCTGTATTTACTCCGCGTAATGAAGTTCTTCAAATGAAAATAATAATAATAATAATAAATAGCCAAAAATACTGATTAAAATGTAGCCGAAAATTTTCCTCAGGTTTATAAAAAGCGACATGCAAAATTTGGTATCAATTGGTTCAGTAGGTTTTGAGTTTATCGCGAAACAGACAACAGACATTGACTTTTATATATAATAAGATAAAATTTTCTATTACTATCTATTCACTAACCTAGAACAACGCAGTCAAACTTTATATATATAAAATTCGCTGTATGTATGTATGTATATATGTACGTTTGTCGGCTATACACGTTCACAATACGTAACTAATCTGACTGATATTTTAACAGTAGATATAGTAGAATCTGAAGATACCTATAGTGAAAATTTAAAGTCTCTATCTCGAATATTCTTCGAGTTATTTGCAAATTGCGTTGCAAATTTGCCCTTTCGCTCGCAAGCAGCGCCTCTAGCGGTGAAGATGGGAAGTAATATCAACTGACCTAAAGTACATGTTAAACGTGTTTTAACCGAACATAGAGAAAAATATGGAAGATATATTTATCGGATTTTTAGCAAAGATAAATTGAAATTGGCAGGTTCTGAGCAAAAATAGTCAGAAAATGATGATGACAATATTGCTGTATCATGTTTGATTATCAGATGCAACATTATATCGGGAAAAATTCCAAAAAGCAGAGACCACAGGTGAAGCTAGTTCATTTATAGTATGCAGAAACAAAATTCTAACAGAAAACATTTCGATAAAATAATCCCTTGAATCAATATCAAAATAAAAACATAAAACTTCCAGGGAAAATAAACTTTTCCCTGGAAGTTTTATGTTTTTATTTTGAGAAAAACATTTATTCGAGCAGAAGACCCAAAGCCAGATCATCTCTCTAGAAAAATATCGCTTCTCAAACACAAAGTTTGGAGCGGTACGTTTCACAAGAGTGACATCCACGGCGCCAATTTATAATTACAACGATAGGTATATGCAAATCAAAATAATAGAATTTTCAAATATCATTATGAAAATACACATTTTCATTTTATATTTAAAAAAACACTATGTTTGCAGCGGGACGTTTCACATGAGTGACATCCACGGCGCCAATTTATAATTGTAACGAATAGTATTTTACTAAAAAACATTTTATCAGGTAAAACCCGGGCGTTGCCCGGGTCATTCGGCTAGTAGAACTATAAAGAAGAGAAATCCCGCAGCAATCTCCACATCTGGAACACCGGTTATTCACAACAGCCTAGAATTAAGACTTTATGAGGAACCGTTTGATGTATTGTTATCCAGGTCTTTTTTGGCCTTCACTCAAATTTCAATTTTTAAAAGCTTTTATTTAACTTGCCTATCTGTCTTTCTGTCTGGATGTCTGTCGCCAAATCTTGTAATCAATTTTTATTAATATACGTATAGGGCACCTTCTGGGTTGTCAGGTTGGCCAAGAACGGACAAATTTCCAAATTTCCTTTCAAATTTTGTATATTTAATTTTAATATGCTTCCAGACCATATAGAATAATGAAACTCACAATACTCGCTCAGTTCAATTAATAATTGCCAGATAGACAGACATACATTCATTTTTATATATAGAGATTAGCAGTAATTAAACGTAACAGTAAGAAAATGTTGATTTTAATATATGTAAATAGAGTCTCTTAAGAAAGACCACCTAAAAACATGACTCAACTTGTTTCTCCTGTAGGTGGTCTCTCATTGGAGATTCTAATTGACATTAAAGAATCTCTAATAGACCTTTAATAAGAGACTGCCTCTCTTGGAGAGACGGGTTAAGCTACGATTTTAGGCATCCTCTCAATGGAAGCTCTACTGTTTCTACTTTTTCACACTGTTTGGCTTAATAAATGCCATTTTAACCATTTTGAATGTGTATCAATCCAGTCTATTTTTTGATATTTTATAGGCAAAATCACTTCATTTCAATTCAAAGGAAATTTTCAACATTTTTTTTCATTCAGCTTACTTTCTATTATATTTTAAGCCATTGTTCCATTATACATATTTAATACCGTATACACTGTTTTACTTTCAAAAATGTCATTAATAATTTGAATACAGATACATTGAAAACCTTCTTAATAATGATGATAATTTTTAATAAAAAGTTAATGGAATTTGGGAAATAAAACGAAACGAAAAAAGGAAATCTTACAAAAAATAGCTTTATAACTTTTCACAAAGTTCTAGATGGTCAAATAGCAAGTGGCTATACAAATAAAGTTATACACAAAGATAAAATATAGATTTTAAAATAATTTTTTTTACTTAATTTTAATGCATTGTAAATTCTTCATCTTCAGGGTCATTGGTAGTTATGTGGAAAATTTGGCGACATTTGGTTAAGTAGTTTCTGAGTTTATCGATAAACAGACAGACAAATTTTGATTTTTATATATATAAAGATAATACAGAGATGATAAATCAGAGTGCTGAAAATATAACAGATTAATTAATATTTATCCTTGTTTTTTTCCAAAAAAAAAAAGGTTTTTCAAACTAATAATTAGATAGAAACCTTTCTGGTAGTATATTAAACAATTTCTCAAAGTTAAATTGCGATGAAATGAGTAGTTTGGTCTGGCATAAAGAAGAGGCATATAATCATTTTTTCTATATGCATGATAATATTTAGAGCAGATTGTGCTGAATTATAACAGATAAATTAGAATATTTATCTTGATTATTTTTAGGCGAAAAGTTATTTCAAAAATTTTATTTGCTGGAAACCTTCTCAGTACTATCTACTTATATATTTGCCTTATTCTGTCTGTTTGTCTGTTTGTCTGAAGCTCACGGATAGAATGCGCGCTCATTGGCTGCCAGGGAACACGTGTCCTCCCTGCCCCCCTCTAGACAACCCTGTTATTCAAAACCATACATCCAATCGCCATGAAATTCTGGGATGTTATTAGGTATATCCCCGGAAAGGTTTCCGAGAAATAATTTCTTGAATATCTTGAATATCCTTAGAGTTATTTGCAGAATTGTAGATATAACTCGCAAGCAGCGCCGCCGTTGCGACGACGGAGATAGGCTTAAGTTTGCTACTCCCCCCCTGTTGACCTTGGGTCATCGTGTGAGTCACAGCATGATGCAACAAAAACACTCTCTCTGGGGATTGCGGCGTCAACAACCTGGAAGAACGACAACCTAAATTTGAACCTTCAACCCCGCCGACCAATAATAGAGGTGAGTGACTACCTCTATAGAACTTAGATCGTCGTCACAACACAGAGTGGCGGTGAAATCGCAATAATATTATATTTATATATATATTATAATAAGGCAATTATAGACATGATGATATCCACGGCGCCAATTTATAATTGTAACGAATAGTATTTTAAATAAAACATTACTAAAATATATACGCACTCGGGTAAAACCCGGGCGTTGCCCGGGCCATTCGTCTAGTACTAAATAACCTCCCAAAGTTTCATGGCGCTCCAATGAGTGTTTTGGTCAGGCATAAAGGACAGACACACCACACATACACACACACATACATTCATTTATATATATAGATGATCTGGCTTTGTGTCTTCTACTCGAATGAATGTTTTCTGTTAAAATTTTGTTTCTGCATACTAAAAGTGAACTCGCTTCACCCGTGGTCTCTGCTCTTTTGGAATTTTTTCCTAAATAATTTTGTATCTGATTATCAAACATGATATAGCAATATTTTCATTATCATTTTCTGACTAAAAAACAACTATTTTTCCCCAGAACCTGTCAATTTCAAATTTTCTTGGCTAAAAATGCGACAATGCTGGAGGTTGCGAAAGGATTTTTTCACTAAATGTTCAAGACATGGAAGGAATTAGAAATCCAAATATTCAGATTCCTATCTAAAACGTCCTTGGAATTACAAGCAAATAAATGAGAAAAGCCAACAAATATATTAATTTTATCTGTTATAATTTAGTCATCTTATTTCAATATCATCACGCATATATTTATATTCATTATATATATATAGGTGTGTGTGTAACAATATACCACCATACATTTCATGACACCTTTTTAAATAGTTTCCCTTTTTCAATTAGTATGTGTTGTTACTTTTAACTATTTAATCAATTGTTTAATTATAATTCAAATTTTATATGTACCAATTATTTCCTAACAATAATCCACTGGGTGTCTCTAACTTTGTAATATAATTCAATAAATTTAGGGTTCCCAAAAGCAAAGAGACGCACTTCTGTTAGTAACGGATTTTGCTTACGTCACTTCCGACCTCCCACGAGGAATTGACCAATCTGCTGCGAGCAGGCTTGCAGCTATTTAAGGCCAACGTCGTCTCAGTGATATGGCTTTTTTTTTTTGGACTGGCATATATACGACTAAAAATAGCGTGAATAATTAATTATAAAAAACACTTTAAAAAAAGCTTTTATTTAAAATGCACTAAAAATAACAGAATAAATATTTCTGAAGTATTGCTTTTTTTTCTGAAGGTACCATTTAACAAATAAAATAATAGACTTAGAAATAAAAGCGGTGGGGTACAATAATAATAAATATGAGATCAATGTGATTTTATATGAAGCAAATGATTAGCAAGATTATGCCTTTCATTAAATTTATACCTATTTGCTGCATAAATGATTATCACCCCCCACCGCTTTTATTTCTAAGTCTATTATTTTATTTGTTAAATGGTACCTTCAGAAAAAAAAAGCAATACTTCAGAAATATTTATTCTGTTATTTTTAGTGCATTTTAAATAAAATCTTTTTTTAAAGTGTTTTTTTTTATAATTAATATTCAATCAAATTAGTTTTCTATAGATTCATTCTAAAAAAAAAACATACCAAATATCATGATACCGCTCGATCTGGAACACCCGTTATGCAGCAGCCAACCAACAGATGGGGCGAGTGTAGCTGGGAATATAAGATGCCAACTTTCTACAAGGACCTCAACAAATTCTGTTTAAATTGGGGTTCTATAAATATTATGTGAAACAACGCAAATAATATGTTTATATTAGAACAATATGGTTGTCCAAAAAGTTCATAAACACTTACAACAAATTCAAAATATATATCCATATAATATATATCCAAAAATTCATTTTTTCAAGTGTTTACGAACTCTTGGAACAACCTTGTATTATTATGAATAATATTCCAAAAATAAATATATATCCAAGGTAAGATTTGATTAAACGAGGCCCATCTGGAGTCATGTTGTTTTGTATCAATTCAAACAATCACAGTTGGTCCAGTCCACATTATGTATTTTCATCCAACTCTTCTGGTTGACTGGTAGTTCTTGAAAAAGGTTTCATCAAGAATTAAAGAGAAGTAATGTCGTCCAGTTAGGAGGTAGATTCATAGATTGAACCTTGTCAGTGTATAAGCTTCAAGAAATAGGCTAGAATACACAGGAGCTTACATATTATTATTAAACAAACGTTAGATCCCTGTGTTTTATATTTTGTTATGGGAGCCCCCTGGTTACATAATCATATTTCCTATCTTAAACTTACTTGTCCTAGAGTAGAATTTTGATTTTCCTTATAAATATTGAGATTGAGCTAGTTGGAGAGCATCAAATATTGGGCCCCATCGTAGGATATTCCTTGATAGAATGCATTCAGTACAAAATATCATAGATGATTTTAACGATGAATAATTTCAATCTTTCATTTAAAATGGTTAATTATTATGCGTTATTTCTTTTTTATTATTCTTTTTATTTATCATTTACTAAATGGGGAACAAAACATGATTTACTTTGAAATGAGATATGATGATTTGAAATCTTTCAATAAAATATTTATATAAAGATATGTGGTTGGTTGTTGTACATATATTAATTATTTGTTACCACAGAGTGTGTGTAAGCTCACAGGTAAATAGGCGCTTACCGAAACAAAAAAAAGTTCCTTTGTTTCAATATTAGTTTCCCTTTTATATTTTGTTCTTTCTCTTGTAAATTAATAAATATAATGCTTAATTAATAATTATTCGAATCAGTTTCATTAATAATTCTAAGCAAAGTCAACAATTGATAGCAGAGCGTTGTTATTTGATATAAAGCTCAAATCGAAAATTTATAATCTGAAGATTAAGCAAGAAGTTTATTCTGATCGGTAAACTGAAGCACTTCTAAGAAGATTAAAGGTATTTATATATATTAAGTTAGATTATATCTATATATTGCATGTTAAAAAGCTACCCAATATCTAAATAAATTAAAAATATATATTTGTTTTTAAATTATATTGGTTTGTTTATATTAGCTCAAAAGGCGAAAATGGCCGAATATAATTTTTTATCCCAAACAAAAATTGAACCATTAACAGGAACTAATTATCAAATATGGGCGTTGAAAATCGGCGCAGTTCTGAGAGGAAGAAAATTATTTAAATGTGTAATTTCCGATCCAGAACCTGATATGGAAGACAAAAGTTCTTGGGAGATTTGGAGTGATAAAAACGATGAAGCTTTTGGGATAATCATCACAACATTGACTAATGAACAAGCTGGGATGTTCATAGGAGAAACAAATGCTAAGAAAGTATGGGACTCACTGAGAAAAACATACACAGGCAATTTGGAAGATAAAATTATTGATATAGGCTTAGAATTAAAGAACATTAGAATGAAAGATAATGAAACTATAGAAGAATATATAACGAGGGCAAAAAATATTGCTGATAGAAGTTTATCATTAGGGGGCATCAATTTACCTCAAGGGAACTTTCATTACATATTCTCAGAGGCATACATCCAAGGTATGAAAATATTGCTATTTTCTTACGATCTAAGAGAGAGGCAACAGTAGAAGAGATTCAACAAACTCTAAGAGAAGAGGAGTCAAGAAGAAATATGAGATTAAATCAATCGGTTGAGAATGGGCATGAACAAGTATACAGACTTAAAGATAGAAAAGTTAAACAATTTCAGCAAAAAAAGATGTTTTGTTTGTAATAAAAAGGGGCATCTAGCTAATGATTGCAGGTTTCGAGATAAACAGAAACAAGGATATCAAAAGAAATGGACTCCTGATTATAGAAATCACAAATACAGTAGGGAACATTCAAATAACCTAGTGGATACTATTAAAAGTGGATTTAATGAGCAAGCATTCAAAACATATGTAAAAGAATTTGAAGATTCACCAGATGAGAGAAATGATAGGCAAATATGGTGTATAGATTCAGGATGCACCGCACATTTAACCCCAAATCTAACTTTGATAGAAAATGTGGTAGATTATGAAAGTGAATCATGGAGGCGGATATACTAACGAAGAGTCTACCTAAGGACCAACTACGGAAATGTGCAGATAGCCTTTGACTTGCTGATTAGGGCTTACACACAGGGGAGCGTGTGTTGTACATATATTAATTATTTGTTACCACAGAGTGTGTGTAAGCTCACAGGTAAATAGGCGCTTACCGAAACAACAAAAAAGTTCCTTTGTTTCAATATTAGTTTCCCTTTTATATTTTGTTCTCTCTCTTGTAAATTAATAAATATAATGTTTAATTAATAATTATTGGAATCAGTTTCATTAATAATTCTAAGCAAAGTCAACATTGGTCAAAGATAATTAGGATATATTAAATTAAGAAACTCTTTTAAGCCATTGTTCCTCTTTCCTACAGAATTATTTAAAATATATTTTGGAACAATTTTCCGTATCAGCCAATTATGCATCTAACCCAGAATCATCAGCCAATAATCTACGCTGGACAAGAGAGTTTATCCATGTGGTGACTATCCAGGTAAGACCACCTGGTGGACTGTGCACTTAGTCTTCTTCAACCTTTTGGCAGTATGATACTGAATAAACTGAAAATTAAATATCGGTATGACACTATGCACAAAGGAAATCGAATTAAGAGGGCAAGTTGTAAGAAGTTATTGAAAGCCAAAAACAAGGCACGATAAAACCAACTTGAATTTATTTGAATTTGAAAGCCAATATTTCATCAACTAAGGTTCCGTAAACCTACATATGTCGCTAGCTACTCGTTTGAAAAACTATTTCTCATTAATAATAAATTGAAACTTGGCCTGTTGAAGGACGTCATAGCCCAAAAGCTTGCAGATTACTCAGAACAAATAAAAGAAACGCGTCGCCGTAAACTTTGATTCCTCCTTCAAGATGATGTCTGGCGATTCCTTCTCTTGTAATTTGTAACTCATTCTCATATTCAGTTTTTAAAATTTAGAAAATTTTCCTTTATTTTAAGAAAGAAATATCTTTGAATACTTAACCCTCTACATACAGAGAGCGCTGTGTGTCGTGTTTACTTTATTTCTGTCGGAGTTTATTTCATTCCACCGACGAGAGATGGCAGCACTGACCAACCAAACTACCAGCATAGGGATAATGTCTTTCCCAGTGTGTGGAAACTTTTTAATCGCCAGTAAATTGGAAAATTCGCAATAAGCTATATAATAAGGGAAATGAGATTTTTCAGAAATGATTCAGAAAAGTATTATGCGAGAAAAACTCGAAGAAACTGATAAAGGATTGGCATATAAGAGACCATAACATGAAATCCTATTGAAGAAACTATTTCTTCACAAATATAAACCACACCATTGACGAGCCTTTATAATCTCTATTGTCAGTAGAATAATAAAGAAAGAAAGATGTGAACCTAAATTGAGAAGAAAAAGGCTAAAATTCACTTTTTATCTTAAAAAGACATTCATTAGAGGAGAATTCAATGTAGAAAACTCTATAAGTATTCATTTATCTGATGATATTATCACATATATAGACATTTATTGTGAATATAACTTCTCAGCTGATATTTATTATGTCATTAAGGAATTTATAGACATGAGAGAATGAGTGCTGAAGGTGGCTTTTGCTCAAGAGAGCTCAAGATTGGCAAAGTTGAGAATAATCTTAAATTAAACTGATAATATATAATAGTGGAGAATTATTAGAAACACATATTTTATTAATGCTATGTCAAGTTTAACTAATGAAGACATTAAGACGCGAATGTTTCTTTTCACAAATAAAACAAACTTCTACTATCCTTACTGCGATGAAAAATATTGGGAGGGCTTGGCTCACCAGTGGTGAACCCCCCAAGCGGTTTTGCCAATTTAATCTACCAGACAGCTCCTTTAGAGCTCTAATACTTCATTAGATCATATTTGCTACACTGAAGAGTGGAATCTTCAAAATGGTTTATCTCATTTAGGACAGTAGAAGTTTGATTTATTTGTGAAAAGAAACATTCGCGTCTTAATGTCTTCATTCGTTATATAAAGATGGCGCGTTATTGCTTTGTATTAATTTATACCTATTATGTACCGATTATAGGAATGTGAATCCACCAAGATCCGAGCCATGCTTCAAGGTCAGCTCGAAATATAAATACTTTGTAAACAAATTGTTCAATATCAAGTCCTCTATCAAGTCAATAAACAAAATATCGCTAAACACAAATTTGTATGTATATTTCAAAAATTCTTAACAAATCAAATTAAGTAAAGTTCAAAATAATGAACATTCATAAAATAGTTTTAATGGGGGGTCATAGCCTAAATATAGTTCTTATATCAACTGTACTTTTCGAATTGTGAGAGACATATGAATCTGATTCTAAAATGGCTATTTTTTGATAATTTATTTACCTTTTTTAATATTGTATTTTGAATTAAATATTATTTAATTTATTCTTTTTAATATTATATATCTGTGAAAGGTTATGAAAGTTTGAGTATATGTGTACCTAGAGAAGCATTACTTCCTTTAATTATTCATTAGAACGATGGTACTATGCATCACCCTGGTAAAAACTCAACTATTGATGTCCATCGGTGGTTGACGACGACCATTTAAAGTCAATAATCGAGGCTGATACAAACAACACTACACAAGAAGTGGCTGGAGAGCTAAACGTTGACCACATTTGTCGTCATTTTAAAACAAATAGGAAAGGTGAAAAAGCTCAAAAATTAGTACCATACAAATTGAGTAAAAATTAGAAAATTCATCGGTTTGTTGTTTCTGCAGCGCAACTTGTGCGAAACAAGAATGAGTCTTTTATTGACCGTTTTGTTACCTGCGACCAAAATTGAATCCTCAATGACAACCAGCGACGTTCTACGCAATGGTTGGACCGCGACGCAGCTCCGAAAAATTTCCCGAAGCCCAAATTGCACCAGAAATAGATTATGGTGACTGTTTTGGTGGTCCAGAGCAGGTTTGATTTATCACATATTTCTGAATCCTGGTGAAAAAATCACAGTTGTCATAAAATTGAGAAAATTTACCAAAACCTGCCTCATCTGCCCCGTATGGTCAACAGAAAAGGGCCTATCCTTTTCAACGACAGCGCTATACCCTTCTTCTCAATGATTACGCTGAGTGAGCTGGATGAACCTCTTGATCACTCACCATAATCACCCGACCTCTCACCGGCCGATTACCACTTTTCAGGCACCTCACCAACTTCCTGGAAGGCAAATGCTTTAAAAATCAAGGCGATGCTGAAACGTCCTTCAATGATTTCATTGCTTTTAGAACACCAGAATTCATCAAAATGGAATAAACCAGCTTGTTTTCCATTGGAAAGGATAGATGGCTTTATTTTTATTAACAAAGTGTTATTTGAAGCGTATTATTATTTTTAAAGTCACCGCCAAAAAGAGCAATTATTTTTTCCACTAACCTGATGTTAGTACCATTATTATCAAGTCGTATTATCTATATATATAATTGCCTTATTCTGTCTGAAGCTCACGGATAGAAAGCGCGCCCATTGGCTGCCGGCGAACACGTGTCCTCTCTGCCTCCCTGCGGTCACTTTAGGCAACCCTGTAATCAGCAGTGTGTTACATCCACCTGTCTATACAGACCACCCTGTCTATAGTGACCACTCTAGACAACCCTTTTATCAGCTGTGTGATACATCCACCTGTCTATACAGACCACCCTGTATATAGCGGCCATTCTAGATAGCCCTGTTATCAGCTGTGTGATACATACACCTGTCTAGAGCGGCCACTCTAGACAACCCTGTTATCAACTGTGTGATACATCCACCTGTCTATACAGACCACCCTGTCTATAGCGGTCACTTTAGGCAACCCTGTTATCATCAGTGTGTTACATTAACCTGTCTATACAGACCACCCTGTCTATAGCGGTCACTTTAGGCAACCCTGTTATCAGCTACATACACCTGTCTATACAGACCACCCTGTCTATAGCAGCCACTCTAGACAACCCTGTTATCAGCTGTGTGATACATACACCTGTCTATACAGACCACCCTGTCTATAGCGACCACCCAAGACAACGTTTTTCGCACTCGGGTAAAACCCGGGCGTTGCCCGGGCCATTCGTCTAGTAGTTATATAAATGGATATATCCGGTAACTATATGGAAATGGGCTTACTTGTTATAGCCAATCTAATTTATTGAAAGATTCTTTACTCTGGTTGGAGATTTCTATATGAATATTAATTGAGAAAGAAATATTAATTGATTATAAAATCTCTATAGTAAGTCTATGCATTTTGTTGGTGAATCCGTAATGTAATATTTCTGCATGTTCAAAGTTTGAAAGTGGCCTTGGATTCATGATGTCGGTAAAACTGGGATCTTTGGTCCTACACTTGGTTGTATATTATTTATCAGTTGATTTAAATATCCTGTATACCAATCAAACAAAAGCCGCAGGTCTCTGGGGATGTGTTTCTTTTATCTTTATTAAATGTAATCTCGAACTTTAGGGCACATCTGCCCTTCTGCAGGAGTACTTAGAAACATATATTCCTTAAAATATGTTTTTATGTACTCCGTTAGAATGGCAGAGATCCCGGAAATCTCGAGAACACATTTCCCGAGACCTGTGGCATTTGTTTAATTAATTAGACAGGCCTACAAAAAAAAAACTTTTTTGTAAAACCTGATGTTGATTCTAATGTAACTTTTCATTCTGAATTCAAAAATGAAATCAGATGTTTCCATCACCCATAGTTTTCGCAGGGTAAACATTTTTTTCTATAAATTGGTATATACAATAATAATGCAGAAAATGTTACGTAAGCATACTTTAAGTAAACATCATTACATTAGCTAGCGCTTTATTTTTGACAAGAGGAGTTGATATGTGGAGCCAAAAGCTTTATATTATTTGTTGTTAATTAAATTTTGCTCTTTAAGAATCATAAATATTAATTTAAATAACAAATTATTGAATTTTTAATTAAATATGTTTATTTTATAATGCAATCTGTTTTGCTTTCAAATAAAAAATAACGACAAGCTCTGTAATGCTATTTGCCGAATAACAGTTTTAATATATATATTTAAATTGAACCTAACGTTTTGTTTAATAGATTTGCATCAGGAGTGACAGGTAAATTTGAAGTGATCAGTTTATTCTTCTCTCTCGATTTGCTTTTATAAATCGTGTGCACTTAGACTGTGTCAATATGCCGAAGGCGTTGCATTAATATTCCTGATATTTTCTGTTACATTTGTGGGGAATTAACTTTCAAAGTTAGAAGGCGAAACTTTGCACCGCTCATCAAAAGGTGCTATCAACTTTATTTTGGCTGTAAAGTTGGTGACCAAGATAAGACTTGGGCTCCTCATCATTGTTGTGAAATTGGTGCTCGACGTCTTACAGGGTGGATTGTTTGATAAAGACTATAGGTATTACATCCAAATCAAGACATACAGTTGAATATCCAGATTTGCCTTCAGCTACGAGACCGGTTTCTCATAGTGACATTTTACCAGTGCCACAGCCTCCTGAAAATGTAATATTTAGTGACGATGATTCAAATAGACGAAAGCAACAATCAGATGACACAAATTTTGAAGCAGGTGCTTCATCTGAACCTCATTTGTTAACCCAAGGAGATTTGAACGACCTCGTACGTGATTTAGATTTATCCAAAAAACAGAGTGAACTTTTAGGCTCTAGGTTAAATGGCTGGAATCTGCTGCACAAAGGCACAAAATTATGCTTTCTCCGCAAGCGTCAAGATGGATTTCAAGACTTCTTTTCACAAGAGAATGTTTAGTATATTGCAATGAGGTTGTTAGTCTAATGGAAGCGCTTGGTCATGACCATGATGCAGAAGAGTGGCGTTTATTCGTTGATTCTTCAAAAATTAGTTTGAAAGCTGTTCTCCTTCACAACGGAAATAAGTTCCCATCAGTGCCAATAGCACATGCATCCAACATGAAAAAGACTTACGAAAACATGAAACTGCTCTTGAAAAAGATAGAATATGAAAAATTCGGTTGAAAAATATGCAGCGATTTGAAAGTCATTGTTCTCTTGCGTGGATTACAGCTTGGATATACAATTTTTTTGTTTTCTGTGTGAGTGGGATAGCAGAGTTAGGGAAAGGCATTACATTAAAAAAAGCTGGCCAAACCGTGAAAAATTTACTCCAGGACATAAAAGTATTGTAAATCCTCCCCTGATCGATTCAGAAAATATTTACTTACCACCATTACATATTAAACTGGGATTAATGAAGAACTTTGTCAAGGCAATGGATCGAAATGCCAGTGGATTTACCTACCTAAAACAAAAACGATGCGTGATGCGAAAATTAAAGGAGACATTTTCGTTGGACCTCAGATTCGAGAATTGCTGCAGGATGGAAATTTTCAAAATAGTTCGAATGAAGTTGAAGCAGCAGCATAGAATTCCTTTAGAAACGTTTGCAAGAACCTCTTAGAGGGTGTCAAGGTTGAAAATTACCGAGACATAGTTAATGATCTGTTGCTTTCCTAAAAGGCACTGGGATGTAACATGTCTCTCAAGATCCATTTCCTGCATTTACATCTGGATTTCTTTCCAGACAATCTTGGTACAGTTAGCGATGAGCATGGTGAGAGGTTTCATCAAGATATATCAAGAATGGAGAAGCGGGTACCAAGGTAAATGAAGTCTCGGTATGCTTTCTGACTACTTCTGGACACTCAAGAGGGATGTATCACAAGCAAAGTATAGAAGAAAATCCACTGTCACTACTTTTCAATAAAATAAATATATTTCGTTCATATAGGCCTATATATTAAAAACATTTCCAAATTCCATGTAGGTGTATCTCAAAATTCTTGCGTGATATTTGCGTGACATCATGGTATAATTGGAATCAGCACAAAGAGTTATATTTGGATAAGATGATGTTTCTTTTGGGACAAAAAAAAATAATTTTTGATAAACCAGTGTAATGTAATAAGGTTTATGCAAAAATTCTTAAGTAATATTTTTTTGTATTTTTTGCTGTATTTATCCCAATACTAAAATAAGGCTGTCACGCAAAAACCATGGGTGATGGGAAATTTCTGATTATATTTTTGAGTTCAGCATGAAAAGTTACACTAGTAACACCATCAGGTTCACTCGGGCAAAAATGTTGCACACCAGTGTTATTTATTATTTATAACAATTATACAAAATAAATATTGGTATATGTTTTACGTGAAAACAACAAAAACAATAATTATTATATACAAGTTCCTTTTCAAACACGAGCTCATCTATAGCCATTGTTACTCTGTGTAATATTCCAACAATCCTCTTTTCAATGGCTCTGTAGGTGATGAGTACAATTCCCTGTCTCAACTCTTGAAACTTATTCTTAGGAAGTGGCTTGGTCAAGATGTCTGCTAAACATCTTTTCAGTTGGACAGTAGTTCAGAGAAAGAAAATTATTTGAAATTAAATCCTTTATGATATGAAACTCTATGCTAAATATAACTAAAATAAACTCAATATGCTTTGTCCTAGCAGTTACTTTTTATGAATTTAGTAATTTTATACAACTCTGATTATCCTCATTTAAGATAATAGGTTTTTTTAAATTTCAAATCCAAAATCTGACAAAATCTGCTTCTGTCGAAGAAAGGGAAATTGAGTTTTGTTTTTGGCTAACCCACGTGATCAGATTAGTTCCCAATTTATAAATATAACCTGTAGTAGACTTTCTGTCCTTTTCAGGGGTTGAACAAATCAAAAAATCATCTACATATTTGAGCAAATATATCATTTTTCCAAATTGTCTATTAGTATAAAGACAGGGATCCGACTTTGGGCAAACATGTTGTTGACCAGTGTTATTTATGTACCTTGAATTCTGTCTGTAGGTCCCTTGAAATATCACCAATGTAAGAGCATTGGCATCTCTCGCAAAGTATCTTGTTTAACACATTCTAAATCAGTCCATAACACGCCGGATGGCAGCCAAGCCAAGTGGGGGACTGTTCCACTAGATGGCGCTCTGCCATCTATAACGCTCATGTGCTCGTGATCAGGATATGCCTTCTTTGATTTTAAGAACGTATTTCAAATATAAGTATTTTT
Source organism: Cordylochernes scorpioides (assembly GCA_030710605.1). Lineage (NCBI taxonomy): Eukaryota > Metazoa > Arthropoda > Arachnida > Pseudoscorpiones > Chernetidae > Cordylochernes > Cordylochernes scorpioides. The sequence continues at coordinate 51,088,016 of CP092872.1, read as the reverse complement.
GAAAAAATAACTCGGTGAAAAAACAATGCAAATGAAATTAGAATGACAAAGGCCAGATTAGTGTCTTTATCAGTCTTTGTTTCATCATAATATTGGTAGTGCTCCTTAATATATTTTTGTTGTTCCAAAAAACTTGTTTTGCCATTGATATTCGGCATTGTATTTCCATGTCTAGTCTTCCATCAGCTGTTATTCTTGTATCTGAGTATATGTATGACAATATTTGATGGCAAAAGTTAATTTTCCAAAATATATTGTTGTTGTGATATATCTCTTCCCGCAATACACATCCATTTAATCTTATTTATGATCAGACATGATGTAGCCACGCAATAATATTTGAAATGAAGGCGATAAAAACGTGGTGATTTTCTTTTAATGCTAAAAACACAAGCTTTCAGGCAAGAATGCCCTTCTTCAGGTTACAACTTGGAAATAATTTAAAACTATGTGGATATGAAAGATAACCCAATACAGTAGGTAAATAGTTCAGCTGGGGGGGATTGGCGAGGTAAAACACCGCAAGTCTCTCTTATGCCAACACATCACAGAATTTCGCCACTCGTTCAATTTGGACAGCGCTGTATGCGTTTACAAGGGCGTCGGGAACAAGTATCAGCGCCTAGTCCTTGAATCTTTGGTCTCGCACTGCACGCCCAGTTTTAACCGAAAAATCGACCTCCCACCCCAATACTCCGTATTTTACCTCGCCAATCCCCCCAGCTGAACTATATACCTACTATATTGGGTTATCTTTCATATCCGTAGTTTTAAAATATTTCCAAGTTGTAACCTGAAGAAGGGCATTCTTGCCTGAAAGCTTGTGTTTTTACCATTAAAAGAAAATTACCACGTTTTTATCGCCTTCATTTCAAATCGTATTTATGTTTAATTCGAGTCCGGATGGCTACCCACAAAAAAAAAAATGGTAAAAACAAATTATTTTGAAGAATGAGCGAGGTGAATCAAAGAAGTTTTCAAAGCAAAAAGAAAATAATCTAACCACAGTAAAAAAAAACTTAAACATTTATGAATTTGAAAAAAAAATTATTAGACGAGGTCTCTGGAAAGTACAGATTTCGCTAACTATATATGTTGAGGGACAAAAAACAATATTTATGTTTTATTTTTAAAATTTCTACTATTTCTCAAAATGAGAAAATAAACAAACCCAAATAAATAAATTAGATGTGATATTTGGGGATAACTTTAATACAGGCACGTCATATATAATTTGATTATTCGGATTTGATATATGCAAATTGGTATTCTTATATATATAATTAAACCTTGCCATTAAACTTATTATTTATTATATTTATTTTGCTTATAAAAATCATTACAGTCTCACATTTATCAGTTTCTCACCACATGTTCTGCAAAATGCGGCAAATAATCATCGCTTTTCTTCCCGAAATTTTTTATAAAAAAAACTGCACCAGTAATTAAATTAAATCCTTTTATATCTACATATTTGTTATATATTATTTTAACTTGTAAAATATAAGGATAATTTATTTTTGACAATTAACAATTAAAATAATCAAGCAGCTGTATAACAGCATCTCTTTTATCAGCCTTCTTGATTGTTGAATCGGCCTTGCTGGGATGCCGTCAGCCTTTGGAATTTTAACTGGGCTGACTTCGGAGTCTCGTTCCTTTATTTTAGCGCCTTTATTCTTTGGTAATCTTAGGCATGATTTTCGAAGCCTCAATGCGATCAGGTCAATTTGCATGTCTGCTGGGATAATTTGCTGCGGAATTTGTATATTCGATTTGTTTAAAAAAATAAAAATTGAACCCTTTTTAAGTTACTGTGCCGGCTTGACACTTTGAAAAAGGTAAAATAGAAATATTAAATTCATTAAAGATAGTAAAATATGTGTAATTATATACAATCGAGGAAGCTCTCTCAACGATTAAGAGTCCTCCTCCATGCAATCAGAGGATCCTCACGGATGCCCCAATTACCAGAGATATGAAGATTTCAAATTATTGAAGGCCAGTTCCGAAAATCCATATCTGTAGGTCTTGACCCCGCTGTAGGTGACTGGAAACTTCCTGGATGAAAGGCCTGGCAGCAAAGTATCACAAGTACCTATGAACCAGCGACTAGTCGCTGGACCCACAGGCAATGCAGTAGTCTAGGGAATGGGCAATATGAGCAGGATGGAACAGCGCATGTAGATCCACGTGTACGGCCACATCAGCGTCGTGCCCCGAGAAGCCGGAAGGTTCTCCAGCTGATACCAGACGAAGGCGGGTAGGCACCTCTCCAGGAGAGGGTGCGAGTCAGCGGAGCGGTGTGGGTGGCGAGTCTGCGGAACAGCGTAACCATTCCACGCACCACAAAAGCTATGCTAGCAACGTGATAACATCCCCGGGCGTTCTGAGCAACCAGGCGTGAGCTGAAGCTACACAGAGCAGCGACGTCTGCGATGGCGCAGAGCGTAGCTATTGCGATGTTTGGGGTAGGCACTTTCATGTCACTTATGCCCCATCCCAGACACCTTTTAGGAACAGGCTTAGGGGTGGCAAATAGCAGCAGCGCCCACGACTCGGAAAGCCTGGAGGAATGCCGCTGTTCCAGATCGAATATCTCCTCGGGAGCCTCAAAGAGGCGAACACTCCGATGACGCCGCGGTGGAAGCCAGGGCCCTGCCGGGAAGCCACGAGGCAGGCTCAAGCGAATCGATTCACTCTTGCATTGGTGGTCTTGCTGAGATGATAGGCCTAGAGATGATAGAATATGACCGAGAGCACCAGGCTATCTTCCTATTTTGCTCGACCAGCAATCGAGACACCGCGGTTAAAAAAGGATCATCTGGCAATGGCCCGCTACAGTAGCTCCTGCAGATGTTGCTCTTGGGCCGGGGTGCCCATTATATCGTCACTATGGTCCCTTAAAGCGTTATTTTTCCGAGTTTCAGGAGATGCCGAAAGGGGAGTCGCTGCGGTTTCTTCTCTTTCCGCACCAGAGGCCCTGGCACTTTGCCGAAATTGACTTTCATTAGTCACGCACGCCTGGATTTCTCGAAGATCTCATTGACGACATCTAGCTGCCCATCCTCGCGAACAATACTTGGCGTACGCCAAGATCTTATCCAGGCCAAGTAGCTGCTCCAGGCGAAGCAGAAGAAGCCCCGTGAAAGTGGTGAAGAACGTGGCGTCGCAGCGCAGCCTTGCATCACTCTAATGAGTAAGTGGTAAAGAGGAGTAACGCCATCCATCCTCGTTGACGCCTCAACCCTAGCGAATAGCAGGAGAACCCACCCTGCGAAGACTGGCGGAAGGCCTTTGGGAAGAAGAAAGGACACCAAGAAGACTCTATCTAACAGGTCAAACGCGGACACCAAGTCGTTGGCGATGATTGCCAGCGGGGTTTCATATCTGCAGGCAGTAGCAGCTTTGTCAGCTGGGCGGGCTGTCTTTCAGGCTGGTGTTCTACTCGTTGAGGGGCTTTGATATTACGGTACTATTTCTCGAAGATGGGGACGCAGTCTCCAATAAAGGACTCTGCTTAGGACTCGGTTTTTCTTCGATGGCAAAGAGAGACGTCAAAGTCCGTTGAAGTCCGGACCACCGTACGGTTTCTGAATCAGATACATTTCGCTTCGCCACATGAAAGAGGGCAGGGCCCCGCAGAGCTAGGGAACCTTGAGACCCTAAGGAGCGCACTCGGGAATAAATCGTCTGAACCTCGGAACAGCTTGCAGGGCAAGTCATCCCACTCGGTCGCCTTCTGTTTTGGCAGGCGGACGATTATAGCAGTGATCTCTTCTTCGCCGATCCTATATCGGTGGTGTAGATCGCTTGTAGATGGTGACCCTGGAAGTGAATCCATGCTAGCCTTAGATTTCCTCGGGTAATAATGAAGGACGGTAAGAGCGCTCTTTATGTTGGCGAAGGCCAAGTATCTGTTGGTCATGTAATCATTTGATCTAGTTATCGACGACGTCCCCCTGTAACGAATTCGAAAAGCTCGCCCGTGGTCCGCTGAGAGGTGAGGTCTGGGATGATAGAAAGTCCTTGAACTTGGTTTGAACGTTTTTCGCTCTCAAATGTAGTCGTTATCGTGCAGGTTATGGACCTGATGGCGGAGGCCGGATGTACCATCTTAATCCCCCAGCTCTATCAGATTTTCGATTCGGAATGTCCTCGATGTTTACCAAGGCCTCGTTAAGAAGCGTTTCCACAGTCCCAAGACCAACCTCTATCAGAGCATGCTAGCAATGCATGGTGGACGAGGTTTTGGGGCCTCGCCGATTTGTAAGAGGACCACACGGTGGTCAGATATCTTTTAGAATAGGCTCCTGTATCGGGTGACGCGGTTGGAGAGTCTTGATGGTAGGAGAACTCTTTCCAATCTGTTTGCATCCACCCGGCCTTCGCAACTTCAGAACCATAGTATGACAATCCTCTGAATGACGGCACATGTTATTTTCATAAAATGGCGGGTAAAGATCAAAGACTGGTCCTAGAATAATTAATCTCAAAGAGATATAATAGAATTAATAGAACATTGGAGTTATCCCCCTCCCCCTTGCAGAGCAGTACAACAATTTGGTAAAAATCCTCAAGGTGGTTTTAATTTATTGAATGCCATGATCATTATGGCAGAACGCCATCTAGAGAAAGAGAAATCAACTAAAGTTTATTTAACCTGTTCCTGATATTTGGCCAACCCATTTATTTCTTTTCCACTAGATGGTCAGAATATGCCTTCTTTAATATTACGTATTACCAAAACTTGACCTTTTTCAAAATGTATTTTTTCACATGTTCAGCTTATGTTTGCATGTTTAGGTTTTTTTAAACCCATTTCTTGATTTCCCAAAAGGCCTCTGAAACTAAAACATTTTTGGTCGTAGAGGTACAGCCTGCACCACGCTGACTAGGTTCAACAGCCCGAAACGCGTTCGTGGTTTTCTTTTCTTGATTTATCAATAAAATGGGTTGGCCAAATATCTGGAACAGGCTTATTCAACGTTTAGTTGATTTCTGTTCCACTAGATAGCGCTTTGCATCTAATATGCTCCTGTTCTCGTGGTCAGTATACGTCTTATTAATATATAAAGTTATCAGAGTCATGCACAATTCTGTCACGTTAAGTCACGTGTCAAGTTATGGTAAGTAAAAATTTAAAAAATAAAAAAAGATGCCGAAACCCGGGATCGAACCAGGGACCTTTAAATCTTCAGTCTAACGCTCTCCCAACTGAGCTATTTCGTCTTATTTTAGTTATTTCTATAGAAGCTTCTATCTTTATAATTATGTATATTTTCAAAAAGTCAATTCACACCTCTTCGCTGGAGACCATGGGAATACTGACTAATTCATTATGCTAACATAATTTTAAATACAAGTATCAGATTCATCAACAATTCTGTCATCGTTTGCTTTTGTGAATGGAATAAATACCCAAATTGGGCCATTTCTTATAAGCATCGGTGTTTCAGTGGTAGAATGCTCGCCTGCCACGCGGGCGTCCCGGGTTCGATTCCCGGTCGATGCATTTTTTTACAATTTTTAAAACTCATTTATATTATCCCTATATATATAAAAGCCAGTGTATGTATGTATGTATGTTTGTCGGCTATACACGTCCATAATACGTAACTAATCTGACTGAAATTTAACAGTATATAGAGTAGAATATATTTAAAACTTATAGTGAAAATTTCAGTTCTCTATCCCGAATATTCGTCGAGTTATTTGAAAATTTGCCCTTTCGCTCGCGATCAGCGCCTCTAGCGGTGAAGATGGGAGATAATATCAGCTGACCTAATGTACATGTAAAGTTTGGAGCGGGACACAAGAGTGAAATCCACGGCGCCAATTTATAATTGTAACAAATAGTATTTGAATAAAAACATTCAATCGGGTAAAAAACGGGCGTTGTCCGGGTCATTCGGCTAGTTTTATTATAATACCGACACCTGAACCTTTTTATTTTTTGCAATTATTTATATATATATAAAGAGGCAAATGTCGCTATTCCCGTCAAAATAGACGTCAAAACTAGACGCCATCTATTGACCGGCGCCGCAAACTAGCGGCCCCAGGTCGGCGACAAAGCCACAACAGCAGTTTTGGCAAACTGAAAAGCGTCCACCTAGAGACCATGGTCACCGACCTGAGGCCGCTAGTTTGCGGCGACGGTCAATAGATGACGTCTAGTTTTGACGTCTATTTTGACGGGAGAGGCGACCTTTGTCTTTTTAGATCAATTTACTCCCGGCAAAATTTCCATATATATACAAAATACTACATACCTATCAAATGACAGTTTGAAAATACCAAATGGCCAGAAAACACACATACAGGAGACACAAGCTTGATCAAATAAACTAAAATCAAAACTTCAAAATTATTGATTCGTCTATCATTGACCGATTGATAGACTATGATTGTGATATTTATTTTTATTCTGAGAGAACACACACACAATATAAAACCGAAGTAGGGAGGGAACTATCATAACAACCTGTTTATTAGTTACTTCGCATTAAGTAGAATTCAAAATATCACTTCACATATATGTCGTCATTTATATATTGTTACGTCGTACCCAGACGCTATTCGTGTACTTTATCTACTCAGTATGCCACAAAGATACACACGTGAGTTCGAAGGGATTGCAGCTAAAGTATCGTCCCGAAAATGACTCATATCACCAGCGGCGCTGTTCGGCGGCCTTTTGATCTCCCTGACGTCTGTGGCCACAAGAGGGTCGTCTGCCTCCCGGAAGCGTAGCGGCAGGATTAGCGTCAGCCCTTGTTTGCAGAACCACATCCCAACTCGGGCTTTCTTTTCATTCGCGCGACGGGGCTGTAGATGGACGATTTTTACAGTAGATGTGTCCAACTGATCCACACTGACCATTTCGGGGCCATCCGGCACTTAATCATCCTTGTAAAATTTCCAGAGGTGGCCGAGAAAGTTCCTTTCTTCTTTCAGTTTCGCATTTATTTGCAACTGGAGATTTCTTCTTCTACAAATTCTAGACCTGGACATCTCGATGCTCTCCTAGCCCTGGAGCATGGAATCCTCGAAATTGCTGAAGGTGTCAGACCGCACAATTTTTTCAATTTCGGCACAACTTGTTCAAGGCGATGGTGGTTGAGTCTGAACTTTATCGGGCGAAGTAACGATGGTGATGGGCACATACTCCGTAGCACATCTTTTCAGCTTGTATTGCAGACGACCGCCCTGATACATTGCGCGCTACTTCCGCGTCATAGACATTGTTGTCGGACTTCCACAGAGCATCCAATGCTCTATCTCGTTCAGTCGGGTCGCCGGCTCCAACTTCGGGGTGCTTCGACCATCTAGCCTTGTCACACTTCCACGGAGCACCCAGCTCCGTCCCTTCCAGTTGGATCGCCGCTGTAGTCCCCGACAGTCTGTCACTGTCGCAGAAGTCAGCCACGCTGTCGCACTGCAGCTCACCAAGATCGTTGTTGTTCTCATGGGGTATTTCAGAATAGATCCCAAGGATTAAATTTCCGCACTGTATATCACCTGGAGGGCACTCTCCTTCCGTCAGCTTTATTTGGTTCAAAACACTCGTGCCACAGCCGTTTTTGGAGGCGATCAGCTCGGCTTCACCCGCTACACAACTAGTCTGGATCATTTCCTGCTGTCGACACTCTTCGGACTTCTGTATTACGGGAGAATCTTCTAGCGTAGATTCTGACAGTTCACTTACGACGTCTCCTGACGTGATGGTCTTTGTTGTGATGGTCTTGCCTTGATCTTTATCTCCTGTATTTGTCTTTTGTCCCCTCAGGCATTGAGTACGTGGGCTATTGTTTGCTGTGATTATTTTTGAAAAGCCATCAGGGTTTTCTGGCGGTAGTACATTGACCTTAACTTCGCAAGACATGGGTGTGGCGGAATGTTCGACATTCCGATTATGCTCGAGTCGGCTCAATCGAGATTCCAATGGAGTAATCCCTTCTTTAATCGATCTAACATCTTCTCTGAACTACTTTCTGGTTTATCAGACTGAGAAATTTCTTGGATTTTTCAATTTCGTGGTCGGTTAGTTTTTCCATTTTTCTTTTTAAATTAGCGTAAAATGAAATATTCAATTAAAATTAACTAAGCTTCAATCCCCGCTTCTGACACCAAATGTTACGTCGTACCCAGACGCTATTCGTGTACTCGGTATGCCACAAAGATACACACGTGAGTTCGAAGGAATTACACCTAAAATTAGCGCTTTATTGTATCTCACTTAATAGAAGGAATACAACAGTGGGACTTGCCTTCAACCTCCCCGTCAGAAGCGTTCCGCTCCACACTATGCACATGCAGCCAGGACTACACCGACTTTTAGACCGCTCCGATGTCAGGCTCTCCTTCACGGATCATCCATACGCCTGGAGGCAAGTCGCCACGTCTTCTCCTTGCCGCAGATGTAACCCAACTCTGTCCTCCCCCACACAGGAATGCTGTTCTTAGCGCCTGCAACATGGCATCGGGGGCCGCTAGAGTCCACCCCTCTTTCCCCAACTTTACTCTAATATCTTGGACTTGTCATCCACGTTACAATATGTATGATGTCTTAACGTGCCATCTATTATTTAAAAAAAAAACTATTTTTGACGCCTATGTTTCTTTTTGAATAAAACAATTTCTGATACACTTATAAACTGCAATGATAAAATATAAATAATGATAAAAATATTTGCATCAAAGAGCTTCAAATATAATACAAAAAGAAAAAGATTTTTATTTCAAAATTGAGTAAAGGATTCATTATTAACATGAAATGATCTGAAGTTATAAAACCATGACAAAATGAGAAACAGAGAAGGAGGATTTCACTTACAAGGTGAATGAATTTCTGTTATATATAAGGAGATGTTTATATAATTTATGAAGAGATTAAAACACGAATGTTCCTTTCACAAATAAATCAAAATTCTACTCTCCTTACTGCGACGAAAATATATTGGAAGGGCTTGGCTCATCAGTGGTGAATCCTCCAAGCGGTTTCTCCAATTTAATCTACCAGACCGCTTCATTAGAGTTCTAATACTGTATTGGTTTTGCTTTGTACGTTTATATGATGTTTATCTATCGATTAATTTAAATTCTTCTCTAGAATACCGAGAAAACTTACCTGGATAACACCCGCTGATTATTGTAAACACGTAGTTATTAACACATTATAGACAATTATATTATTTATGATATATCAGGTTTTTGGCGTAAATATTTCATATTTGGATAAAGCAAATTACTTAAGATGTGCTACAAGAAATTAAGACCTAATCTAAATAAATTGTCAATGTGTGACGTGTGGGTAACAGCGTTGTTACCTAAGTCACACACTATTAATTTATTTGGATTATGGATTATTTTCTTATAGCTATAATCTATAATCCAAATTGTGCTTTATATACTTAAAACGTGAAAAATTAGCATGCCTAGGCCTCAAATAAGTTTTTCCTTGCAGCACTCACCGCTCGTACCGCCAGGATTCCAGTCTCCACCGTAACTGGAGCCCTGAAGTCGGCCATTGAGTTTCACGCTCGCTCCATTTGTTTTAAAGCTGCCAGGAGTTGCTCAGGCCCATCTCAACTCGTAGTCTTGGTTTATTGAAAAATGTATCTACACCTCTACTGAAATACGCCCTAAAGATGCGGCTTAAAAAATATTTTCGTTAAATTTCTTACAATTTATATATATTAATATAAGAAAAAGCACATGTGCTCATAGTCAGGATATGTTTTCTTTATTTCCATAAAGAATTCCTTAAAGCCTTTCAAATTTTAAAACATAGAGGAACGAAGAGAGAGAGACTATTGAAAATATAGAAATTTTTGAATAATAAATAATTATTTACCATAAATTATTAATAGGTTTGCCGCTTTTGTATATTGTGTAATCCTCCAATAACAATACAAAGTGTGTGGGATTAATCTACGTTTTTGAAGTCGCTTCATGTTAAGTAACTATGACGGAAATATTAAAATTGTAACCATATCTATTGGAAATGAAGAAACCTATGTCACATAACAACATTTATTCACACAACATTTAACAAATTAAAAGATATCCACTTCTAATGAATGGCCGAGAATTTTGAAGACAAAAAATAGGGAACATTTCCTCAAGGCCAGGTCCAGGGAGGCTAGGTCAGAACGACCTCAGGTCAGCGCGGTTCATAGATGCCATTTCCGCTTCCAAGGTAGGCACACTGCAGGCACAGGGCATCTGGCAGAGGCCGGGGAACTTCTTCCACTTAGCGGAAGGCACGGAGGGTGGGGAGCACCCACGGACGGTGGCCGGGCACAACTTGGGACTCCAGGTCCACGGAGCGGTGACGACGGCGGCGGGTTACACTGAGGTAACACATGGCGAAGGCCACGAAGGCCAGCACTTGGAGGGCCAACATGACGCAGGCGGCGTACAGGAGCAACATCGTTCTACGTTATCGAGCAATGTGGGAATTATTTCTGGTCAACAATGGGAACTCTTGGATTTGAAACTATAGTAGCTTTAAATAAGAAAACTGTCTCCTTCAAAAATATTTTTATAATAAAGGCATATAATCTATGTACACCCAGCGATGATAAAAAAGGAAAAGCTAATTTTCCCTTATTAATTGTTAAAGTTTCGAAAATATCACGGTAAAAATTCGAGTATAAACAATATAAATTTTATACACAAATAGTTTAAAACCTCGGAACATTAGTAATTTTGATATAACGAAAATATATATTTTCAAATATTTTAGTATTTCCAGTATTATATAATATCAATAAAACAAGCGTGAAATTTTTAAAATTGCCTATAAATATAATGATATATTTCATTGAAAAAAGTTAAGGCTTACAATTCTGGCCTTACTGCGATGACAATATATTGGGAGGGCTTGACTCATCAGTGGTTTACCAGCGATTTCGCCAATTTAATCTACCAGACCACTTCTTAGATATTTAATATTGTATTGGATCATTCTGCTTATATATTATATGTTACATTGAATGATGGAATCTTAGAAATGGTATCGCAGTAAGGACAGTAGAAATTTGATTTATGTGTGAAAGAAACATTCGTGCGTTAATGTTTTCATTTTCTATATATTGTTACATCAATTTTAATGCGCCTTACATTTATTCAAAATATTCTATGATATTTAATATTTATTTAAAACAGAATATTTAGATTAGCATCATTCCTTTTTATAGTTTCACTCCTTCTGTAATATTAATTGTACATATATCTTTATGGCTTATTGGAGCGGGAGAGGACCTAGACGAAGACTGCGGATTGCAACCTACGAGGAAGACAAGAATAAATAAACACAATAACTTTAAAAGGTAATATATTTTTATTTGATTTTATTTATTTACTTTTAATATGGAAACCCGCTCGGGAAAACGTGTATAACACCAAGAAGGAAGAAACCAAGGTCGACGACCCTGAAAAGCTTCAACTTGGTGCAACAATTGGTAGAGATGCTGGTTTCGAACCAGTTGCTTTGAACCCCAATATATAAATTCCGAAATATGGTGGGACAGAAGACCCTCGCCCATGGATAGAATCCCTCGAAAAGATTGGTTTCCTCTATCATTTGGCAGACTACATAATTGCCCGTTATGCCGCCATGAACATGACGGGAAGCGCTAAAACCTGGTTGAATTTACACAAAGCTAGTTTCACGAGCTGGGAAAATATTAAAATCCGCCTCATTCAGGATTTTTCTTTGGACGCGAATAAAGAAGAACTTAGAATGAAGCTCAACAGAATGCAACACTGGAATGAACCAGCAATCAGGTTCGCGGAAGACATTCTAGTGTTGTGCAACAAGGTTGACCCCGCAATGGAAGAAGAAACAAAAATTGAACATGTTATTGGAGGACTGAAAAAAGAGTACTCATTCGCGCTCTACCTGAACCCTCCTAAAACGACCGATGACCTTCTTGTCGTGTGCAAGAAAATGGATTCTTTTGAAAAGAAGTATCGGGAACGTGTGGAGAAATCCAGAAACCTAAATAACGGTCCACGCTATTCTAGACCCCAACAACAATCGAGGTACGTGCAGCCGACTGCCGCAAGAAACTACCAGACCACTTCCAGGCCCCAAGTCCCTGTTTCCAATAATTACAAGAAACGACTCCCCTCCTACTCCCAGACAGTATCGAAACAACTTTCCCCAGCCCTCTACCCCTAGACGTCCTTATAATCCTAACTTTGTGCCGAAACCAAACCTTCAGAGAAACACCTACAATAAAAGCCAAGAAGTGAGCAAAAATAGGACGGAAGATGGAAGACCAATCTGCTTTAAGTGTAACAAGCCAGGGCACGTGGCCCGTTATTGTAGGGTCAAGTTTATAAGAATCCTAGAAGAGGATCCAACAGATACCCAAGAGAAGGTCGAAGAGAAATGCCAAATGAATGAAATATCAGAGAAATCAGGACCTCGGCTTTATGCTGATGTATGTCATAGCACACAGACAAATATTCCTACCCGGAATAGATATTCCGTGTTTGGAAGATTTAAACTAAGCGTCGCGCCTGAATCTGTCAATCAAAGCAAGTCGACCATAAACGGAATCAAGAAGTTGGACCCTAAATACAAATTAAAAATTAATGTGGACAAGATAGGGACTTTGAAGCTTTGGTTGATACAGGTGCTGACCTCTCAGTGGTCGACCTCAGAACGGCCCTCGATACAGGCCATGGTATAAGTAAACTCGCAAAAATTTGTGCAGGACCCGATGGAAAAAAAATTGGACATGGTAGGAAGTATATTTTTAAATATAAAAATTGATGACGAAACATTATCACACAACTTATGATATTGAAAACGCAATTACGGACATTAATTCTTGGGAGAGATTTCCTTAAGAAAATGAACGAGAAAATAGATTGTAAGTAAGAAACTATAAAATACGATTTGACGAATAATCATGACGAAATCAATTTTGAAATGTTGAAAATAAAGAGTGCCAAGGATTCCATTGTACCGGAATGTTCCATTAAATTGATCAAGGCATTGGTAGAAACAGAGGATGGGGAATATATTATCGAGGAAAGCAGCAAAATGTTTCAAACAAATGGACTTCGTCTAGCAAGAAGCTTGATCAATGTTATAAATAGGGAAACACATATCTGGATATCTAATCCTTATCCTCGAACGTTAAAAATAATGAAAAACCAAACATTGGCTTTTGGAAGTAGTCCAGCGAAAATAAATGTGAATCGAGAAAGATAGTTAGAAGAGAACGAAGAACCTAGATTCCAAATAAACGAAAATCTTTCACCAAAGGAACAGAAGGAGTTAAAACAAGTTTTGGAAAGGTATGGAGATCTGTTTTCGTCGAGATTAGGGTGAACCAATTTGGCAAAACATCGGATAGACACAGAAGACGCGAAGCCAATTAAACACAAGCCTTACTGGGTAAGTGCTAAAGAAAGAGATATTATAAAAGAGCAAATTGACGAGATGCTTACAGAAGGCATAATTAGGCCATCTTCTAGCCCCTGGTCTTTTCCAGTAATATTGGTCAAGAAGCGAGATGGTAAAAACAGATTTTGTGTGGACTACAGAAAACTGAATAATGTGACAGTAAAATATGTCTATCCGATCCCTAGAATAGACGAAGTTATGGATACTCTCCAAGGATATACATACTTCTCAGCAATAGACCTCAGATCTGGATATTGGCAAGTTGAAGTCGAAGAAAGAGACAATGAGAAAACAGCTTTCACTACAGCGCATGGATTATATGAATTCAACGTGATGCCTTTTGGACTTTGTAACGCGCCTGCTACCTTTGAGAGAAATATGGTGAATATGCTTGGAAATCTGAGATGGCAAATTTGTTTGTGTTATCTGGATGATGTTATCATATATAGCCCGGATTTTCCAACGCACCTCAAAAGACTTGAAGCTGTTTTTAGATGTTTTCGTGAATCTAATTTAAGGTTAAACGACAAAAAATGCCGATTTGCTTTTGAAAAATTGGAGATTCTCGGCTATATAACGAGCAAACATGGTATAAAACCCGCGGAACATAACATCAAAGCTGTCAGGAATTTTCCTCGGCCCAAAAAGGTCAAAGAAGTACAATCCTTTTTGGAATGTGTTCATATTATAGAAAATTATCAAAGATTTCTCAATAATTGCTGACCCTTTGACCAACCTTATAAAAAAAGTGTATCATTTACCTGGACAGAAAGACAAGAGGAAGCGTTTCAAACCCTAAAAACAGCACTATTAAGTCCATCAATTTTAGGTCACTTCAATCCAAATGCGCCTACTTATATTCATACTGATGCGTCCAACATCGGCATAGACACTTGTCCAAGACATCGGTGGTGAAGAGAAGGTGATCTCATATTTGAGTCGTACCTTAAGTAAAGCGGAGCAAAAATATTCAACAACTGAAAAAGAATGTCTGGCCGTTGTCTGGTCAATGTCAAAATTACGGCCCCTACCTTTATGGAAGACACTTTAAAATAGTAACAGACCATCACGCCTTATGCTGGCTCAAAAACTTGAAGGATCCAACAGGTCGATTGCCAAGATGGGCATTAAAAATTCAAGAATATGACTTCGATATAATACATAAATCAGGAAAGAAGCATCTGGACGCCGATGGCTTATCTAGGGGACCCTTATCAGAAACTGATTGGGATGAGGATTTTGAAAGGCTATTTTTGAATCAAATAACAGACGAAGAGGATAAGTTTATCGAAAGTGTTAAGAAAAACCTTAATGGAAGCAGGCGATCAATTGCGCAAAACTTTAAAGTAGAAGATGGATGCCTCTTTAAGAAAAACCCGAACCCTGAAGGCAGGGCGTGGTTGCTTGTGGTTCCAGAGAAGAAAAAGAGAGAAATTATGAAAGAATATCACAATCATATGTCGAATGGCCATCTGGGTGTCGCCAGAACCATGTACCGAATAAAGAGTAAATACTTTTGGCCATCCATGCTAAAGGATGTCTCAGAATTCGTTAAGACGTGTCACCTTTGCCAAAGTAGAAAAGGCTCAAACCAATTACCTTCTGGACTACTACAGCCCATTCCTCCAGCCAACTTTCCTTTCGAAAGAATTGTAATTGACTTTGTTGGTCCATTGCCATCTACGAAAAACAGGAAAAAATGGATAATCGTGCTGACGGACTACTACACTAGATATGCAGAAACAAGAGAAGTCTCGGAAGCAACAGTGAAAGAAGTTTCAAAATATCTAGTAGAGGATATTTTTCTCCGGCACGGAGCCCCACAATATCTTATTAGTGACAGGGGCTCTCAATTTACCAGTATTTTAATGGAAGAGGTGATGAAAATGTGCAAGATTAAACATTGCTTCACAACGAGCTATCATCCCCAGACTAATGGATTGACAGAACGGTTAAATAGAACATTGATCAATATGCTCAGTATGTATGTGAACACTGATCAGAAGAATTGGGACGAAATACTCCCGTTCATCACTCACGCTTACAATACTACAATTCAGGAAACCACAGAATATTCTCCCTTTTTCCTGATGTTTGGAAGAGAACCCAGTCTCTTTTGGACGACAGGAATATCTCGGTGGACATTGACAAGGATGATTATGATGAATACATAAAACATCACTTAGACAAAATAGACAGAACAAGAAAATTATTTATTAACAACACAATAAAGACTCAAGAAAGAATGAAAAAGAACTATGACAAGAAACACATGGAAAGAAGCAACGAACCAGGAGAATAGTAGCAGTTTGGACACTAATTAGGAAAATAGGAAAGTGTGAGAAACTTCTGAGAAAATATTTTGGTCCATATAGAATATTTAAAAAGATGTCTAGCGTCAATTATCTAATAGAACCGAAAAATAATCCGGGCCAAGACCCTCTGATAGTTCATGTTTCAAGAATAAAGCCTTATTATGAGAGAATGGATGAAGTCATTCACGAGGACGTGACAATCTCTGGAGAGGGGGAAGTGTTACATCAATTTTAATGCGCCTTACATTTATTCAAAATATTCTATGATATTTATTTAAAACACAATATTTAGATTAGCATCATTCCTTTTTATAGTTTCACTCCTTTTGTAATATTTATTGTACATATATCTTTATGGCTTATTGGAGCGGGAGAGGACCTAGACGAAGACTGCGGATCGCAACCTACGAGGAAGACAAGAATAAATAAACACAATAACTTTAAAAGGTAATTTATTTTTATTTAATTTTATTTATTTACTTTTAATATGGAAACCCGCTCGGGAAACGTGTATAACACCAAGAAGGAACAAACCAAGGTCGACGACCCTGCAAAGCTTCAACTTGGTGCAACAATATAAATCGCGCGATATTTTAAAAATAATGTATGATTAACTAGCCTTGTACTTATTGTTTGCGGAAAAGCATTGCTCGATTTAAATACTGTATATTCTTTTTTTAATGGAGTCTTTTAAATTTATAATATTTTTTGTTAAAATAGAGAGGAGAGAGAGAACACTGAAAATATATATGATTTTAAATAAAAATTATTAATTAACATATATTATTAATGGGTTTTTGACTTTTGTATGGTGTGTAAACTATCAAAAGCAATACAAAGTGTGTGTGATTGATCTACATTTTTGAAGTCACTTCATGTTAAGTAAATATGGCGGAAATATCGAAATTGTAACCAATCACCTTGTAACATATAATAACCATATATATTGGAAATAAAGAAACTTATGTCACATAACAACATTTATTTACACAACATTTAACAAAAAACAAAAATTCGCTTCTATTGGCCGAGAATTTTGAAGACAAAAAATAGGGAACTTTCCCTCAAGGCCAGGTCCAGGGAGGCTAAGTCAGGACGACCTCAGGTCAGCGCGGTTCAAAGGCGCCATTTCCTCTTCCAAGGGAGGCTCACTGCAGGCACAGGGCATCTGGCAGGGGCCGGGGAACATCTTCCACTTCAGCGGAAGGCACGGAGGGTAGGGAGCACCCACGGACGGTGGCCGGGCACAACTTGGGACTCCAGGTCCACGGAGCGGCGACGACGGCGGCGGGTTACACTGAGGTAACACATGGCGAAGGCCACGAAGGCCAGCACTTGGAGAGCCAGCATGACGCAGGCGGCGTACAGGAGCAGCATGGTTCTACGTTATCGAGCAATATGGGAATTGTTTCTGGTCAACAATGGGAACTCTTGGAGTTGAATATATAGCTGCTTCAAATGAAAAAAACTATTTTTCAAAATTATTTTTATAATAGGGGGCAACATAATCTATGTACATCCAGCGATGCTCAAAAAGGAAAAACTTATTTACCCTATTAATTGTAATAGTTTCAAAAATATACACGATATAAAATTTATATAAATACTTTAAAACCTAGGAACATTAGTTCTTGTGATAATACGAAAATATACATTTCTAAAATATATTATGTTTTTTTTTCAGTATCGTTCATTATATCAATAAAACAAGCGTGAAACTTACTATAAAATATAAATATATACTACAATGAAATAATAGTACAAAGTGAAATTGTACTGGGATCAGGTGGTTAAGTTAAGAAAAAGGTATCTCTTGATCGTGGCAAATAAAAGCTGCTGATGGCTTGCGCCATCTGTCGGAATAAATATCAACTATTCGTTGATTTTTTTCATTATTTCAGAATTAGCCAAATACCTGTTCCTGATTATTCAAGGAAAGCTAACCACGCACACGTTTCTGGCTGACGGCCCTCGTCAGCATGGTGCAAGTTGTACCTCAACTACCACCACCACCACAAAAAAAAAAAAAAAACTGGTCATTTAGACATCCTGAAAATATTGAAACGGGTATTTAAGGCCATAATTGAGTGGGAAGAGGTGGATAATTAAGAAAAATAAACTCCTCACATGCAACTGAAAGTTGCTGATGGCTTGCGCTATAGACCGCGGAAGAGACCAATTCTGGAATAATAAAACAACGAATAGTTTATAGTTATCCGACAGATGGCACAAACCATCAGCAACTTCAATTGTGCGATCAGGAGATGATTTTTTCTAAATATTACATTTTTTTAAAAATATTATTCTGGGGAGGAAAGGGAGAGGGGGCAAATTGATTCTTAGATTATCTTGTTACATGGTTGATGACGTAGATTAGGGTTTTTAATTAAATATATATATATGTCTACATTATATTTTACATATATAAATATAAAAACATAGAGCGCCTCTCTCGTCAAAACGTCGCCGCAAACTAGCGGTCTCAGGTCGGTGACAAAGCCATCCCAACTTTGGCAAATTGAAAAATGTCCACCTAGAGACCATGGTTTCGGGCTAATGGTCTTCGTCAGCCTAGGGCGAACTTTATTCCTTGAGATACACACGGTGTGGAATAATGGAGATCCACTTTCGGGACTTTGGCCAGACGGATTAGGTGGCAGCAAACAAACATACCCGCCAGCGGCCAGCAACAAAGGATTAGAGCACGGCCTGGTCTGCTGAACAGTTTGGGGTTTTCCTCTGTCCTCTTAAAATGTTTTAATAAGGTTAGTTTGAAGGAGACTTTTACCCTCTCCTGTCTGATTTAAAACTTTGCAACAGCCCACAAACGAATTTCGCATCAGTGTTTTGTGAAACGATTACCAGACTTTTCTTCATAAAGTGGCGTCCCCGCGGTTGGGCTTCTGACAAGGCAAGATCAAGTGGATTGAACGACGGAGTACAAGTCAAGACTCAATATAAGTACCTTTTGTTTTACTTTTTGTTTATAGTTTATTTGAAAAAATGGAAATTTTAAAAAGGCATAAAAATTTACTTAGAAAGCGACTAACTCACATCTTGAAGACGATAGCAGATTTTCTGTCAAGTACCCTACCAATACCTATAGAGGACATTGAATATAATTGGGAGATAATTGAAGAAACTCACAGTGAGCTTCTTGTGATCCAAAGCAAGATAAGAGACTTTATGCTAACTTCAGACGTTAGCGAAGAGGAACTAGAGCAAGACGATGAGGAAGCCATGGAATATATCCAGAGATATAAGAAGATATATAAAAAATGTCGCGCTCTTGTTGAGCCTAAGATCACTGCACCCAGTCCCACGACCAGTGAAGTGAGCTTCGCTTCTAGCTCACACCATATAACTGTAAGTCTACCCAAGATAGAATTAAAGAAGTTTACAGCAGAAATAAAAGATTGGTTTGGATGGTGGGCACAGTTCAACAAGATACACGTCGATCCTACGTTAGAAGACAGCGACAAGTTTCAATATCTTGTGCAATCTATGTCGCCGGGAGCCATAGCTAGTAAACTGATTGATAGGTATCCTCTGACTGCCGAGAATTACCCCAAAGTCATAGAAACTTTGACAGAACGATTTATAAGGCCTGAATTGTTGCAACAAATATATGTCAGAGATCTTATCCGTCTAATGATTACTACTCCTCTAAAACAACGGTTGTAGGTGACTTCATTTTATGATGAATTGGTGACTCATTTGAGAGCATTGGAATCCTTAAAGATATAGGCCAGACAGAGATGTCTGTATTTATATTTTCAATGGTTGAGGCATGTCTCTCAGAGGCATGTCAACTCATGATGTCAAGATTGATGCTAATGATTCGACTCAAACTAGAGTTGACCTAATTATGGAGTTTCTCCAAAAGGAAGCTGCAGCAGAACAAGACAGGGCCTTAGCTGGATCCAAGTTTGGACTTGAATCTCCGAAAGAGGATAGAAACATGGGCAGACAATCACTTCCTGCTAAGATACCTACAGCCTCTGTACTCTTAGCTAGACGTGCCCAGAATTGCATATTTTTTAATAAAGATCATAAAAACGCAGAATGAGCATTAAAGAAAGAAGAGAGCGTATTAAAACGCTGAATGTTGTTTCTCCTGCCTCCAACCAGGTCATATCTCTTCTAATTGTAGAAGACGAATAACTGAATGTATTCGATGTAAGAAGAAGCACCTTGATATTTTATGCCCTCTTAGTGCTCCTGGACGAGAGTCACCGGATAAAGACAAGGAACAGGTGGAAGACTGTGACGCTTCACCTACAGTAGAAAACAGAGTTTCATTCTCCGGGCTTAGCGCTACATCTCTGATTCTGCTACAGACTAAGAAGATTATGGTCGAAGGTGCGACTTCGGCGAAAGTAGTGCGTGCTCTCCTTGACACAGGTTCCCAACGATCCAATATTTTGTCTGAAACTGCCCAGGATCTCGGACTATCTCCCATTGGCCAGGAATCACTTAAACATGTGGAGTTTGGAGGCCATACTATTGAAAGTGTCCACCAAGAATACAGAGTCAATTTGGGTCATGCATCGGGGAATTTTAAGATGGTCGCGAAGCTTCTTGACCAACAAAAATCTGTGGAAACCTACCAAGATTGAGCCGCGGGCCATGGTTGAAAGAACTCAAAGCCCGATAAATCTGGGTTCCTGATATTGGAAAGGATGACACGGAAATTTAAATACTTCTAGGATGCGATGTGTTGGGATCTATTTTCATGATGAAATCTCGTGTGTTGTCAAATGGCTTGACTGCGTTGCAGACGCGTTTTGGATGGACTTTAATGGGAGAATGCCAGCCAGGTAGTGACGTTTCACTCGCTCATCATGTTACAACGATGACAATTTCGGAGAGCAGTTTAACCAATCTGTGGAATCTCGTTGTTCTTTGCATTATGGATCCTATTGAGGTTAAACAGGAGATCAGAAAGACGCGTTGACATTTTCTAAAAACAGTCCAACATTCTGTTTCTGGAAGATATGTTGTTTCCCTCCCGTGGACTATAGAGAAAGCTAAAATCGCAGACAACAGGGAGATTACTACGAAGAGATTAGAACAGACGACTAAGAATATGATCTCTTTGAATCTTTATGAGGGCTATTATGATATTTACCTAGGCTGGTTGGCTGATGGGATAATTGAGAAAGTCCCAGATGAACAAGAAGACGCTGAGGCCTTCTAACTGCCTCATCGTCCGGTGGTGAAACTCTCCAGTGGGACTATGTCTATCAGGCCTGTTTTTGATGCTTCTAGCAAGGTCTATAGATCCCCATATTTAAATGACTGTCTTTAAAAATCACCTAACCTTATAGAGATGATTTCCAACCTTTTGCTCCAAGGTTTATAAATGACAAAGTATAAATGATACTTTGAATTCTCTATGGCTTATTCCACCTTAGTATTTCAGCTCGCGTCAGTTGATATCCCATGACTTTTATCAGAATATGGAATAGATAGGTTCAGGAGGGTCCTATGGACCACGTGCTGGACTTCAGCTTCCTGCTATAGCTAACAGCAGAGAGGACCAACATGTTATACGAATAGGCTTAATGAATCGTACAGCCACGTCAAAAGTAATTATTCAAAGGTTGTAGTCGTTTTGAAGTAGAATAGTGTGTGAACTAATAGTTTTATGCAGCAGTATGGACTATCGATTCGTCGACCATGGCCCTTGGCGCTACATCACAGACAGGAACACCTTCAACATTGTTATCAACAACGAATCTAGAGCAAGGAATAGCATGGAATTTTGTTTCAGACTAATCCATGTTATGTTTGCTGCAACATAATGGTCGTGTCAATGTTTAGCCCCATCGAAGAGAAGGCAAATTTCCAGCATGCATTCAACATTGGTAGTACTGACCTAACATCTAAAGTTTCGGTGTGGGGTATCATTGGATGCATGTCTAGATCACCTTTTTAAAAAGTTCACGTTAAAATTTTGATGTGTTAAGGCCTGTGGGAGTACTCTCTATTAGAGGCCTGATAAACGCTACGTTGCATAAGGATAATGTACGACCGCAAGATGCACGAATTGAACGGATCTTCTCAAAAAGCTTCTAGGGCTATTTCTGGGACATTTTAGGTCGCAGAGGTACAGCCTGCACCACGCTGACGAGAGCCAACAGCCCGAAATGCGTTCGTGTTTTGCTTATCTTAATGCATTAAAAAATGGGTTGGTTTAATATCAGGAAACAGGCTGAATCAACGTTTAGTTGATTTCTGTTCCATTAGATGGCACTTTGCCATCTAAAAGGCTCATGGGCTCGTTGTCAGGATATGCCTTTTTTATTTTAATACCGACCCCTGACCTTTTTAATTTCAAAAATTATTTGTTCATATATATGTCTACAATACCACATACCTATCAATTGACAGTTTGAGAATACCAAATACCCCGAAAACACACATTCAGGAGCCACAAGCCTGATCATATAAAATAAATCACAATTTCAAAAGTATTCAATCGTCGCGATTATTGACCGATTGACAAACTAAGATTGTGATTTATTTTTATTATCAGACCAAACCTAAAACTGAAGTAGGAGGAAACTCTCATAATAACCTGTTCATTAGCTTCTTCGCTCTATTTACATTAAGTAGAGTTCAAAATATCACACTTCACATATATGTCACCATTCATATATGTATGATGTATATAACGTGCCATCTGTTGTAAGATATTAAAACTATTTTTGACGCGGATGTTTCTTTTTTTAAAATGAAACCATTTTATAATACCCTTATATACTCTCTGCAATGATAAAATATAAATAATAATATTTGCATCAAAAAGCGTCAAATATGATTAAAAAATAAAAAAAATTACATAGTTATAAAAACCACGATAAAATATTGTCGCGGAGATAAATAAAGCAAGGGCAAGTTTGGGGATAATTAATTTATTATAAGGGGTATTTATAGGGAGATAGAGAAAGTACAACTTACCCCAAGTTAAAGTTAATCCTAATGAGGGACGTCAGCTCCCCCCGCCGGCCAGATTCCCCAGAACCCCTCACACCCGGTGTCCAGGGATGATTGACAGACGTCCCATGGGGCCTCTCGTGATTGGAGCCGCTGAGCTTCTTGACAATATAAAACATAGAGAGAGAAGATTGATCTTACAAGGTATGTGAATAGCTGTTATAAGGAGACTTTTATTATGAATGAAAACATTAAGACACGAATGTTTCTTTCCACAAATAAATCAAAGCTCTACTGTCCTTACTGCTTTGAAAAGATATTGAGAGGGCATAGCTCATCAGTGGTAAGCCCTTCCAGTGGTTTCGCCAAGTTTTAATCTACCAGACCGCTTCTTTAGAGCTCTAATACTGTAGTGGTTACTGATTTGAACGTTTATATTATATTTTACTATTGACTAATTTGAACCCTTTTCTAGAATACGCCTCGATCTTTCCCGGATAGCACACGCTGATTAATTAAAACACGTAGTTAATAACACATTATAGACAATTATATTATTTATAATATCTCAGGTTTTTGGCGAAAATATTTCATTTTTGGATAAAGCAAATTACTTAAGATGTGCTAAAAAAGTAAGACGTATCTCTAAATAAATTGTTAATGTGTGACGCAACAGCGCTGTTACTGAAATATCACACACTATTAATTTATTTGGATTAAGTCTTCTTTTATTGTATCTATGATTTAAATTTTGCTTTTGATACGTGAGAAGCGATAAATTAGCATGCCTAGGTCTCAAAGAAGTTGTTCCTTGCAGAATTCACCGCTTGTACTGCCAGGTTTCCAGTCTACGCCGTAACTGGAAGTCAGAAGTCGGCCATTGAGCTCCACACTCGCTTCATTTGTTTTAAAGCCGCCAGGAGTTGCTCAGGACCGATTCAACTTATAGTTTTGGGTCATTGAAAAATGTATCTACACCTTTACTGAAATACGCCCTAAAGAAGAGGATTTGAAAAAAAGAAAGGCATTTTCGTTTAATTTTGTTCAATATTTATATATTTTTAAATAAAGTCCTTGAAATTTTGAAACATAGAGAATAAAAGAGAAAGACTACTGAAAATATTGATAAATTTAAATAATAAATAATTAATTATACTATAGATTA
This sequence comes from Cordylochernes scorpioides, assembly GCA_030710605.1. Taxonomy (NCBI): domain Eukaryota; kingdom Metazoa; phylum Arthropoda; class Arachnida; order Pseudoscorpiones; family Chernetidae; genus Cordylochernes; species Cordylochernes scorpioides. The sequence goes on along the minus strand of CP092872.1, from coordinate 51,064,162 downwards.
TAAATAAGTTTGCCGCTTTTTACGGTGTGTAAACTATTAATAGCAATATAGAGTGTCTGTGATTGAGCTACGTTTTTGAAGTCTCTTCATGTTAAGTAACTAGGCGGAAATATAAAAAATGTAACCAACAACCTTGTAACATATAATATCCCTATATATTGGAAATGAAGAAATCTATGTCACATAACAACATTTATTCACACAACATTAAACAAATAACAGAAATCCGCTTCTATTGAATGGCCGAGAATTTTGAAGACAAAAAATGGGAACTTTCCCTCAAGGCCAGGTCCAGGGAGGCTAGGTCAGGACGACCTCAGGTCAGCGCGGTTCAAAGGCGCCATTTCCTCTTCCAAGGTAGGCACGCTGCAGGCACAGGGCATCTGGCAGGGGCCGGGGAACATCTTCCACTTCAGCGGAAGGCACGGAGGGTGGGGAGCACCCACGGACGGTGGCCGGGCACAACTTGGGACTCCAGGTCCACGGAGCGGTGACGATGACGGCGGGTTACACTGAGGTAACACATGGCGAAGACCACGAAGGCCAGCACTTGGAGAGCCAGCATGACGCAGGCGGCGTACAAGAGCAGCATCGTTCTACGTTATCGAGCAATGAGGGAATTGTTTCTGGTCAACAATGGGAACTCTTGGAGTCGAATATATAGCTGTTTCAAATAAGAAAACTATTTTTCAAAATATATTTTCAAATAAGAGCATATAATCTAGATATACACCGAGGGGTACTCATATAAGAAATGCTGATTGGCCTATATATTTTTATAGTTTATAAAATATAAACGATATGAATTTTATAAAAATAGTTTAAAACCTAGGAACATTAGTTCTTGTTATAATACGAAAATATACATTTTCAAATATTTTAATGTTTCCAGTATTGTTCCTAATATCAATAAAAAATCGTGAAACATATAAATTTGTCTAAAAATGAAATATATATTACATAAAGAAAAAAATAGTAGAAAAGTGAAATTGTACTGGGATCAGGTAGATAAATTAGGAAAAAGGCATCTTCTGATCGTGCAACCTAAAAGCTGCTTATGGGCTTGCGCCATCTGTCGGAATAAATATTGTTGCGAAGTATTTATTATTTTACAAGCATTTATTATTTTACACTATCATTTTTTATGTTTATATTTTACGACTTTGTAAATTTCCCTCATTCCTTATTCTTTGTTTATCTTTCATAGTTTGTTCTTGCCTGAAATAAATTGCCGTCCAATCCTGAAGTTTTTGTCTTCCCTAATTTCCACGTGGCATTTTGGTGGAGATTCTGGGTAAGTTAGGGAAGACAAACTGAAGATCGCCGAGAAGAATTTGAAGCCATGGGTGCTGTGATCTACATTGTCAGAGACTTGCTCCAGAATTCCACCGCCGTGTCAAAGCCAAGACTTCCCTCCAAGATTACGATGTCCCTATAGACGATACGACGCAAAGCCGCTCTTCACGCCGCAAGAAAAAGGACGCAAAGGTACTAAGGGCAAAGTTCCAAAGACTTCGATGGAATCCTTGGCAGAAGCACCTTACATCCATGTCAGTATCTACAATAATTGCAGGCTGTGGGTGACAGATCTCATAGGGAAGGAGCTATGTAGCGAATTATTCATTATTTCACAAGCATTTATTATTTTACACTATCATTTTTTTTATGTTTATATTTTACTATTCTGTAAACCTCCCTCATTCCTTATCGTTTGTTTATCCTTCATAGTTTGTTCTTGCCTGAAATAAATGCACAATGCTTGTGGTCAGGAAATGCCTTCTTTATTTTTAATATCAACACCTGACCCATTTATCTTTTATTTTTTCTTATTGTCTTTTCATGTGTTAAGCGTATTTACGCAAATTTGGCCTTAAATACTCATTTCTTGATTTCTCAAGAAGCCATTGGGACCAAAAATCTTTTTGGTCGCAGTGGTTACAGCCTACTCACGCTGACGAGTGCCAACAGCGCGAAACGCGTTCGTGGATGGCTTTTCTTGATTTATCAAGAAATTGGGTTGGCCAAATATCACGGAGTAAGCTGAATAAACGTTTAGTTTATTTTTGCTCCACTAAATGGCGCTCTGCCATCTAAAAATCACATGTGCTTGTGGTAAGGAGATGCCTTCTTTATTTATATATTGTCGCGCTTGACCCCTCCGGTTCTGTGCGACATTGCGCTTCTTCTCTTGTGGATCACCTGCCCGGGCTCCCGTTGCTCTTCTCTGTAGCTCCTCCCTGAAGGCCACCCGAAGACATCCAGAAGAGCAGCAGCAACGATGATGCGATGGTGAGAGTAACGACAGTAGGCGGCACCAAGATTTCAAACACTGCCTTTATTGTCATCCACTACTAAACATTACATTTAAATAAGATAATAAACAATGGGTATTTACATTATGTTACATCCTGGGGCCAACATAAAAGTGTATTTACAATTACCTTCCCCAGGAAACAGGATCAGAGCAGTCGGCGATTCCCACATCAGTTAGAGAAGTGAAACAGGCGAAAGCGCCATCTATTGTCGGAGGTTGTAGTCATTTGGAGGCCTTACACGCGACAATATATATATGTCGTATTGTATATGTTGTTATGTTGTATATAAATTCAAAGTTATATGTAACTACAAAATGGCCTCAATAAAACGGATACCCGGGAGAGAAAGGGACGGTGAGCCGAGAAGGATAGTATAAACAAGAGAGATCGTGACGGTCCCTGATTGGACGTCCTCCCCCCTCTGGCGTCACAATTAGGATATAAGCCGGGGCTCTCTGAGGTACCCAGACAGACACACCAAGAAAGTAGTCATGTAGTCCAGAGCGGTCCCAGTCTCATCCTTCCCGGGAACCACCCCTAAACCGAGGTAACCATGTTCCTATGCGTGTGGTCTTCATTTGTCTTCAGGCTAGTGCGCCTCCACTTCCGGCTCTGACTGCATGTTGGATGAGGAGCCCACTGTGACCTTGTCGGCTTCACTCTTTTTAAAATTATTATTACAACATATATATATCTACAATAACACATACCTTTCGAATGACAGTTGGAAAAAAATGGCATGAAAACGCACATACAGGGGCCCCACCAAGCTGATCAAATAAACTAAACCACAACTTCAAAATTATTAAATCATCGATCATTGTCCGATTTATTTACTAAGATTGTGATATTTATTTTTATTATGACCACACACACAAACATAAAACTGAACAACAATAAAAACTTTTATTCAAACCTCTGTAGCTCACAGAGATTGAGGGAAAATTTAGAATCAGATAGGGGGCCTCCACCACCTGCGGAGGGATGTGCTTGACATAGTCAGATCGTCCCTGACACCTTCCATCTCCACCCCTACAAAGAAGCAGTAGATCTTGTATTTCGCCGCGGCGAGGATGGCAAGGGCATCCCTGTCCAACTCTGTCCCGAAGAGCCAGCCGCGAAGGTCCGGAGTCATCCGCAGGATGGAGAAGGCCTCTCTGATGAGAGCGGCAGTTCCAGTATCGGTGCGCCAGGGACAGGTCCCCGGAACCGCATTTTGCCCATGATGTACTCGCAGAGGCTATGAGGCAGAAATATTTTTATATTAAGAGCATACAATCTTGTACAACGAGCCGAACTCATATAATAAATGCTGATTTTCCTATATACATGTATTTTTATTATTTCTAATATACTCAATACTAAATTTCAAGTATACACGATATGAATTTTACACAAATAGTTCAAAAACTAGGAACATTGGTTTTTATGATAATATGAAAATATACGTTTTCAAATATTTTTTTGTGTTTCCAGTATTGTTCCTAATATCAATAAAACAAGCGTGAAATTTTTAAAATTGTCTATAAATATAAAGATTAATTACATTGAAAAAATAGTAGAAAATTGAAATTGTACAGGGATCAGGTGAATAAATTAGGAAAGAGGCATCTCCTGATCTTGCAACAAAAACTGCCGATGGCTTGCGCCTTCTGTCGGAATAAATATAAACTATTTTTTTATTTTTATTATCTCATTATTGGCCAAAATCATTTTTTATTAATCAAGAATCTAATCACATGTTCGTTTCAAGCTGTTGTCCATCGTCAGCGTGGTGCAAACTATACCTCAACAACCAAAAAAACTGGTATTTAAGGCATCCTGAAAAATCGTTAAACGGGAGTTAAGGCCAGAAATACGTGAGAAAGCTAAACAATGTGAAAAAAATAGTATAGCTATTATAAGGTCAAAGTAATTAATTAAGAAAAATGAACTCCTCATCGAGCAACTGAGAGTTTCTGTGGCTTGCGCTATATGTCGGTAAAATTTGGCCAATTCTGAAATAATTAAAAATCAAAGAATAGTTTATATTCATTCCGACAGATATGGCGCAAATCATTAGTTGAAAGATCAGGAGATGCCTTTTTCTAAATATTACATTGTGTGTGTGTGTTTTCTTTTTTCGTAATTTGGGGAAGTAAAGTGTGGAGGGGGCAAATTGTTTTTTTTTTAATTATCTTGTTACAAGGTTGATGATTTAAATTAGGGTTTTATTTAAATTCTATATATCCACATTATTCTTTTACATATATAAATATAAAAACTTAGGGCGCCTCTCTCGTTAACACTAGACGCCAGCTATTGCCATTGCAAACTAGCTGCCTCAGGTCGGCCACAAAGAAATATTTCTTTCCTTATGGAAAGAATTTAACTTTATCTTCAAACAAATAAAACCTATTAGTTGCGAGATATATACGCCACGGACTTGTTGCGATACAATCAAGGGAATATACAAACCTATATTTATATAAATAATACTTAAAACTCTCTATGGTTTATTTCACCGCAGTATTTTAGCTCGCGTCAGTCGATATCTAATGACCTTTATCAGAATATGGAATAGATGGGTTCAGGAGGGTCCTATAGAACCACGTACTGGACTTCAGCGGCTCGCTAACACTAGCAGCACCAAAGATGAACGACATGTTATACGAATGGGATTAATGAATTGTACAGCCAAGTCAAAATTATAAATTCTAGAATTGTAGTCATTTTCAAGTGAAAGAGTGTACGAACTAATAGTTTAATGGCGTTTTTTTTGTAGAAGCATGGACTTTCATTTCGGCGGCTCTCTGACTACCCATGACAGACAGGAGAACCTTCAACATTGTTATCAACGACGAATCTAGGCCAAGGAATGGCATGACATTTTTGTTTCAGATTATTTCATGTTTTCAAAATACGAAACTATTTTAGACGGGTATGATTATTTTAAAAATAAACAATTTCTACTGCCCTTACTGCCATTTTAATTCTAGAATTGTAGTCATTTTCAAGTGAAAGAGTGTACGAACTAATAGTTTGATGGCATTTGTAGAAGCATGGACTTTCATTTCGGCGGCTCTCTGACTACCCATGACAGACAGGAGAACCTTCAACATTGTTATCAACGACGAATCTAGGCCAAGGAATGGCATGACATTTTTGTTTCAGATTATTTCATGTTTTCAAAATACGAAACTATTTTAGACGGGTATGATTATTTTAAAAATAAACAATTTCTACTGCCCTTACTGCCACGGAAAAATTAATGGGAGGGCCTGGCTCATGCCATTCCTTGGCCCAGATTCGTCGTTGATAACAATGTTGAAGGTTCTCGTGTCTGTCATGGGTAGCCAGAGAGTCGCCGAAATGAAAGTCCATGCTTCTACAAATGCCATCAAACTATTAGTTCGTATACTCTTTCACTTGAAAATGACTACAATTCTAGAATTAAAATGGCAGTAAGGGCAGTAGAAATTGTTTATTTTTAAAAGAATCATACGCGTCTGAAATAGTTTCGTATTTTGATAACAGATGGCGCGCTAATGCATCATAATATTTCATGTTTTGTCTACTGCATCATAATAAACGCCTATGTGTTTGGCCACATCGAGGAAAAGGCAAATTTCTAGCATGCATTCGAGATCATCGTATTGGTCCAAAACCTAGTGTTGGTATGGGGTACCATTGGATGCATGTCTCGATAATCTCTTGTTGCTATTCCTGACACCTTAAACGGTTTCCGTTAAATTTCTAATGTGTTAAGGCCCGTGGCATTACCCTCTATTAGAGGCCTGGGAAAAACGCTACATTTCAGAAGGATAATGTACGACCGCATGTTGCTCGTATTGAACGGATATTTCTGCTGTCCTAGCCTGTACGTCCCCCAATATAAAATGTCAGGTCAATAGTTTCCAAGCCATTGAATTGTCACCCCAGGCCAGTCACTACTGTTAATTAACTACTGTGGTATGGTGTTAAATCTGCCTGGGAAGATGTACCTGTAAATGCCATCCAATCACTGTCTAACCTAATTCCTAGGCGTATAAGTGCTGTTTTTACTGCCGGAGAGACGGTTCTTCTAAATAATGAAATCTCAGGATCCATACGTCAAAATTTTATAAAATACTATCACTTATTTTTTATTTTCAGTATAATGTATTCTTTCAATAAATTTCATTCGGTTATATTTGAAGTTCTTTCTGATGTAACAATTTTAATGGCTCGTAATGTATTTACGACCCTTCTCATTTTAAGATATATTGTTTTAAATTTTATTTTATTTGAAGCACCGAATTAAAATAATTTCACGTGATCGACATTTATTGGTTCAAATTATATATCATTAAAGTATTTTTAAAATCAATATCCAGCATATATTATTTTACTCTTCAAACTCGGAACAACAAGTTGTTTTACATCACTTTATTCGTGCGGAACATCGTTTTATTGTTTTAAATGGCCCAATGAAATTTCAAAATCATTACATTGTCATCGTGAGTGAGAAATATTATTTCTCTCCTCATGTAATGTGGATTCGAGACGCCGACTATCCGAGAATCAGTAAATGTAAATAAGAGCTTTAACTATCCATTACAATATTAATTGAAATTTTAATATTTATAATTTCAGCGATATATAAAACCAAATTTCAATGCCTTTTAATCTCATATGTACATATTTACATATTTCCATCAGATTAATTATGTTTATGCATTTCAATTTTATATTCTATATTTTATTTTTCATCAACTTGCCAAACCTTTTACACACACTAATGTATTAGAAAATAATAAAAGCATATCCTGTCCAGAAGCTCATGTTCTTTTTAGATGGCAGAACGCCATCTAGTGGAACAGAAATCAACTAAACATTGATTTAACCTTTCCCTTATATTTGGCCAACCCAATTTCTTGACAAATCAAGAAAAGCCATCCACGAACGCGTTTCGCGCTGTTGGCGCTCGTCAGCGTGGAGCAGGCTGTACCACTGCGAACAAAAATATGTGTCATGTTTTATAATTATTAATAATTTATAATTTTATTATACAATAATATATATATATGGTAATTTGAACCAACAACTTTATATTGTATAGATAACTTATAATAAGATTGTCATGTTGTATATAGAAACACATCTATAAATAATTATGCGCATGATTAATCTGTGTCATTGCATCGCCATATGTAATGTACTTTGTACAAAGTGGATAAATAAATAAACTCTGTAATAGATTCAAGAGTTGAGCTAAAGCAGAGATCGAGCATATAGTATTGCCAAAACAACAAAGTCTAAAGATGGAAGTCATAAATCAGATAGATTTACAATTCCCACAAACAAGACCACCCACACTGGTTCACAGCTGGTGGAATGCAACGCCCCCGCTCACACCTGGTGACATGCAAACCCCCTTTCTCAAAAACGGCCCCCTGTCACATAAGGCCCCCCCGTCTTTAACCTATAAATACAATCACTTTACAGTCACTTGACAGTTTAGTTTAGTTCACCCATAGTGCAAGCCGCGTCGGTCGTATGATGTCGATCTCATCCATCATGTAGGCGAGTCAGAACGTTTCTATCTTGCGCTCCTAGCTCAACTTTTATCTGTTACAGAACTTTCTTAGTGCAACTGTGTCTTCGTTTTTTGTGTGGACATTCCCCAGCTTTCCACTCTGCCTCGACCACGACTGCCTGTATTTTGTGAGAACTTTTAAAGGTCTTCCAAGGTGCAGAGAGGTACTGAAAAACTCTACATCCTGACTGTTCCTCTTGGTCAACACAGTACAACAAGAGCTACCAGCACTTCAACAATATTTCAGTAGTCGACAGGATACTACAAGTCGACAACACCAAACTTCAACTTCAAATTATATTTCATATATATATATAATTATACAATTTATATATATATATATATGTTGTAATATATTCCAATATATTTGTGTCTCCATGTGATTGTATATTTATAATGTAATTGCCAAAGTGACAAATAAAATTTCGAGTGAGTGACAGTCGACGCCAGTAAGAGGAAAGAGGTCCGAAAAACAAGTCGGGTTCCTAGGTGTGCCCTTTCTTACTCAAACAAATTAGTCGGCTTTGAGACACAATGATGGACAGACACCTCTAGACAGATCTCTCCCCGACCGGCGCCGGCTACACTGGCTCTTTCGCCTTTTCTATGGTGCCATCCAACATGTCTCGTCCTTTTGTGTAATCTCAATCACGCCTGAAACCACTCTAATCATTGTGGCCACCACGACTGCAAATCAACATGCCACACTGCATTCATCCAAAAAGATACAACAACTACATTACAACAGAGAGTCGACAGGATATACCGAGGACGACGCAAAGAAGATGGAACTTGGAGAACAGAGCGACGCCGAAGATCACCACCATGCCACCCACAGCCACCGACATCGTTAACAACTCACGGAACACATCCAAGGCATCACCGCTTCCAGCCTTAGGTATATAGCCTACCCACTCGCCATTACAAATCCAGTGTGCTCGCCGTAAACATCCACAATCCACCTAACGACGAGAACTTCTCCCTCACGCGTTCTCCAACCATCACCAAGAACGTGATCATGGTCACATCAACCAGTGCAAACTTTCAAACTACACTACAATTGACACTTTTGTACTGTAAGCACAACTCATTTTGAACTTAAATATCCAATTGTTTTTTAAGTAGATTTTTATTTCGTTTATTTTATTTTACGTTTAGCCCCTGCAATTAGATAACCATATCGCATTAAATTTATAACCATCATTTTTTTCTTTGCTTATATTTTAATTAAAGTTTCCTCAATTCAATTTTATACCTATCCTACTAAATTCTAAATCTATCAATCGCCTATAATGCTTCATTATATGCCAGTTAACCTACAGTAATTTACCGTTTCAGTTTTAATTTACTTTTAAATCTTCCGATGTACTAGAGCGCCATCTGTTATCAATTTATAAAACTATTTTAGAGGCGTGACATTCTTTTTAAAATAAAACAATTTCTACTGTCCTTACTGCAATGGAAAAATTAAAGGGAGGGCCTGGCTCATCAGTGGTGAAGGTTCACCACTGATGAGCCAGGCCCTCCCTTTAATTTTTCCATTGCAGTAAGGACAGTAGAAATTGTTTTATTTTAAAAAGAATGTCACGCCTCTAAAATAGTTTTATAATTTTAAATCTTCATATCATAAAAACTATAATTTCATTTCACGACAAAAAAAAAACTTCATTTCACACATTTTTCATAATAATTTTATCCTTAATATTTCAACTATTGTATTCTCAACCAATCTTTATACTTCAAACCCCTTTTTGCATATTCATTTTGAATAATGTCATTTTCAAAATAAAACCTTCTTAAACCCAAAATTCTAAATCAAAGAAAAAAATCAAGTTTTTGTTATTTTAAAAATGTACGTCTTCTACCAACTAAAAACAATATATAGCCAACACTTAGAAAGTTTCCATATGTCTTCATCACAACTACATTCACAAATACCAACTCACCTCACCCAGTGTAATGCCATTTTCACCATTGTTCCTTCTATAAAAACATTCAATTCCACAAACCAACTTAATGATAACAACGCTATTTTAAAAAGGGAACTCTTGAATTTCCAACAGAAATTACAAATATATCACCCTCACATTTTCCTCCATCTCTTTAACCTTTACCTACACCAATTTTATAATTAAATTTCGCAAAATCATTTTTATTCCATCTACACCATTACGTGTAAACGTCTAAAAAAAAAAGTTTTACTATCTTTCCATTTCCTTATTCCATTGATGATTTTCGCTATCTTATCAACACATTTTTTTAAAAATCAATTTTCAAATATAAATTAACAAAATTTCAAAATCATCACTAGTCAACCATCTATCCTTCTCCAACAAAAGTCTAATATAACGCGGAACCGTCCAATTCCCCCAAAATATAAATTAGGTCTATGTCCACTCTACCAATTTATTTTAGGCGTAAAATTTACACTCGTTTCCCACTTGGCGATATTTTTCTCTCGTTCACAAGTGAAGATCAGCACATTTATTCTAATAAACCATAGCCATCTCAAAAACCACAATCATTTTACACAAACAAAGCCAATCTCGAGCCACACGAGCTCTCCAGTTTAAGACATATCACCCACTACATTACTAACATTCAAAATATCTCGTTGTATGTTCGTACGACCACCACCTATGACTTCAGTAAACTTGTTGCTCATGATGAATTAGATTAGATTTTACCCCAACACAACGACCTCACGTGACACCTTTCCATTTACAATTTTTTTTTCGCACGTGTCACAGCGACTCGACAAAACTTTTTTTTTTTTTACTTTTACCAGGCTACATTATGCCTTCATTTTTCCTGTGACACATTTTTTTTCTCACTCGAAAGCGTGTCCACGTCTCAAGTCTCATCAAGAACATATCTTAACCTAACACTTCGTGAACAATACTTTTACTAAGCCAAAACTCATGTCGAAATACATCGACGTATGAACACCGAGCTAACTAAATTCCCCATGCCATGAACATATAGCACATCACAACTAACACATCACCATAGGTTCTATCAACTACATCAATGTCAATCCCTGTAAACTTAAAGATTGTCTTGGCTTGAACACCAACTGTTATTATATTTCCTACTTTAAAATATGTTTAGTATTGCTACTTTCTTTTCATATCATATTAATTTTCTATTTTTAATAATTTCAAATACTCACATCTTTTTTTTATGTTTCGCATATTTATATTAATGACTTATTTCAAATATATCTCGAGTTTTTTTTTATGTTTGAACTTTGTCCTTTTATTTTTATATGAACAGTCGAGATGATAACTTTTATTTTTTTAATCTTCAATGTTTATAATCATTTTTTACTTTTTATATACTATTGTACTAACATTCATCACACATAATTTTCAATTTTGACTTTTTTTCAGCTTCAATTTTTAAATCAAAATATAAGATTTTCAAATTCAAATTTAGAAAATGCCTCGACACCATTACCCTCCAAATTCTCATGACATCACAGCCCATACCTTCTTAAAGAGATCGTTACTATTCGCTAAAACTTTGATTTCTCACATTGATTCCATCTTTACTATCAAACGCTTCTTCGCTGTAACCTTCCCAACAGTCGAACTTGAGCAGCTAGTTAGATGAGTTTTTTTTTTTTTTTCATTCACGGCCCGGTTCGAGCATCAACGCCCCCCCCCCCCTCCCCCCTTTTTTTCAATCACCTCACTTTTACCACTGCCTTACCGCGGCCAAATCGTTTTTTTTTTTAATGCGACAGAACGACTCTCTTCCTGCCACACTCTCTATCACTCTTTTTCTCGACCAAAGCTTCCACGAACCATTCCCAAATCCGTCTGATAGGACAGCCCATGTCGAATACCTTCAGCATACTGTAGATGGACCAATGCCTACAATCACATAATGGCGCATTGCATCGCAGTACCAGAATCTATTCTATGTCCACCTATCTAGAATTTTTAAATTAGCTCACCCTATAATTCAATGCACTTTCATTTATTAATTTCAACATCCAATGTTGGATATAATCACCCAAATTTATATTTATATCTTTACATTTAAAAAAATCCTTTTTCATATATTTTTATACATTGGGCTTAACATTATTATTTGTTAACATTTCTCTTTTTATTATTATTCATCTTTATTAAGGAAAACATACCCAATGTTATAATTCTACAACCCCATAATATATCAAACAAATTTGTATACAAATTATTTCCCCCCATTATAATTATTTTATGATTTCATCTATAATCACCATAAGCTAATTTTCATCAACCGGGGCATAAACTGTTGTAATATATTCCAATATATTTATTACTCCATGTGATTGTATAGTTATAATGTAATTGCCAAAGTGACACATAAAATCTCGAGTGAGTGACAGTCGACGCCAGTAAGAGGAAAGAGGTCCGAAAAACAAGTCGGGTTCCTAGGTGTGCCCTTTCTTACTCAAACAGATTAGTCGGCTTTGAGACACAATGATAAACAGACCCCTCTAGACAGATCAATCCCCGACCGGCGCCGGCTACACTGGCACTCTCGCCATCTTTATGATGACATCCAACATGTCTCGTCTTTTTGTGTAATCCCAATCACGCCTGAAACCACTCTAATCATTGTGGTCACCACGACTGCAAATCAACATGCCACACTGCATTCATTCTACAACAGCAACCACAACTACATTACTACATATATATATGTTATGAATAAATTTGTTGTTGTTAGATAAAGGGTTGATAGGACAAAGGATCGATAAAAAAAAAGATAAAGGGTTGAGGTGCAGTCGTGATAAAAAAAAAGATAATTATTTACCGTCAAGTAGCTTTTATTTTCAATTACTTGAGGAAAGATTACACATTAGTTATTTTCACATTATATAGAATTTATAAAGTTAATCCTATATTAGTGATTTAAAAGGATTAATATGTTAATTACGCATATTTACAACAAAACTATACAACAAAAACTGAAAGTCTTCTAAAAACGATGATAACAAAGTAAAATTATCAATGAATAAAATAAAATATATATTTTTAAAATATAGAAATATTTTAGTTTTTAGATTATATAATATATATTTATTTATTTCAACACATAAACGCGATATCCCGGCTAGGGATAATTGCGTCGATTTACATTTTTTTAAACAGAAACAGTTATAAACATATTACAAAAAAAAAAAGTAATCGAAACAAAAGAGAAAAAAAATATATATATACTAGGAACCTGAACCTTTCAGGTTTGAAAGAAAATCATAAATATATTTACAAAAATAGTTAAACTTATGATAGTTCTCTCTGCTATTTACAAATTGATATAGATCTACAACATTATTTATTGACTGTTGTCTAGCGCTGAAGAAGAGTGGGCATTCCAGCAGTAGGTGTCTTGAGTCCTGGAATTCGTTGCCACAATGACAGCTAGAGTCTTCAATCGCGCCAATTTTTGATAAAAAATCCCTTAAAATTTCCATGGTTCGTTATAAACTGGGTATTATAAAAATTGGAGCGGAAATATGTTGGAATTCCAAACGGGAAAAAGCTTTGGAGTGTTTCATTTGTTTTTAGAAATAATTCATCTATTTTTGCACTTAAAAATGATCTAATTATACTTGGAGAATGTGGTCTATAAGTATTTTGATCCTCTATTGAAAGATGAGACAAATCATATTTAATAATTTTAGATTCAATATAATCTGTGAGAAGGGGGATGTTCGCAAGACTATGGACACAGTTGGAAGATGTAGTTTTGTAGGCTCTGCTCACCCAAAGAAGAATTTGATATTGAGTAGAATTTAGTTTTTCTTTGCATCGACTATTTATAAACCTGTACCATATTTCTGAACCATACGTAAGAACTGGCCTGATAATTGTTTTATACAAAATTATTCTTTTTTTAGTATTTATTCCTCACATCTTTCCACATAGTGAAAACAGAAAATTTTTCATTCTTACGCTCCTGCACAAATGTCGTTGATATGTGGGGTAATATTTTGAGGTCCTCGACAGACTTGCTCCAGCAAATGATGGAAACGTCGTCTGCGTAACAAATTATTTCTGCGTTCGGATGTTTGAAGCTCTTCAGCAAGTCGTTTAACAAAATATTCCATAATATTGGGGATATAGGGCCGCCTTGAGGGCATCCTTTTGTCAGATTTTTTGTAACATTTGTATCTTCATATGAGAAATTTGCCCTTCTTTCACTGCTTAAATAAGATTGTATAATTCTTATTAATTTGGAAGGAATGTTATCCAAATCGAGTCTTCTAATAATTGCTGACCACCATGCGTTATCGAAAGCGCCTGCTATATCCACTGTAATCAAAGAAGTCAGTTCTCCTTGTCTGTGTTTCAATATGGTTTCCATTATATCTTCCATTGCACTGTTCGTTGATTTATGTTTAGTAAAACCATGTTGCCTTGGAATCATCAGCTTGTTCTCTTCAAAATATTTATTGATTTTGTTTTTAATTATGTTTTTTCAAAAATTTTTGAAATGTTTGATGTCAATGATATAGGTCTGTAGCTTTTGCTTGTTTCATAGTTCATTTTATTAGGTTTTGGAATGATCTTTACAGTAGAGCCTCTCCATATATCCGGATAGTAACCTAATTCAATACATTTGTTGAATATTTGTTGTAAAATCGGGATTACGAGTGTACCTGCATGTTTGATCATATTATTGCTGATAAAATCTGGACCTGGTGCTTTCTTGATATTTAATTTTGAAATGATATTTTCAACATATTTTATTTCTATGAAAATGCTATTTTTGTTTCTGTATTCAGGTTTATAGTTTCTAATAATAACATGCTCCTCTTTATCTGAGTGTACATCATCATCTGGAAATAAATCATTCAAAAGACTTTTCATTTTTTCTTTTTTTAAAGTATCTGGTATATTATCGATCATAGAAAGTCCTCTATTGTTGTTGGATGATCTCAGAGATTTAAATATTTTATAGGCGTTTCCAAATGGGTTGTTTGATTCATTTTCTTCAATGAATATTCTCCAACTTTTTCTCTTAGCTCTTACGATAGCGTTAATGTACTTGTTTCTTGCAAATTCAAAAGTTATTTTATTGATAACTCTATGCCGATAATATATGTTTCTAATATAATGAAAATCATTTTTCATTTTTTCAAGATTGCCATTCCACCACTTTATATTAGATATATGCTTGAAAGAGTTTGATTTGATTTTCAAAGACGAATAAGCTGCCTCACTAATTATGTACGTAAGTTTCATCACAATCCTGTCAATATCTATAGTATTAGATGCCTGATTTATTTCATTAGACAAGTTATGTACATTTTGAAATGATATCTCTTCAGTAAATTTATTTGAATCAAAAGATATCCTGTGGGTTAGATATAATAGTACTAATAGTACACTAGTTAGTTACTTAATTGTTCAGTTGGGAAATAACTTGTTCTTTCGATTATTCTGTCTATTTGTGTTTTATATATAGGACATTCCTCTGAATTTGCTCTGTGTGATGAGGGCCTGTTTCTATACTTAGGATGTTGGGAACAGTTAAAGCATTTGGGAATTCTTGAGCAATCATGAGCTCTCCACTGATTCCACATGTCCTGCATGTTGGGGTGTTAGGGCATTCTGCCGTTTTGTGGGTGGGGTTGAATTTCAGACATTTCTGGCATTATTTCACCAATATCTTATCTACAACAACACAGCGCTCACAATCAGTGTATATTTTATTGTTTAATTTCCTAATGGTTTGATAAACCTTAGGAGAAACTCGTAAAACTATGTTGTGGGTAGAGGTGTTAGATTTAGTGCAGAATAGCACTTTAATTTTGCTTTTCATATCCTTTAGTTCGTCGTTCATCTGACAGATTGTTTCTTCGAAGGAATTTACCTCGGTGATTTTACTAACGTTTTTAACCATAATCGTAGGATCTCGTTTGGTCGGAACAAATGTTTTGCATAGATTTGTCAGTTGGGATGCTTTGCATATTCCTCTTTTAGAAAATTACAATCCTTCTCATCCGACGTTTTTATAATAATGGATTTTTTGGTATTTATAATTCTATTGATTCGAACTTTCTTATTCTCCTCTCTTAACACTCTGATCCTTTCAACAATAGCGTGGTGTACATCTTGATTTTTTCCTTCATCAAATGGCTGCGCTATAATTAAAAATTCTTTGTCACTAATTTGTTTACTCTCTATAGTATCTCTCGATGTCTGTGTTTTCAAAACCTCTGAAAAAGAGGGCCTCAGTGTCTTGAGTTCTCTCTCCCTTGAATTTGTCCAGTTTTTGATCAAGGACGTCAGACACTTGAACAGAAAGTTGATCCACGAAATCCCGATTGTTAATATCCTTTAAGGCCGTAATACCATCTTTTGACTGCCTTACCATTGTGAACAAAAAGGAAAGATCATTTTTTTGTAATGTTTTTTTTTTTGGTTCTGTTTGACTTTATTGTCAAAATACTCATAGATTTCATCTAATTTTACGGTAAGTGTTCTTATTAGCAAATCCATCTTTTTAAAATCTTATGCAAATTTCTTTTTTCTTTGTCCATTAAAATTGAAGAAAATATCTATAATAGATGAAAAGCAACGTTTTATCGACTATACTTATTGTTATAATTCAATATATAATGTCCTATATTATTATAAAACTATATAAGTTAAATATTTACCCAATTCGAGGAGCGATGCGATGCACGTCCTGCCGGTCAGGTGTTGGTATTATAAATGTTATTCATAATATCAATAATTAATTCCTATAATCTCCTTTAAGGCCACTTATATTTTAGCCCATAACGTACTGGAAAATAAAAGGTTCGTGAATTTACAAACTCTATTTTTTATCTCCACTCGATCACAAGACACGCTGCAATATTTTACGACTGCAATTAAAAAGCATACGACACATATATCACATAAAAATAGACTAACAAAAGACAAACTTCGCCCAAAGCTTTCGAACTTGAAAAGGGGCGGCAGTGTGTCTCCGAAATGTCAGATATTAAACTTTTTGAGAGTTGCTGAGCGTAATCTTGAATAAATTTTGACCTAATAGGTTAGTTCATTTGGCATAGAAATGCAGATAATAACTTTAATTACCTTTTTTAGAACTTGTCGCTTATTCAATTTTCATGAGATATAATTATTAATTTCATTCAATTAAACACACACTTAAAACGACCTACATAAATAAGATAATAAATATTCATTTTAATCCTCCACAATTGTTAATTTTTCAAATCTCACGTATCTAAATATATTAATAATAGTATCATTAAAAAAGTTAATTGCTTTTTGTTGTTTTTCAACATTAATAATAGAATAATTGAAGAGAAATCACAAATGACGTTATAAAATATTTAAAATATTTTATTATTATGGCGTTCATTATTAATTTAAAAGCTAACACGGGAATTATAAATAAAAGTAATTTACTTTTTTTCATTTTTGACACATTACAGTCGAATCGCTTTTATTCAGGTCACCTGAGGATTCGGAGCTCTGTAGATTGATTCAGAAAATAGAGGAAATGGGATTATTAAAAAAAGAAATATCATAACGTAATATATATGTTTAATTATTTTACAAAAGAGTAAAAGCTTAGAAAAAGAAGGCATATTGATTCCTTTGTATCCTTCTTTTCTAATAAGACAATAAAAAATGTAAGCAATAAAAGGAAATGATATTATATACAAAAATATTATTATCTTCCTTTGAATATTTTATTAGAACTAAATAAAAAAACTAAATAATATAGATGATATTATCAACAAATGAAACACACACACTCCTCTAAAATATGATTTTTTTAAATAAAAAACTGTTATTCATGAATTAATTTATTTTTTGCTATAAGCGCACATGGAGTCAAGTCAGTTACCTCGAATTGAGCTACTTAACGTTGTAAGCCTATGCGTATTATCTAAATAAAATTGATTCATTCTCATAGAAAAAAAATCATAGCTGCGCGCGCTCATGGATAGTTCATTGAAATTTTCTTTTGTTTCATTTCTTGAACTACATGGCTGAAGAAGGTAGTTGATAGAAGCTAGGATTTTACGAACGAAATTTCTGCCCAGGTCTTCTTCTGTCGAGGAATTATTTATTACAGAGTACTGGCTTTATATGTGTGTGGTATAATTTATTGGAATCGGTTGCGGGTATTCAGAAGAAGGTGCAAAATTTCTGAGGCAAAGCTTGGTGGGCTATCCGTAGATATTACACATTATACACGGCTCTTATGTTATACATTATATCAAAATATACTGATGTGCAATGTGCATGAAAATCTCATTAAAAACGAGCAGTAACGCTTGCTTGGGAGCTTACCAAATTTTGTTATATATTTCTGTATTAAAACAATTAATAACATTTTTTTTCCAATTTGGATATTCATATGTTATTAAAAATACATATATAGCTCAAATATTGAGCTATATATGTATTTTTCATATATGTATTCCATATAATTTAATAATTAAAAGGCATATTTTGGATCGAAAATAAAATAAACCATTTTATTTAATTCAAAATTCAATATTTCGCTAGGCTGTGCGCTTATCTTCTGAACTAGTAAAGACGCTTATCATTCTTTTAAAAATTAAAAAATTTATACTGCTTTTATTGTAATGGAAAAAATAATGGGAGGACCTGGCTCATCAGTGGGGAACACTCCCAACGGTTTTACCAGTTTAATCTACCATACCGCTGTTATATTTCATTTTGCGGTTTTCCTTTTATAGTGATACTGAGTATAGACTCTTGGAAAGGGTATTTTAGATGAACTATGGACATGAGCTTTGAGGAAGTAGAAATACATACAATTATAAATATATAATTGTTTAATTTTCAAAAGAATCATACGCGTCTATAGTAGTTTCAAATTTTCATAACAGATAGCGCGCTGATGCGTCAAAATATATTTAAATCACAAAATAATAAAAAAGATTTTAAAATATTTTTCTCTGTAGGAAATAAATTCTCCTTCTTTACTTTTGGAATATCTTAGGTAAAACATGGTTTTGTTCTTTCTCTTTAATATTTTCCCTTAACTATTCACTTCAATTCCAGCACACAATGTGAAATTGACTATTCATTGTTAGGTTTAATAAATATTTTATTTTAAAATTAACAAATATTCATGTTCAAAACAAAAAATACATTTATTGTAATTTAGCCAACACATTCAATTCTTAATATATATTTAAAATAATTTTAAAAATTCAAATTACTCTTTATATACATATGTATGGCATAATATCGAACATTGGGAAACGCTCATTCTGTTGTGGGTTGGCTGGAGAAAGAGGCAAAGATACAAGAATCAGATAAACCGTTTGGATACAAAGAGGGAAGAAGAATGAAGACGGCACTAGATAGCTTAGCAATGTAGATCGAAGTTAACAGCATCTTAAATATACTCGCTTATAACTGTTCTACCTATATTTATCCTGTCCAGAAGTTCAGCCCCTCCTCTACATGGCGGGCGGGAGAAGCAGCACAAGTAAGGAACTTCCCTTTAGTACGGTGTCGTGAGCCCCGAGCCGCTACAGTAACCGTTAACAGGAACTCTGAAATGTGGCTGACTAACGGGACAATGGCACCCCCCCCCCCCCTTTTCCATCGTGGATAAGACACCACCACCTATATTTATATTCCGAGGTAGGATGTTAGAAAAAAAAAAAGATATGGGTGTGTGCTGATCAGAAGAGATGGATTTCCTAAAACAATGACTTTCAATTTACGATTGTTAAAAACAATTTTATCTCTTTAAATATAATAATTTATAATTCTCCCCAAAACCTTATTTGGTGGAGCAAGGTTATCGTTTCTTGGATTTACTATTGGCCCCAAAGAAATAATCTGTATTTCCTTTGGTGGTACAATTTGAAATGGATAAGAAATAATATTTAAAAATTTTAATGTAAATTCTATATTTTTACTGTTATTTATTATTTACAATATTGTAGAAGATTATTTATTATTCTATGAAAATGTTTTTTCCGATATTTGTATTTTGATACGCAGTGAATTTTTCTTGTTGACTCTCTTATATTTTATTAGTTTTAATTTGGTTTTACATTAAATAAATGTCTGTGTCATTCTGAGGTTTGTCTCTCTTAATTTGCTACGTTAAAATATATTGATATAAATCTACCATTTTTAACTCTTCGTTCAAAAATAGATTATTTCAGTGTAAAATCTCTACGTTTTCTCATTCTTATGTACTCTTATGTATTCTTTGAGTAACTTCCCTTTTAAGACAACATTTATAAAGAAGTTTGCTATTATATTTTTATGTAAATACAATGTGCATTTTACATGATTTTACGCTTTCCATAACTTAATTAATCAAATATTAGACTATATACAGAGATACATTATTGAGGATATTCTTCATCATATTTGTAATACATTTTTATAGTTTTTAAATAGAATAAATGACTAAAAAAAGGAATTTCACAAAATTGCAGCTATGATAACCAAAGATTCAAAATGTGTCATAAGGGGAAAAAAGTCTGATAATAATTTACATAGTAGTTTAGGAGTTTAAAGCGAAACAAAAATTGACTTTTACAGAGATGAAAGTTATTCTAGAAAAGAGGCGTGGTAGTTGGATGAAATTCTCTCTCTCTCTCCAAATTTTACCTAATAGACGTCGCAGATGCAACAGTTCTCAAGTTCTGAAGTCGTTTAGAAAAAAATACTGTGATTTTGTACATTACTTCCTTGCCACTTCGTTTAACTTGGAAATCTTGCTTCCACTCGCATCGTTGACCTTTCAAGCAAATGAAGTGATTCAAATAAAATGGCGAAATGAGTAACCATCGTCGAAAATCTTTCAGAAGTCCTGAAAATCGTTAATTGACCCGATTTATGGGATTAGGGATCTCAAATTTGGCAAACTTTTCAGAACCCGATGACAATGTAAGTTGACAAATATTCAGACTGCTGGGGTTTCAGGGTGGCCCCAAATGGACAAATTTCATTTCCAAATTGCCTTTCAAATTTCTTAAATTAATTTTGATATACTTCCATATCATATAGAAGTATTAAACTTTTAACACTCACTCATTCAAATGAACAATCCAAGTGTAAAATTTTTCAAACTTCTGGGTGGTCGGAATGACCAGGAATGAACATATGTCTATATTTCTTTTTAAGTCTTATGTTACGCCTCTTACAAAGAGTTGACCAATCCATCGCGAGCAGGCTTCCGTCAGTTAAGGCTTAATCCCCATTGAACTTTTGATCCTAAATATTGTAAATTCATGACTAAAAACTCACTAAATAATTAATAATAAGTAAAAATACATCTTCAAAAAAGCTTTTATTTAAATGCACTTAAAAGTAAAAAAGAAATTTGTCATTGAACAATTAGATGTATCTGAGTGAAAATAAAAACTGCGGGGAACGATCATATCTAAAGAAGAGATAAAAATATAGAAAACACTTCTAAAAATCGCTAATTATTTGCTACATATTAAATCACATTAGTTTCGAAATTCATGATGATCGTTCCCCGCCGCTTTTATTTTCACTCAGATACATTTAATTGCTCAATCACAGAAGATTTTTTTTTCCTTTTAAGTGAATTTAAATAAAAGCTTTTTTTGAAATTGTATTTTACTTATTAATTATAACTTTTTCATTTATAATTATCCACTGTTCACTTCTTTGCTATAAAAGTTTATTACTAGACACACACTCCTCAATATTTAACCTTTTTAGTGCATACAATGTTTGTTTTTACATATAAAGGTAATTATTCTAAATATGCAACACCCATCATTGCACTTGAAACTCATATTATTGTATATGCTTTTTATTCCACATGCAAATTGCTATAATTGCAGATATATAGCTTAAAAATGGTACTCAAAATGCTACACATTGTCTTAGCATTAATCTATTAAGAAAATATTTATAATATATCCCAAATCGCATAGACAGTAAAATAGATATCTATATAAAAATAAACAACATATTCCCGTCAAAAGATAGTGTTATAAAGTAAATAATGAGATCACTCTACACTAAGTAGCCTCCAGAATTATTTATTTATTTTTCAAATCAACGTTTAGAGAGTTGTACCAAAATACAAATAGTGATTTTTATTATACATAATCTGTTTATAATTTATATATTTTTATTAATATAGATAAATATAAAATATCAGTTTGAATTCAAAATATATGAAAAGTAATATTATAAAATTAAAATAAAATAGGTGCATTAGCCATGAAGCAACATGGCTGCAATTTGCAACCAGCAACCTATTTGTAAATACTCACTAAAAGCAAAATGACAAATTTCTATTTGATTCTACATTGTATATATTCGGAAAGATTTCAAATATATTTTGTAATATATTAAAAGCGGTAAAAATGTCACAATTGTCATTGAGATATATTTTAAAGTATCGTTATTTACTGATATAAATGCCCTGAGAAAGAGATGACGCTTAGAAGCTTTCCGAATATTTAATAAAGAAGGACTTTTGCATTTTTATATATTTTCAAATAATTAGGCAGCGATTATTTAATAGAAAATGCTTAATAAGAAAAAATAAATTTACAAAAAAAAAAAAAAGATTAAATACGGCAAACAAAGGCAGAGCTGACCTGCCGTTAGAATAAACTCAATGTAGATCCTCCTGGTGGTGGCGTCTGGAACTTACGTCGCGGGCTCCCCCTCGTGGTGGCAGCAGGAACTAGTAGCCGATTGCCGCGCCGTCACACCTCAGTCCATCATCAACTCTTTCACTTTTGCAACATGTATTTTATGGTCATCTGAGGAGTCTAACAGAGATATTGCGGGTAGAGAGTTTGTGTACACGCCACGTTGAATCACTACTACAAAGTAATATACGCACTGTTGAGAAACTATCATAACCCAGATCATATATACCTCTTATTTCATTCAAAAGTCATAGGCAATATATTTTATATACATAGTTTCTTGGAATTCTAAAATTTACAAAAGGAGTGGATGTTTAGGAAAAAATGTTGATTAAATACGTTATGATGTGTGTTTTTTGTTGAAGTTTATATAATAAACAAAATTTATTTAAAATATGAGTTTCACTTTGTCTTTTTTCACACACAAAAACATTGATATTATATACATTTTTCCAAAGTTATGGAAAAAATGGCAGGCGCAAGAATTCGAGTTAAATTGCAAACAATTGAGATTTTTGTTGAAGAGACAAAGAAATATGAAAATTTAAATTTTATTTACAATGCATATTTTGATATTAATCTTTATTCAAATTGGAGGGATAGTTATTGTTATAGATCACTTTCTATTGATTGTATTGTCTCGATCACACACTTCAGTGAATTATAAAATAAATTGTTGAATTTTTCCATTTAGAAGTTCGAAAAGATAGAGTTATAAGAATCAATTTTATTTTCTTTTCGACGTTTCGATGGCCCCTGTTCATTTTCAACAGGGGTAGGCCCTACCAATATAGCTTTATTTTTTCAAGCAAACTTCCAACCAGCATATAACGCTTATAATATAAAAGGTGTTTCCGATGGAGTATCTTCTTCGTGAGAAAGGACTCCTTTTCTTAGTAGTAAAATTCAGCAATCTTTTGACTAACACATCATTGGGAATAAATAGTACAAATGTGAAATTGTACTGGGATAAATTAAATAAATTTAAAAAGGCATCTCCTTATCGTGCAACTAAAAGTTGCTGATGGCATGCGCCATCTATCGGAATGAATATCAACTATTCATTGATTTTAATTATTCCATAATTGGCAAATACCCATTCTTGATCAATCAAACAAAGTTAACCACATACGCGTTTCGGGCTGTTGGCCGGACGACCTCAACGATCTGAATGACCAGTTTTTGGTCGTTGAGGTACAGCTTGTACCACGCTGACAAGGGCCAACAACCCGAAACGCGTACATGGTTAGCTTTTCTTGATTAATCAAGAATGGGTATTTGGCCAACTCTGTAATAATTAAAAATCAGCCAATAGTTGATATATATTCCGATAGATGGCGCAAGTCATCAGCAACTTTTAATGCACGATCAGAGGATGCCTTTTTCCTAATTTATCGACCTGATCCCAGTAAAATTTCACTTTTGTAACATTTTTTAAAATGTAATATATCTTTATATTTATAGACAATTTTAAAGGTTACACGCTTGTTTTATTAATATTAGGAACACTAAGATATTTGTAAATGTATAATTTTTTATTATCACAAAAACTAATGTTCCTAGGTTTTAAATTGTGTATAATATTTTATAGTGTATACTTGAAATTTTATATAGTGTATATGTTTGAAACTCTAAAAATATATAGGGTAAAATTAGCTTTTCTTATTTGTGTACCGCTCGGAATACATAGATTATATGCTCTTATTATAAAATTATTTTTGAAAAATAGTTTTCTTATTTAAAGTTACTATAGTTTCAAATCCAAGAGTTCCCATTGTTGACGAGAAACAATTCCCACATTGCTCGATAACGTAGAACGATGCTGCTCCTGTACGCCGCCTGCGTCATGCTGGCCCTCCAAGTGCTGGCCTTCGTGGTCTTCGCCATGTGTTACCTCAGTGTAACCCGCCGCCGTCGTCACCGCTCCGTGGACCTGGAGTCCCAAGTTGTGCCCGGCCACCGTCCGTGGGTGCTCCCCACCCTCCGTGCCTTCCGCTGAAGTGGAAGATGCTCCCCGGCCCCTGCCAGATGCCCTGTGCCTGCAGTGAGCCTCCCTTGGAAGAGGAAATGGCGCCTTTGAACCGCGCTGAGGTCGTCCTGACCTAGCCTCCCCGGGCCTGGCCTTGAGGGAAATTTCCCTATTTTTGTCTTCAAAATTCTCGGCCATTTAATAGAAGCGGATTTTTGTTATTTGTTAAATGTTGTGTGAATAAATGTTGTTATGTGACATAAGTTTCTTTATTTCCAATATATATGGTTATTATAAGTTATAAAGTTGTTGGTTAAAATTTTGATATTTACCCCATAATTACTTAACATGAAGCGACTTAAAAAAGTAGATCAATCACAGACACTTCATTGCTAATGATAGTGTAAACACCATACAAATGTGGCAAACCTATTAAAAGTTATAATGAGTTTGATTATTAAGTATTTAAAATTATTTATTTTTTAAGTAGTCTATGTTTCAGAATTTCAAAGGCTTTATTCAAAGTACTATATATATATATATATATGAAAAAATAAAAAAGGCATATCCTGACCAGGAGCACATGTGCTTTTTAGATGGCAGAACGCTATCTAGTGGAACAGAAATCAACTAAACATTAATTTAGCCTGTTCCCTGCTATTTGGCCAAACCAATTTCTTGATAAATCAAGAAAAGCCATCTACAACGCGTTTCGCGTTGTTGGCTCGTCAGTGTGGAGTAGGCTATACCACTACGACCAAAAATAATTTTAGTCCCAGAGGCTTCTTGAAAAACCAAGAAATGGGTATTTAAGGCCAAGCCTGCGTAAATGAGCTTAACATGTTAAAAAATTAAAAGGTAAGGTGTTTATATTAAATCTACTACACACAAAATTTAATAAATATAATTGAGCGAAATTCCGTGTTTTTTGCTGAACATATTTTGGACGTAACAATATCTATTGAAATATTTGTAATTTCATGATTTTTGACTCTCTTAATTGATTTCAAATTTCTCCATATATGTTCAAAATGGAATAATCTTACGATAAAATCCTGCTGCTACTTAGGGTGTTTTCCAAAGACGAATATGATTGAAGGATCGTCACGAACTAATGACCGCCGAAGATTGCTAATGAGTAAAAGAAGGAGGTGTGGCAGATGAAAGGTGTATTGACATCCCAAACATCAACGATGGCCAACAACAAAGGTTAAAGAGGATTAATTATGCGGGAAGAAAGGGCAAACAAGCCAGCCAAATATTGGCATAAGTGGTTGGCTACACTTCAATATTGTCGGCTTGGGAAGGAAATTCCCCACTAATTAACAACTAATAGTTAGTCACGTCACATCGTCTCATTGTCTTAGTCTCACTGTTTATATAGTTTGGTTAGAATCAATTAAATGGATGGAGCCCACACATAGGAGACGATACACTTTACTGTGAAATTCTATTATCCTCTTTAAATTGAAATTTTAGTATTCTCCTGTTTTTATGAATTTTTATATATAATATAAAAATCAAAATATATCTCCTATTATTGTGACTTGCTTGGAACTAATAAAGTTAATGAAAGGCTGACATCCCCAGAGATAGCCGTAACTAAATTTGGCGCCATATGACTTCAAAAAAAAAAAAAACAGGAAAACGGGGATCTACATTTGGGCCCGGTAGAACTCGAGAGCCGGGGCTGTTAGAAGACAGTTGAGTGATGCTGATTGGGTGAATGATGCTGACAAGTAAAATATTGTAAGCTTATCGGTTAATATATCCACACCAGAAAAAGTTGATCAAATAATAAAAGAACTTTCGGAGATTCTAATTGAATCACCAAAAAAAAAACAGAGACCACGGGTGAAACCAGTTAATTTTAGTTCATAGTATGCAGGAACAAAATTCTAACAGAAAAACATTCATTCGAGCAGAAGCCCTAAATCCAGATATCTCTCTATACAAATATCGCTTTTCAGACACAAAGTTTGGAGCGGGACGTTTCACAAAAGAGACATCCACTGCGCCAATTTATAATTGTAACGGACGTATTTGAATAAAACATTTAATTGGGTAAAATCCGGTCATTCGGCTAGTATAGCGATAGAAAACTGAATCGAAATTTGAGGGTTTAAAAACCGCCTACATCATTAAAGTCAATGCAGAGTATGTAGTGCAGCCTCTAACACCAGAAATCAAGGAAGCAATATAATTCCACGTACAGCTAACCTATAATTGTGAGGTCGATAACCTGGAATATCACTTTCTTTATCAACGCCATTTATATTTTCCAAAAGGAGAAAATTCATGAGAAATAATTTCTTTGAAGGTTGGTTGGCTAAACACATGCTTGAACGAGATGCATAGTGCGAGAGCCTGCTGGATAAATTTACTTAATTTTATAGATGATGGTTGTACCTTGGAAATATTATTGGTAACTTACTATTGGAAAAGGCTATGGTTAATTTCATATGGGAATAAAACATTTTGTCGAAACAAGCTGTATTCTTAATGCTTTCCCTAAATTAAATACAAAAAAGCTGTCGGAACTCAAAATGAACAAAATGATCCTGGAAACATAGAAATATATGACAAGTAGAAGCTCATGGAATAGATTTGCGATGAAACCTTGGATTACATAGATAAGACTACTGGTACATTCTGAGTGTACACCGAAGAAGATTCAAACTTACTAAAGTAAAATCTATCGATAGCTCTTAATGGAACGAAGCATTCCGTGGAAGTGAGACAGCATTTTGGGTATCGGGGACGCGACATATCTGCCCAATCAACTTCAATTCGAGCCTATGACTGACCAAGTAACGTCTATTGACACTGAGTGAGCTATGTGGTTCGATGTCTCTAGAAATTCTTGGAGTATATCGGCTTAAAATAAAGAAGCTAACAAATAGCATAACCAGATTCGAGAACAATGGTATTCATAAGGACAAATCTGTCCTAGAGAGTTCCGCTAGTGTGTCATGAGAGAACATTACCAGTGGAATGGGATATTCTGTAGAATTAACGAATTTGCATATTTTGAGAGAGCTACTTAGATATATTAAACGACACGTCACCACAAGTTTCACAAAGAGAAAATACGACATATTCAAATCAAGCCAGACAAGTCCGCGATCATGCGCAAGACAACCATGTCATGGTTGACCGAACGCTTCCAAACAAGGCAAGTGAATTTTTCCCGCACTTAATGAAAGCCAAGTTGTCATCCTAAAATATTTGACTACATAACATATAATGATGTCGGCACAGATTTCAGTCGCTCATGAGGAGCCCTCTCCATGGGTTCAGCATCGTCTACTTCTTTCTGACGGTGATAAAGCTCTACAAACCTTTAAAAAGATACAAATTTTGGAGCTAAACGTTTCACATGAGTGAAATCCACGGCGCCAATATATAATTGTACCGAATAGTATTCGAATAAAAACATTTAATCGGGTAAAACCCGGGCGTTGTCCGGGTCATTCGTCTAGTATATTATAAATATTCTATTCTTGAGCATTCCATCATTATGTGAGTATTGAATGATTAACTTTAAAACGAATTTCTTATTTCAACAGTTAATTCCAACAAATCAACTCCTCTGATATTATTTAATCTACAGGCGCGGTCTTCGTCCTTTTCTAAAGTAAGAGTGAATGTATTTGGAAATGATATGACTTCTCAAATATTTTGCTTAATTACCTTTCCTCCACCAATAGCACTTACAATTGGATGTAGGTCTCCACCACGATATTCAACACCTCAGATTTTGCCCTTTTCTACCATTCCCATTATTATATAAAAGAAAAACCCGCCTCTAAATCAAAATAAACGTCAAAACTAGGGGCCATCTATTGACCACCACTACAAATTAGCGGCCTCGGGTCGGTGACAAAGCAACAACACCAGCTTCGGCAAACTGTGAAGCGTCCTCCTGAAGACCATGGTTTCGGGCTAATGGCCCTCTTCAGCCCAGTGCGAACTTTATTCCACGAAATCTACAAGAGGTATGATGGAATCTTCACAATTTGTAAAAGTTCAACTGGAAAAGTATCTAACCCAAATCTATGGCCGAAGTATAGAGGAATATTTAGCCGGAGGGAAATCGATCTATAAAAGCAAAGGTCGCTCTCCCGTCAAAACTAGACACCATCTATTGACCGTATTATCAAACTAGCGGCCTCGGATCGGTGACAGAGCCACAACACCAGCTTTGGAAAACTGAGGAGCGTCCATCTGGAGATCATTAGCCCTAAACAATTGTCTAAATAAGCTCTATAGGGTTTTATTCACCAGTTTCAAAATTTTCTAGATGGAGAAAAAACTTCAACTTTTTGTGGGGAATAGTTATATAACAAATTTTATTTTTAAAAAATTCCTTCTCTGTATTTTTATGTCAACATAATATTTTAATTACATTGATTAAATATGGATTCTATGTTGTCGTTTATTAGGTTTTATTAATGTGTATTTTATATATGAATAGTTTAAATATATAATTTTTATACGTTGTTAGCGAGCCATCTGTAATCAAGAATTTAATTTATTTCTTACCATCCAATTTAAGAATATAAAAAGTATTCTTAATAAAAAAAAAAACACCTTAAATTTTTCCATAGAAACATTTCTGTTTTATATAGGCATTATCTATAATTTAAAAAAAAGAAAAGTAAGAGTGGTTTTATTTATCTATTTTTAACATTCAGGTTTGTAAAATGCCTCGTCACTCGAAACGTCGACTTTATATTATAGCCGAAAAGATCTCACCTAATCCCCTAAGAAGAATAAATTTATCAGCAATTTGTTTTTATTATTATCCCTAGTACACGTGGTACAGGCCATGATAATCATGGTGGGTATTTAGCGACTGCTTTTACTGTAAGTGCACCAAATGTTTACACATCTGAAAAGCAATTAAACTTTGCACTTACAAATATGCCAGAGCCCAGTTTTGTTACTTGCACTCGCTGGTGGAGTTGAACTTTTACAAGAATCGGGGGCCATTGAAGCTTTTTATTTAATTAAAAGAAGTGCCCAATGCGGGATTCGATCCCGGGTCGTGGCGGTTGAAAACCAACGGTTTAGACCACCCTTCCACCGACCTCATCAACAATTTTGATGTCATTACTGTTGCCTCATATTGAACTTAGGTTATCTTTGAACTTGATGTGCGGTTGAATTTTAAAAGCAATAATCTCTTAAAATAGGATATTCTCTTTCTATTGAGATAAGGTCGTACATTGTCATCACAGGGCTGAGAATGTTGAATAAATCAGTACTTATCATTTCACATTGAGATTTGTATCATAGGCAATTTCTTCTTTTAAATTGTGCCTGTGTTTAATTGTGATAACGAAGTCTTCATAATTTGTATTTAATCATTTAAAAAATTTATTTCCTCCATTCGAAAACGGTCATTTTCAATTCAACTACAATTGACACACTAATTCGATTTATTTTCTATTCAGCATAAACATAGTTTTACATTACAAGGTGTGTCCAATAAATAATGAGACCGGTCAAAAACAAAGAAAAAATGAAATGATAATTTTTTTTAAAGTCTATTAAAAAAATAGAAAGCTTCAGCTACACTGCGGTATATCACATCACGTGATTGCGCGCGCAGTCGATAAATTGTAAGCTTGTAAAAAGAACGCCTTGCATAACAACTCCAAATTTGTAATGGATAGAAAATTCTAACAACGAATTTGTATTAAATTTTGCTACCAAATTGGGAAATCGGCTTCAGAAACTATAGATTTGTTAAAATTGGCATTTGGAAATGAAAATGTAAATAAGCCCACCACATTTAGATGGTTTTCACGATTTAAAAAATGGAATGGAATCGGTGAAAGATGAGAAGCGTGTTGGACGTCCAATTCTGCACAGGGAACCCTGAAAAGGTGAGCCAAATTTCAAATTTGATAAAAGAAAATCCACGAATAAGGGTTATGGGACATTGAGGAAGAAAAATGGATATCAAAATCATTAGTTGGATCGATAATTAAATAAGACTTGCAGTTAAAGAAGACACCTTCAAAATTTGTCCCTAAAATGCTCACAATCCAAAAAAAGGAGAATCGCGTTGACGATGCCAAAAAGATTCTTGAAATGGTGGAAGAAAACCCTAATTGGAAGAAAAAAGTAATAACTGGAGACGAGACATGGGTTTACAGGTATGACCCGGAAACAAAGCGCCAATCCATGGAGTGGAAAGGAAAAGATGAACCAAGAACGAAGAAATCCCGACTTTGCAAGTCAAAAAACAAAGATTTATTGGTCACGTTCTTTGACATAAAGGGAATTGTGCATTATTAATATCTAGAGGAAGGTCAAACAATTAATAAGGAGTCTTATTTAAACATTATGAGACGTGTATGAGAATCAATTCGTCTGAAAATAAGTAAATGTGGAGTTCCAAAAATTGGATTATCCATCATGATAATGCAACACCACACACCGCTACATCTGTACTGACTTATTTGGCTAAACACGGCATCCAAATACTTCAACAACCTTCCTATTCCCCAGACCTAACTCCAAATGATTTTTTTTCTTTTTCCAAAACTCAAAATGGCTCTAAAAGGAAGGAGATTTGACACTAGAGAGTTCCTCATAGCGGATTCTAAAAAGGTCTTGAAGAACATCCCGAAAGATGCCTTTTCTAAATGTTTTAAATCATGGGAGAAGATATGGAAATTATGTATAGATTATTTTTTAATCATTCGGTTTTTTTCTTTATTTTTGACCAGTCTCATTATTTATTGGACACACCTTGTATACAATGAGTTGATTGATTATATGTGTTTTTTTTTTCAGTACAAAAATTATGTTAGAATTTAGAGAATTTATAAATTATGGAATTATTTCAGAAATAAAATTATCGATAAAGCACATGAATTTATGCGAGATAATCAACTAAGTCACCCTCAGTAGAAGAAGGCATTTAAGGAGGAGGAATCAACTAAGATCTAATTTAAAATCAAATTCCTCTCTCTTTTTTTTTTACTCCACAAATCTCTTTAAAAATATCGCCATTTAAAATAAGTGTTTAATTTCATTTTTTGGCCCGAAAATCTTAAGTAGATAAACACACTTTATACATCATAGAATTTGAGTTTGCTATTTTTTCTCTGATGACATCGCATATAATCTTTTACTTATTGGTTTTGTTTTGTGCTCAGGGAATAATTTTAGTGGCTTTTGTAATTTTACATTTATATAATAGACTAGCCGAGTGACCCGGGCAACGCCCCGGGTTTACCCGAAGGACCCGCAGGTGAGAAACTATAGAAGAAAAATTTTAACAAATCAGAAAATGAAATTGCAAACAACAGAACTACACTACTTTAAGGACATGAGAGCACATGCACTGTATCACCATACGTATACCATTTTCAAAGACCCTGCTTAGGATTAAAACTTCTCAGAAGCATAACAATAGTACCAACCTAGAGGTTAACTGGTGTGGATGCATTCCTCTGGGAGTGAGACTATTGAGAAATTCAGTAGGGAGTTATTTTGCTTCTCCGCATTCTAACACTCCAACTGTTAACACTGTGGAAACACTGACTCATGTTTGGTAAGCAATTTCAGGGAAGAAACTATAGACATTGGATTAAATAAATTATTAATTAAATTGCATTAAATAAAAATTATTAGATTTAAATAAATATTATTAGAGTGAAAAAAAAAAGAAAGAAATTAACAAATTAGAAAATAAAATTTCGAAAAATACAACTATATTGCAGATAAGATAAGAGGACCTTATTAAAAATACATAAACAAACTGTAATTCGACACTCGATAATTCGACACTTTCGATAATTCGACACTTTCGATAATTCGACACTTTCGATAATTCGACCATTTTAAAAATCAAATTTACAAGGTTGATTGTTGTTTAAATACAACTTTGCTTTTGCATGCATAAACACAGGCTCTTGTAGCAAGAACCCAAATATTATTTATAGTCATAGCAAAAGCAAACTTTAGTGAAAACTGATGCCTCTTCAGAATGAATGGAAGACTGAAATCTGAAGGAGCAGAATATATGGGTCATTTATACTTTCACCAATGCCTTTAGGATCTTTGCGATGGAACGCGTATGGTGTTTCAGCGCATGTGCTCTCATGTCCTTGAAGCACATATACTGACAGTGCCCAAAGTTGAACACACTGTATAGTGTCTGAAATATCTTTGGCCCCTTCGGATACCAACCTTCGCTTCATTCTAGAGAGGCGTTAGTTTTCATGTCATATCTGTAATATAGTTTTGTTGTTTGCAATTTTCTTTTTTTTTTTCCTTTCAAATATGTATCCACTCTGAAATATAGTTTGTAAATTTTTATTCCAATTTATTTTCTTATATATATATGTATTTTTTTTTCATTTCCAAAATATTTATTTATACTTTCACCAATGCCTTTAGGATCTTTGCGATGGAACACGTATGGTGTTTCAGCGCATGTGCTCTCATGTCCTTGAAGCACATATACTGACAGTGCCCAAAGTTGAACACACTGTATAGTGTCTGAAATATCTTTGGCCCCTTCGGATACCAACCTTCGCTTCATTCTAGAGAGGCGTTAGTTTTCACTAAGGTTGGCTTTTGCTATGACTATAAATAAGGCTCAAGGCCAAACCTTGGCTACAAGAGCCTGTGTTTACGCACGGACAACTTTATATGTAGCTTTTTCAAGTGTGCGAACATTGGATAGCATACATGTAAAGATGACCCATATCTTCTGCTCCTTCAGATTTCAGTCTTCCATTCATTCTGAAGAGGCATCAGTTTTCACTAAAGTTGGGTTCTTGCTACAAGAGCCTGTGTTTATGCATGCAAAATCAAAGTTGTATTTAAACAACAATCAACCTTGTAAATTTGATTTTTAAAATGGTCGAATTATCGAAAGTGTCGAATTATCGAAAGTGTCGAATTATCGATAGTGTCGAATTACAGTTTGTTTATTTATTTTTTAATAAGGTCCTCTTATCTTATCTGCAATATAGTTGTATTTTTCGAAATTTTATTTTCTAATTTGTTAATTTTTTCTTTTTTTTTTCACTCGAATAATATTTATTTAAATCTAATAATTTTTATTTAATGCAATTTAATTAATAATTTATTTAATCCAATGTCTATAGTTTCTTCCCTGAAATTGCTTACCAAACATGAGTCAGTGTTTCCACAGTGTTAACAGTTGGAGTGTTAGAATGCGGAGAAGCAAAATAACTCCCTACTGAATTTCTCAATAGTCTTACTCCCAGAGGAATGCATCCACACCAGTTAACCTCTAGGTTGGTACTATTGTTATGCTTCTGAGAAGTTTTAATCCTAAGCAGGGTCTTTGAAAATGGTACACGTATGAAAAGCAGTTCGACTTTGCATGTACAAGTGTGCCAGAGCCCCGTTTGATTACTTGCGCTTGCTGGTGGGGTTGTACTTTTGCAAGAATCAGAAGCCATTGGAGCTTTTTTTTTTATTTTTTCAGAAAAAAGTGCCCAATGCGGGAATCGAACCCGGGTCGTAGCGGTCGAAAACCAACGGCTTAGACCATCCTTCCACCAACCCCCAGTAAAATAAGTAAATAAAAAGAAGACCAAAAATAAGTGATAATAGTTTATTGAATAACAAATAAAAAAAAATCTTTCAGGTGAAAAATTATAGGCATTGGTAAAAAAGTAAACAAGAGAAATAGCCTAGCGGTCAGGGGAGTGAGTCTTCCACGGCCTTTCCGAGGCATGACAGAAGACGCTCAAAAAAAAAAGGTAAAATAAGAACCAAGCAGAGGAAATCTATAAAACTGAAAGCCAGGACAGGCATAAAAAGAAAATTCCAAGCATGTGAGGAAACAATTGATGAAAAAAAAAAGGATTCAAAAAAAATACTGCAAAAAAGAAACCAGACACAAAAAGCAACAATTGAGTACACAAATACAGCATCAGCCTATTTATGAGATGAAAAAAAAGACAGACACAAAAATGGAGCTAAATTCAAATGAAAAACTATAACAAATTAATAAAAGAAAATAAGACCTAATCCAAATAATTTAATTAAAAAAAAGCAACAATTGAGTACACAAATACAGCATCAGCCTATTTATGAGAAGAAAAAAAAAGACAGACACAAAAATGGAGCTAAATTCAAATGAAAAACTATAACAAATTAATAAAAGAAAATAAGACCTAATCCAAATAATTTAATTAAAAAAAAGTCACACACTATTAAATTATTTGGATTAGGTCTTATTAATGAGAAAAAAAAGATGCCAAAAAAGATAACCAGATACAAAAATTGTGCTAAATTCAAATGAAAAACTATAACAAACACTTATAAAAGATAGAATAAAAGTAATAATTCAATCTACAATTCGAAAAATAATATAACCTGGTGAGTTCCCAGAAAAGGTTAACTTTGGTAGGCGGCGCTGTACGTTGACACCGCCGTACCTTCGAGCCGAACCAACGGCTTAGACCATCCTTCCACCAACCCCCAGTAAAATAAGTAAATAAAAAGAAGACCAAAAATAAGTGATAATAGTTTATTGAATAACAAATAAAAAAAATCTTTCAGGTGAAAAATTATAGGCATTGGTAAAAAAGTAAACAAGAGAAATAGCCTAGCGGTCAGGGGAGTGAGTCTTCCACGGCCTTTCCGAGGCATGACAGAAGACGCTCAAAAAAAAAAGGTAAAATAAGAACCAAGCAGAGGAAATCTATAAAACTGAAAGCCAGGACAGGCATAAAAAGAAAATTCCAAGTATGTGAGGAAACAATTGATGAAAAAAAAAAGGATTCAAAAAAAATACTGCAAAAAAGAAACCAGACACAAAAAGCAACAATTGAGTACACAAATACAGCATCAGCCTATTTATGAGATGAAAAAAAAAGACAGACACAAAAATGGAGCTAAATTCAAATGAAAAACTATAACAAATTAATAAAAGAAAATAAGACCTAATCCAAATAATTTAATAAAAAAAAAGCAACAATTGAGTACACAAATACAGCATCAGCCTATTTATGAGAAGAAAAAAAAAGACAGACACAAAAATGGAGCTAAATTCAAATGAAAAACTATAACAAATTAATAAAAGAAAATAAGACCTAATCCAAATAATTTAATTTAAAAAAAAGTCACACACTATTAAATTATTTGGATTAGGTCTTATTAATGAGAAAAAAAAGATGCCAAAAAAGATACAAAAATTGTGCTAAATTCAAATGAAAAACTATAACAAACACTTATAAAAGATAGAATAAAAGTAATAATTCAATCTACAATTCGAAAAATAATATAACCTGGTGAGTTCCCAGAAAAGGGTAACTTTGGTAGGCGGCGCTGTACGTTGACACCACCGTACCTTCGAGCCGAACCAACGGCTTAGACCATCCTTCCACCAACCCCCAGTAAAATAAGTAAATAAAAAGAAGACCAAAAATAAGTGATAATAGTTTATTGAATAACAAATAAAAAAAATTTTTCAGGTGAAAAATTATAGGCATTGGTAAAAAAGTAAACAAGAGAAATAGCCTAGCGGTCAGGGGAGTGAGTCTTCCACGGCCTTTCCGAGGCATGACAGAAGACGCTCAAAAAAAAAAGGTAAAATAAGAACCAAGCAGAGGAAATCTATAAAACTGAAAGCCAGGACAGGCATAAAAAGAAAATTCCAAGCATGTGAGGAAACAATTGATGAAAAAAAAAAGGATTCAAAAAAAATACTGCAAAAAAGAAACCAGACACAAAAAGCAACAATTGAGTACACAAATACAGCATCAGCCTATTTATGAGATGAAAAAAAAAAGACAGACACAAAAATGGAGCTAAATTCAAATGAAAAACTATAACAAATTAATAAAAGAAAATAAGACCTAATCCAAATAATTTAATAAAAAAAAAGCAACAATTGAGTACACAAATACAGCATCAGCCTATTTATGAGAAGAAAAAATAAGACAGACACAAAAATGGAGCTAAATTCAAATGAAAAACTATAACAAATTAATAAAAGAAAATAAGACCTAATCCAAATAATTTAATTAAAAAAAAAGTCACACACTATTAAATTATTTGGATTAGGTCTTATTAATGAGAAAAAAAAGATGCCAAAAAAGATAACCAGATACAAAAATTGTGCTAAATTCAAATGAAAAACTATAACAAACACTTATAAAAGATAGAATAAAAGTAATAATTCAATCTACAATTCGAAAAATAATATAACCTGGTGAGTTCCCAGAAAAGGGTAACTTTGGTAGGCGGCGCTGTACGTTGACACCGCCGTACCTTCGAGCCGTTTTACACGAGTTAAAGCGAAGATTTTGGACATAGTGATTTTTACATTTCGATCTTTTATATTAATATATATACTTACTATTGCGAATTATTTTTCTAAAAACGAACATTATTTTTTTTTAATTATCTGAAACTAACCTAATTCAACTTATCTAAAACTAACCTTATTTAGCGATTAAACTAACATAATTAAACCTATTTGAATCTAACCTCATATACACTTTTACACTACCTTTTCATTTCAAAATTAAATTAAAATAAGTTTATATTAAATAATAACATTTTTAAAAATCGACTTTCTGGTTCACACTTTTGTATCTAATCAATTATGTATTTCTTTATTTCTCTCTATAAAAGTTACGCAATTGTAAACAAAAGAATTGATGATGATAAATGCAAAAAATCTACGATTGTAAAATAGATTAAATTAAAAAATAAAAATAACTGTTAACATTAGGAAAATAAAAACAGGCCTATGACACGAAGAAAAAAATAACGAAAATTTTGGTATATAGATTGTTATGTGTAGTTCAGAATCTTCGGAGGAGATAGCTCAGGACTTTACAATGGAAAACTCTGTTACGGTATTATCTATATAGATAATTATATGTATTCATTTACCCAAACGTAAATATCATATTTGACAAATTATTATCACTTACCTGCGTCCTGAAAAAAAAAGATGAGTTTTCCTTTCTGTGAGTTTACTTATGTTTATATTTGGTTTCACTATTCACCATGACATTTTTCTCTTTCTTCCCTTGCTTAACGATCACCACGCAGATCATAACCTCTCATTCTTTGCTGGCTAGACTCTTTTTAAAAATTGATACCAAGTAAAATTGACACATCCCAATGGCACATATCCTATTTTGGATTATTCTTAACCATGGCATCGAAGACTGGCTTTATCCCATGTTGCACTCGAATATTTGAATGCCTGCCTTGCTGAGCTTCTACCATTGGTCCTGAAAGACTAAATGGTTGCCATTTTTGTTAATTTTATTTGAGGATTTCATTTCAACGCACAAGCTTGAATAAGTTTCACAGTAAATATATCATATATTGTTTTATTATTATTATTTCTTGGATTCCCAAGTTGTTGATGTTGCTGTAAGTCATACCGACATAACGACTCTGTTGGCCATAAAGAAAGAAATATTTGCTTTGTTTATCAGAAATCCATTCTTTACAAGTTTAGATTAGTTCTAATACTCTTGTTCCATTTGAAAATTGTTAGCATTATTTCGCGAATATATGAAAATAAAATAAACACCTTAATAGAAATAGGTCAAATTATTAACTAATTAAATAAATGTTATTAATTATTATATGATTATATGATTTATACAATTTTTCCGTTTAAATTCTTGACATTCAATCTCAAATATTCACCTCTATATTGAGGATACTAGGTTATTTGTAGACACCATTCACATGTTCATCTTTATAGTGATGATATGGTTCAGACTGTTTTTGAAAAACATGGCCAATTTACTTAATTAAAAAATCCATTAAGCAATATTTTGATTGGTGAAGCAAAGATCTTTGTAAGACTGAACGCATCATTAATTAGATGTTACTACACCATGCTTTCAAAGTCTACAATTCCCATTTTCTGTTGATCATAAGGCAGAAATGCAAGCATGGCCTTGTCGAAGGATTCATCGTTCAACGTCGATTATTCTAGGCTTTGTTTCTCAATATTTTCAACTTGTTTAATATCAAATATTTACTAAATTGTTTGGTAAATTGCTTCAAATTTGTATTAGAAATGAAACACACATTTCCAAGTTCTACCATATTCTAAAAGATCAGGTTTTTCAGCTTAAAATTAATTCATTATGGATTTTAGCTATTCATGGCTTCATGTTTAAATATTTGAAATTATATCCTTAACACGAAATTAAACCTAATTCGAGACTAAAACAATATTTTTTTATATCAATCAAATTTGTTTATATATTGTGAAAACACCACGCTTTAGCCTATGATGGCAAGAAGCGTTAATTATTCTTTCACCGGTTGATTAAAGAAGATGAACCACGTGCTACTCCAGAGTTTCTCGCTTACAGGTAGACAGAGTTCTGTAGTGGCGGACAGAAATTTGATTACGAATAATCAGACAATAACGACTTAAAGCTTTCCCTGTCTAGAGGAAGTGTTCATGAACCTTTTAATTAATTTGAATATCAAAAGGTATGCTTGAAATAGGTGCCAAAACTTCTACAACGAAAAACTATGCAAACTCAGAATATTTATTCAAACCTAATGGAGAATTTTCCAGAGAACCTTTTCAGGTGTTTGATGGTGTGATAACATATGATCAGACTTGGATTTATCATTATAATACTTCTTAGCGCTCATTAATGCAATGGACTCATTAAACATTGGCTTTCCTTTTCCAAAGATAAAATGATATCTATCTTTTGAAAAAAAAGGCTGATAATCATGAACACTAATGAAATAAAATTATTCTATCGATATAAGGAAAGGTATTGTAAATTATTAGAGAATATAAAAGAGCAATTAAAACAAAATAAATTAAAACAATCAATCAGGATAATGCGAGATTTCACATGGGGCACCTGACATTGGCCAGGTTTACAGGGTATGGGTGAACTTTGATGCCACATTCTGTATACAGCCCTGATCTAGCACACAGACTTCTGCCTATTTTAAATATTAAAAGGTTTTACGTTGTGAAACAGTTTAGGTTAATTCAAGTTTACTCCCAGCCGTTATAAGGTGGTTTAGAAAGTTGTTTAAGGCGCTTTACCAAAATGATTTTGCAAGTTGGAAACAACGTTGGATCATATTTGCACAGAAGGAAGGTATAGTATTGGATGATTTTGATAAATCCTTATATATATAAAAATGAAATACAAAATCGATTTTGTTATCGCGTTGCGCAAAATTTACAGAATAAATCATTATGAAATTTTGCATGTAGGTGGCTGAAGATTTCGTTTAACATATATGCTATTCAGAAATCTAAAGAGGTTAATGTGTTTTTTTTTAAATTGTGAAACCAAAAAGTCTTAGTTCCAGCCTTTTACCGCTTGGCGCCGCACTGGTCGCAACGATAAATGAATTTGATTGGTTAATAATTTTACACGTTGTTTGTTTAAACGATGAATTTTAGTTTGTTTACACGATGAATAATTTTGAAAGGTAAGATTATATATATATTTAAACTCTTTGTGAATAATATATTAATCGATCGTTATCAAATTTATACGCCCCCGGAACCTGGGTTAATTAAAACTGTATTGTGAAATTTCGCGCGTAGGTAGCTGAGGTTTTGGTTTAGCATTTAGGCTAAAAGTACAAAAATTGCATTTCGAATAACCTTTTTTTTTTCCTTTTTAGAAGGTAAGATTTTATTTAGTTATTTAGTAATATTAGTTATTTAGTAATATTTTTCAAATTAAATTAATTGGAAATATTATTTATTTCGCAGCTTATTCATTTCATTTTGTAACGATGCAATTTTTGCTTTGTTTAATTTTAATTAGTGTAAATATAACGATACATTTTTTAAGATAAGGTTTACTATTTGATTCTCATAAGAAATATTCCTATTTTAAGACAAATTGAGATTTAGAACAGTATTCTATGTTTTTTTCTTTCTTATATTTAGAGTAAGTATACATTTTATTGAAGTTGTAAAAATAATATTGAAACGATGCAGCAGAGAAGTAGCAGGGAAGAAGTGGGAACGCCAAGAGAAGAAGGGCCCCTTCTCGGAAGTGTTGATTGACAAATGCCAGAGGAGGGGGGTGGCAGACAGTAGAGGGAGTCCAGCTGTTGCCGCGGTGGAAGGAAGTCGGCCGGCCTGCCGGGAGATTGGTGTGTGCCGAGAAGACTGTCTGGCAGAGATGGCAGTCTGGGGGAAGAAGTCTGTCTGGTGACAACGGGACCTGCAGCAGGGTGGTGACAACAGACGCAGCAGGTGGGCACCGAACGTGTGGCCGTATGGACTGACCGGGAAGACGGTAGCGGAGAAGGATCCCTCTAGTGGCGGACATTGAAGGCAAGTTAATCTTCTACTGTATAGTTACTTATCTACTCTTTTAAGCTCTTGTAATAAATATACCGCACTAAGCTGTATCCAAAACGAACCCACATTGTTCTCTTAGAAACCTTGAACGCAAACATCGACGGCTGAGAAGCGTCGTAACAATATTTATTGAAAAAAAAAAGGTATTGTTTTTTCTATATAACTTACTACATATATTTTACTATATGTTTGTTCCATGTAATATGTTTATGCTCTAATAGCGTTTATATTGTAAGCAGCAGCTATGTATTTTCAGTAACTGCTTTTTTTTAAGGGTACGCTCAATTTTTTTTTTTTTTTTTTGCTGTCATTGTTTAGGTAGGGTTTATATCTTTATGCTTCACAATATATGAATGCTCATATACATCTATATGCTACAACCATATTTTGGAATATATGTATTTAGATATATAGATGAAAATATACTCATATTTAAATAAATAAATATACAATCAGCAATCTGACCAATGAGGGAGCCAGAATATGTTCTACTCATATTTATTGTGCAGATTTTTTCAGCAAATTATACTTTTTTTTAAATCTTCCATTTTATTTTTTTTTCATCAGTCAAAAAAAAATTGGAACACCATTTCGCTCCCATTTAATTTAATAAACGCTTCATGTATGATTTTTAGAATTACATTATTTTTAGGCATATTATTTTTAAAAATGTATGTTAGCAAGACATGGAATGTTGTTAAGTTAATGTCCTTTTAAAAAAAATTACCAACCCGTGAAGCGTTAGCTCCAGTCTTTTCCCGCTGGAGGCAGCACTGCTAGAGCTAATAAATGATTTCGATTGGTGCATACTTTTACATGATGTTTGTTTTTAGACTAAATTTATTCAAATCAAGATAGCTTTTTTCATGCTTTAGAAAGTTAGGATTATATTTTTAACGTTTCATAATACTTTTCAAATTAAAGTCTTTGGAAATATTATTGCTTTTTTCCCATCCTGCAGGTCAACATTACACTGCAACATGCTTTCGTAACTCTGGCTTTTGGAATTGATATTTATGTATTATGAAAGTACTGTTTGCTACCTTAAGATCCATCATGTGGAAATCACACCATAGTAAAAAAGAACGCATGTAGCTGGTAGCAAAATTTGTGCCCTGTGTAAGGCTAGCGTTCAAAATTTATTTTTTAAAAAGATATTTCAATTGTTGGCCTTATTTTCACATTTTACTGACACATAACGCTGCTACATATAGGGTTAATTAATAACTCATTTGACATTTTACTTTTATTTTAGGTCTTGGAAATATATATTTTTAGGTAAAAAAATTGAGGTATATTTTGAAATATAGATGAGAATCACAATGAAGCAAGACCAAATCCAAATAAATAAATTATGTGTGGTTTCAGTAACAGCATTGTTACCATCTTTAGACAAAGGTACTGAATACATTCTGTAATTTTGTCTTAATAAGGTAACAATACTGTTACTGAAAGATCACACATAATTCGTTTATTTTTATTTGGTCTTGCATTTTTGGTATTTTTATAATTGTCCTTGCCTATTAGAAAATGATGCGAATTTCCTATTTTTTATTTACCATTTTAAAAAGTACATTATTTTGTTAAAATATCCAAATTCCCACACTTTTCTAAAACTGCCAACAATAACTCAATAAAAAATTCATCCAAGTCCGGGTATTTCAGTATTGCAGATATATTACATTTATAAAAGCTGTTTAACTATTTAGAGATGTAAGTGCCGGATTAGGTGCCCTTAAAATGTTTAATCTGTCTGTTTCTTCTTGAACAGCCGAGAGTGAAGTGGAGAAAGTGAAATTTTCAGCTTGAGAGGACCATTTTCCTTAATTCACACTAATCATTAGATTTTTATTTCATTTTTAGATACCAACGCCCAGTTTGGTTACTTGCACTCACTAGAGGGGTTGGTCTTTTTCAAGAATCAGGGGCCATTGGAGATTTTTTTTTCTTTTCAGAACAAAGTGCTCAGGGCAGGATTCGATGATCCCGGGTCGTGATTTTTAAAAATCAAAAGTTTAGACCACTCTTTCAAAACAGCACTCTATTCATTAGATGTGTTTGTAAAATTGATCTTAAATTTCAGATTCTTTTTACCAGCATTTTCAATTTTGCTATTTGCAGTTTATCTCCATTGTGCTGAAAGAAAAAAAATTCATTACTATAAGTTTTAAAACAGTTGGGGGCTCTATTCATCATGAGTAAACCCCACTCGAACAATACCCGGGCGAAGCCGGGTCCAGTCGGCTAGTATATATATATATATATATATATATATATATATATATATATATTTTGAAGATTTGGCAATCCATAATCAAAATTATATTTAAAAAGATGCATATATTGGATTTCTAATTATTTTTATTGTTCCAATATTTCGAGGGGCAACTCGCCTCTCTTTATCGAGGATGTTTGTGTTTTTCACTAGAACACGCGCGCACGCGTACACCACTCTCGTTCTACAAGGCCAATGAAAGAACTGTATCTTTGACTCAACTATTGCCTATAGTTTATATACAGTAAATAATTATATTTATATTTAATATTATATATTATTATTTTATCAATGGAAGATATAGAGATTTATATACAACACAGTGTAATTGTAAAAAATTGTGTTTACATATTAATTCTAAATTAAAAAATCTTTTAAAACAAAATAAATTATTAAATAAAAGGTATATACATAGTTATTTATAAATAATTAAGATATGAATTCTTTATAAATTTCTGGAAAATCAATTTTTCTGTTTATACTCT
This sequence comes from Cordylochernes scorpioides, assembly GCA_030710605.1. NCBI lineage: Eukaryota > Metazoa > Arthropoda > Arachnida > Pseudoscorpiones > Chernetidae > Cordylochernes > Cordylochernes scorpioides. The sequence goes on along the minus strand of CP092872.1, from coordinate 51,020,536 downwards.
GTTTATCTTCGGCAGAAGCCCAACTTTCTAAAAACAGTCTACTATGCTTTTCTGTTATGTTTTTGTATATAATTGTGGTCTGTTTGAAATCTGGTATATGGCTATTGTTTAGGGAGTGGTCTACTAGTAGGGATAATGGTTTGTAGTTTTTTAAAGCTGCTTTATGTTGATTGATACGATCTTTAAGTGATTTACCTGTTTCTCCAATGTATGTAGCTTGACATGTCTGGCAGGGAATTTTGTAAATTACATTGGTTGTATTTTCTTGGTTTGAAATATTTTTTGTATCTGAGTGGCGTAAGATTTGTCTTAGATTTTGTGCAGATTGATATGTTGTAATTATATTATATCTCTTTAAAATTCGGGCAATTCTCTCCGAACCGTAGCTATATGGAATAGAGCAATATCTTTTTTGAGACTGATCACGACTATTATTTGAAGGTATATCTCTCTGTTTATAAAAATGTTTTTCAATAAATTTTTTTGGATAATTATTATTTATTAATTCTTTGAAAATTCTATTTCTTTCTTCTGTTGCACTATTTCTATTTGAGTGGTGTGTTTCTATTCTTTTAGAAAGAGATTTCACTACGGCTATTTTGTTATGTATGGGACCAAAGGAGCTAAAATTCAAATAGTTTCCAGTGTGAGTGGGTTTCCTGTAAATGCAAGTTTCGATGTTATATTGATTCCTTTTAAGCTGGATGTCTAAAAAGGCTAGGGAATTATTGCTTTCTTTTTCATATGTGAACTTTAAAAAAGGTTTGAGACTATTGAGAAAACGTATGAAGCTGTCAATGTCTATTTCTGTTAGACAAAAAATGTCATCAATATATCGTAGCCATAATATTATTTTAAATTGGTTTGAGTTAATTATTTGTTTATCTATTTCGTTCATAAATATGTTGGCTAATGCAGATGAAATCGGGTTGCCCATTGGTAGGCCTTTAATTTGCCGGAAGAATCTGTCTTTGAAACTGAAATAACTATTGTCTAAGCAAAGTTTGATTAAATCGATTAATGCTTCTTTAGAGAGGGGCAGAACTATTTCTGGGTGGATTTCAAGAAATGATTGGAGGGCCAGGAGTGCTTCATCGTGCGGGATTGAGGTGTAGAGAGATTCTATATCGAAGGAAACCATCCTGCTGTCATTTGATATTTGAACGGTTTTGATAGCTTCAACAGCTACTATGGGATTGGGTACTGTGTGAGGTAGTTGCTTTTGGAATGGAGAGATGACTGAATTATTTTGTTTTAAAAGATTTTTTAATTTAGAATTAATATGTAAACACAATTTTTTACAATTACACTGTGTTGTATATAAATCTCTATATCTTCCATTGATAAAATAATAATATATAATATTAAATATAAATATAATTATTTACTGTATATAAACTATAGGCAATAGTTGAGTCAAAGATACAGTTTTTTCATTGGCCTTGTAGAACGAGAGTGGTGTACGCGTGCACGCGTGTTCTAGTGAAAAACACAAACATCCTCGATAAAGAGAGGCGAGTTGCCCCTCGAAATATTGGAACAATAAAAATAATTAGAAATCCAATATATGCATCTTTTTAAATATATATATATATGGTAATTTAAACCGACAACCCCATATTGAATATAACTTATAACAAGATTTTCATGTTGTATAATAGAAACACATCTGTAAATGATTATACGCATGATTGACATGTGTCATTACATCATCATATGTATTGTACTTTGTACAAACTGAGGATAAATAAATAAAACTCTGTAATAGATTAAAAGTTGAGCTGAAGCAAGAGATAGAAGTCATAACGTCTAAAATCGAGATAGATTTAGAATTCCCACAACAAGGTCTAAAAATGGAAACTGCCACGGCGCCAGTAGAATTTACCAGACGATCCACGCCCCTGTCGCATAAGGCCCCCGTCTTATCCTATAAATACAGTCAGTTCACCATCTGCGTGAGCCCGCGTCGGGTGTACCCCAGGTCCACCTCATCCACCATTTAGTCAGTAAGAACTCTTCTATCTCCCTCTTTCGCTCCTAGCTCAACTTTCATCTGTTCACGGAACTTTCTTAGTGCAACTGTGTCTTTGTTTTTTGAATGGACATTCCCAAGCTTTCCACTCTGCCTCGACCACGACTGCCTGTACTCTGTGAGAACTTTTAAAGGTCTTACAAGGTGCAGAGAGGTACTGGAAAACTCCTTATCCTGACTGTTCCTCTCGGTCAGCACAGTATAGCGAGAGTTGACAGGGACTCACACCATAGTTTAAGTCGACTGGAAACCTCATCACAGTTTTAGTCAACAAAACTCTACAAGAGGCTACCGGATCTCACCACATTTATAGTCGACAGGATGACCAAAACGAAGAATGACACAACGAAGAAGGTAAGAAGACTCTCCAGATAGAAGCGAGAAAGAGCAAAGATGGAGGAACAAATCGACCATTCCAACAAACGACCAAGCAATCTTTCCCCAACAAGAGATATTTACGGAATATGTCGCCGCCCCAAGGGACCTCCGCAAACCCGCTAATAGATCGCCAACGACAGGAGCAAGCTGACCTCCTCAACGACACAGCCGAAAATCTTACAAGACATAAAACCGAGCAGCGATGTGGCCCAAACCCTGTGACAAGTTCCACACCTTCGGCCTGACATCGTCGAGACAATGCTCAAGGCAACAAGCCACAAACAACTCTCCAGAAGTTACAAGCTTCTGCAAGCTTTACATGGAGCGACTTCCACGACAGCAGGACGACCACCAAAGACCAAGTCTCCTGACTGAACAATCATCACACAATTGTAAGTTTTTTTAAAAAACCTACCTTAACTTTATCCTCACGTTCACAACTTGATTCAACATAAATTTTGTATTTATATTTTCACTTTAGGCATTTTAAAATCAATTTTTACCTTTTTTATATAATTTTTAATTCAAATTTTAAAACTTTCGCACTCTCATTTATCATATTTACTTTAATTTTAATCAAATATAAAAGTTCAAGTTATTACTCTCAATTTTACTTTAAAAAAAAATTCGCCCATCACGCATTTTTACCAATTTACTAATCTTACATGCCTTTCTTAAATTCATCTAAAATGGCATTATCCAAATCTACAACTTGAAAAAAATCATTATTATTATTTTTTTTAAAATCTCATCATATCATAATTCAAAACTTATTTTTATTTTTAGAAAATTTCTAATTCATCATAACTCTAAACCTTTTTTTGTTTTCATAATATCTTATTTTCATACCAAATAGCAATATCTTAATCAAATGCTCAAATGTTAATCAAATGTTAAAATCATTGTCATAATTACCCTTTTATGTAAGCGCATCAATTCAAAATATTCTTGTCACTTTCACGACATTGCCCTTTTAAAATAATCATTGCAACTACCATAATCAACGATTTAAAAATATATTCAAATTTTAAATATAAATTAACATAGTTGAAACATATTTTCCTGCTCTACAACACCCTCACACATCACTCTCTCCAATTGGCAACAATTTTTAGTGCGCGACTTAATACACAAATCCAATTTCGAGCCACACAAGCTCCATATCGTCCACTAAATGCGTAATTAAAATTTTCACATTGAACGTGCCGCATTCACTAACAGCCAAAATTCTCGATGTGTTTCACACAACCACCACCCATGACTTTATTAAATTTGTTTTCATGGTGAAACTGTTAGATTTTGTGCCAAAACAACGACTTCACGTGACACCTTTCCAAATCACTTCTCACTTCGTGTCACACGGCAACACCACAACACTTTTTCACTTTTCAGGCCAAAGACGCCTTCATGCCTGTGACACATCTCACCCCAAAGCGTGTTCACGTCTAAAGTCGCACTTTCACCATACATCTAATCTGACATCACCGAATAACATTTTTATATAGTCCGCAACAACGTCGAAACACAACAACTACGAACATTGAGAAAACTATATTTTCAAATAGGCAAGAAATATGCCAATCTCATTAAAAGAAGAAAGATAAAATCAGTTTCAAGTAAATGACAAAAATAACAAACACCCCACATGATTGACCATCCCCAGTAATAGGATTTCCCGAATCTATTTCAGTTACATGTCCCCGCTCAAGGCAGATGTTATTGACCGCTATCTTCATGATCGCCATTTTTATTAAACACATGTTTCACACTAACCATTTAGGTTTTCTTACACATCTCACCAACGCCTTAATCACAACAACATACATAAAACATTTTACATGTTAATTGATATCACCAATTAAAACAATTTGGTTAATTCTTATATAGACTTTAGGACGCAAAAGGGAAATCATTCTCTACATATCACCATTTTGGACAAATGAAAATGTCATTTGACGTATTCCCAGTTTCAGAGAGTCATAAAAACACCGATGTTTACCAATGGGATATAATCTAGTTACACACCACAGTTGTAACTTTTCTTCAAAAGAGACAATTTTTGTTCAATTTTCCTCTACCCAACATTTATCTAATCATTAATAACCTTTAAATATATTATAATTTTTGTATAAAATCTGGAATAATTATTTTTATTTTTACCTTTCAATTATATAATCAATTTTTATTCCAACATTATTTTCAAGAAAAAAAAAACTTAATCAAATTTACTTTTATTTTACATTATATTATTTCAGGGTTGCAAAACATTTAATTGTTTCAAAAATCATTTTTTAATTCATTATTATACCTTTTATATATTACATGTTTGATTTTGTCCACTTCACTTTTTTTTACCCGCAATCATATTTCTATCTTTTTATTCACTATATTTTATATATTTTTAAATACCTTTATTATATGACAATGTATATCATCAACTATCGGGCATACAACAATCGTTTTTAACAATTATATTCTCTAACCATTTCAGTATACTTTATTATTACTTTCTTTTTCAGCCATTGCTTCACATCAACGTAGAAAAACGACAGCACTGCTTGGCAATTTTTTTTTATTTCGTAATTTTAACAAACTCTTTGAACACAGTTCGCCAGATTTAAAAATCCCAACTTCTGGCCTGAACACGCTTCAAGAGTTAATTTCAATCATCCACAGAGCACAATCACCAACGCATGCACAAAGCGTTCACTTTTTTCAACTTTCAATTTTTTTTCAGCTCTAGCGGACCACAATCAACCTTTGATTTCGAGTCAAGTCAGATCACCTACTGTCGCTACAATTCTACTTATCGCATGGCTCTACCACCCCTTTCAATCATATTAATAAGCAAATTTTCTTCAACAACTTTTAACCCATTAACCCTAAAATTGTGACAAAGCACTGTAACCCTTATATAGGATCGCAAGTGAAACATTGCCAAGGAAGACGCTCAAGTCTATATCCTCGCTTTGCACCTGGATCTGATTATTTGGTTGCATGTGTAATGCATACAATTGCATATTCTTTAACTACTAACCCTTTCGAACGCCCGCCGATATTCTCTTAGAATGTGAATTTCATGTCATCATTTTATTTTAATCATCGTTTTTTAAAATCAAACAAAAATGTCATTTTTATTTCACTTTTATATAATCAATATTATAACTTTTTAATTGAACAAACTTTAATTTTATTATTTTTAGGTATATCCCAACAAATCATCTTGTTATAGACCTTTTTAACCCTCACAGTTTAAATTAATTAAAATAAATTTTAATTACTTACCTGTGTTAGAGAGGCTTTACCTGCTTTAACCCGGATAAACCCTTTCACTCCTGGGGCCCATCTATGGTAATTTAAATCAACAACCCCATATTGTATATAACTTATAACAAGATTTTTATTTTGTATAATAGAAACACATCTGTAAATGATTATACGCATGATTGACATGTGTCATTACATCATCATATGTATTGTACTTTGTACAAACTGAGGATAAATAAATAAAACTCTGTAATAGATTAGAAGTTGAGCTGAAGCAAGAGATAGAAGTCATAACGTCTAAAATCGAGATAGATTTAGAATTCCCACAACAAGGTCTAAAAATGGAAACTGCCACGGCGCCAGTAGAATTTCACCAGACGATCCACGCCCCTGTCGCATAAGGCCCCCGTCTTAACCTATAAATACAGTCAGTTCACCATCTGCGTGAGCCCGCGTCGGTTGTACCCCAGGTCAACCTCATACACCATGTAGTCAGTAAGAACTCTTCTATCTCCCTCTTTCGCTCCTAGCTCAACTTTTATCTGTTCACGGAACTTTCTTAGTGCAACTGTGTCTTCGTTTTTTGTATGGACATTCCCAAGCTTTCCACTCTGCCTCGACCACGACTGCCTGTACTCTGTGAGAACTTTTAAAGGTCTTACAAGGTACAGAGAGGTACTGGTAAACTCCCCATCCTTACTGTTCCTCTCGGTCAACACAGTATAGCGAGAGTTGACAGGGACTCACACCATAGTTTAAGTTGACTGGAAACCTCATCACAGTTTTAGTCGACAAAACTCTACAAGAGGCTACCGGATCTCACCACATATATATAGTGGAGTTCTTATAGCTAAAGAATTTCAGTATTTTATATTGAAAATAAAATAAGTTATTTCCGATTGTGCATTATATTTATTGACCGAATCTTGTATTTCAATTTGAAATAATATATTTAGAGTCTATTAAATCAAGCAATATAATTGCGTAGCCTTTTTATAAAATGTTCTACTATATAATAGAAATTTGTAAAACGATTTCAAGAAGATAGTGTAATTTTAATTACACATTATAGATTTATTTTACAAATATATCAAAATATAATATTTCATTACATGACAAATCTGAAGACTTGGAAAAAAAATTTAGCTGTAGTAATTTTGTGTGATTAACTTGGCCATGGAATTTATTCCACAATTCTTATTTAAATCAATATGCATTATTTAAGAAACAAAAATATAAATATATGTACCTGTGTTGAAAATATTGTAACTCTCTCTCGAATAGTGCGGACTGTGCACTTTACCTGTATTGACAAGATGTTAATAAAAATATGTTAATTGTATCTCTCTCTATCGAAATACTTTGAATAGTTCTTATTTTCCAAACTGTTTTTGGAGTGCTGATGTTTAATTAAATGTAAGACCTAGCAACATCAATGGAACAATCAAATTGTTCCATTCATATTATCTTTAAACATGGGGATGACACAGACAAAACCAAACTATACTCTCATTTCAGATTGCTATCTGATCATTTCTCACTACTGATTCAGAATGCTCGATTACTAAAAGCATCGAAAACCTGAAGTTGGAATTTATTCCAGAAGAAGAAAAGGATATGTGGATATCCAATTTTTGAAGCGATGCTGGTGTAAAATGAGAGCGCCAGCAATTTTTGTATCAATTGCTTTGACAAATTAATCAATACAATATTTGATTGGAGTTTGTAGCTACAATTATTGTTGGCATTAGTGGCAAAGTGGAATATTCACCATTCAGTTTTGTAAAATATTTTAAATTTTTATATTTATCAAATTTATATCTATTTTTTGTATAATCCTACGTTTGTATGTGTTATAATATCCTCCTTTTTTGTGTGCAATAATTCATTCTCCAAATTCGAACGAGTCAAGAGCATTGGAATCAAATAAAAATTGTTGAATTTGAAATGGCGGTGATAGAGAGCAAATGTTCACATTCAGATTGTGGACCAAAGAAAAATTTCCATCATTCATTCAGTTCCAATCAGATACAAGCAAATATTGTTCATTGAAACCAATATTCACAATATGCTGTAATATAGAATTCGTAATTATGTAATGTTGTCCCTGCGAAGAATAAGCCATATTGTGTCTTTCCAAATATAATGCGACAATTTTCTGAATACCAAACTAAACCAGTCCCTACTCAACTAAAATGGAGCAAATAAAGCTCAGGAACTGCCTGCCAGATGGAAAATATTTGGAATCAAATAAATTATAATGCATTTAGATAATGAAACCATAAATGATTGTATAATAATTTTATTGATTTAAAGGTATGCCGAAATCAGATATGGCTTAATATTGGAATAAACAGAAGAAAAATGAAGAATACATATATTTGATATTGTTCCTAAACTGAGTATTCTAGAATATTTCCACTGCAGGTTTATCCTTAGTTATATGAAGGCGGAGAGTATTTACAATATGCACCTATATTACCCATTGATAAAATTCACAAGACACTGAAATATGATCGCAATAAAACTAAATAAAGAATGAATTATGTAAACATATGAGCAAACCTAACATTATGAAATTTTCAGTTTGTCATATACAGATTGCTTTATACATTTTTGAAATATAGAATATGAATTTAGGGGATCATACACACATTTTTATATTAATTTATAAAATATATTTTATTTATTTTAGTTTGGTTCTAGTTTATATTTTTACTCACCTATCAATCTACGTGTTCTATAGGAAAATAATTTCTAAAATATATCCACATACACAATATTTATATATTTCGAAAATATTAAACAAACTTATCATATGATATTATCATATTAAAACTAAATAAAAGCTATATATTTTATTAATTAGGTAAGAGAGGGGATTTGTCAAATATTCTAAAACCTTCAGTTACACGATCAAAAGATGATCTTAATTCAGAAATTGAGCAAATACATATCTCGACGATTGTGTACTCAGCATGACAAGACCACCTACTATATACCTAGAGAGACAAAGGTCGCCTCTCCCGTCAAAATAGACGCAATCTACTGACCGTTGCCGCAAACTAGTGGCCTCGGGTCGGTGACAAAAGCCACAACACCAGTTTTGGCAAACTGAAAAGCGTCCACCTAGAGACCATGGTTTCGGGCTAATGTCTCTCGTCAGCCTAGGGCGGACTTTATTCCATGAGATCCACACGGGATCTAATGGAATCTTCACAATCTGGCAAAGAGGTGTTTAGCTGGAAAAGTGGCTGGGCCAATTCTATGGCTAAAATATAGCTGGAAATTTTGCCGGGATATTATTGATCTAAAGAGACAAAGGTCGTCTCTCCCGTCAAAATTAGATCCCGTGTGGATCTCATGGAATAAAGTCCGTCCTAGGCTGACGAGGGCCATTAGCCCGAAACCATTGTCTCTAGGTGGACGCTTTTCAGTTTGCCACAGCTGGTGTTGTGGCTTTGTCACCGACTCGAGGCCGCTAGTTTGAGGCGACGGTCAATAGATGGCGTCTGATTTTGACGTCTATTTTGACGGGAGAGGTAACCTTTGTCTCTTTAGATCAATATGCTCCCGGCAAATTTTCCATCTATACTATATACCTGTAGATATTTCACCTATATCAGTAAAAATAGCTGAGTTATACCCTATATCATCTACATGTGAGCTATCACTGTTAGATTCCTTGTGTGAGATTCATAAATAGTTTTGGGGATTGTTTATGAAGTGAATAAAATAATTAGTATATATTTTCACACCTATTTTATATTTTGATTGATTCATGCTAAAAGTAAATCAGACCATTTTTGCATATTCGTAGATTATTTTCATATATGTATGTAGTAAACCCGTTGTGGAATGTGCTGGGCAGTCGTGGTCGTGGATGTGTGATGGTATTCCCGCACTGGGACAGCAAAGAGACAGAGGCAGGTCTAGATGGTAACTCCAAGAAGGTAGAGGTAGACCACGCGACGAAGTCAGTCGGACCACGGGCGTCACGGATGCCCTACATCGCGGATAGGGGTGAGTGAAAGATCCGACGGTATAACGGCGTCGCTCTGAAACAACTAACCCTTCTGCCGACCGCCTGCTATATATAGCCACATCCAATCGTCTGCTCTGACCTTGAATCTGGTTGGCTGCGGTAAGTCTCGGCATGTTCCGACACGCCTCTGCAAGTCTCGACATGTTCTGACACGCTTCTACATGTTTCGTTTGGTCTACCTCCCTCTTTGCTTTATTGTGATATCCATTTTTACAAGGTCGATACATAATTTTATATAGAGATGGGGTTACAACAAATATTAGAAGGTTGTGAACTGTCTCACTCAAAAATATACTACAGAATGTGTCCCCGGTGATGAAGGTTTGGTTGGGGGAATGACATGTAATGAATGATGACCTAAACAAACCTATTATATAAAAAAAGAAATAATTTGCATACAAATTAGTTTAAAATATTAAGAAGTTACAAGTTAAACAGAGAAAGATGTTGTAATTGTGGTGTATCAATAAAATATAAATCAAGGTTATAAAAAATTAAAAGGCACAAAATGAATGATAAAAGATTAAGGGAAAGTATATAATACAAAATGATAAATATGGTAAAATGATTCGTACAAGTAATAATATTTTATTGCATAAAACATGAGCGGAGAAAAAGTTAGTTTATTGGTTGAACATATAATGTGACGCTAAGGTTGAAAAAGGGAAAGCGGGTATCTGAGCATGTTTCTGCAAAGTTGTATCCCAAGCATTCTGCAATGCAATGCGAACTTGTTTAAGTGAGGCATTGTTTTCATTAACAGAAAGCCCACGATATTCCGTCTGCATCATTAGCTCAGACAGTGAAAAGAAGTGGGAATATTGATGGGGTAAAAGGGAGAGGTAGAGGTAAGAGGGATTCCTGTTGTCCATAATGATTATGCCCGTTTGAATGATGACAAAAAAAAGTGAAAGTTTGAAAAAATGGTGAATTGAAATGATGAGTCGGGCGATGAGAAAAAAAAATAAAAAGATCGCGCTGGATATCCTGAACTCATTATTGGGAATGGTATAACGAGGAAGGATTGTTCCAGTCGGATTAATCAATAAAAAAAAATAAAAATGTTTGGCGAACTGGAATCCCTTGGAAGGTTGGAGGTCTGAAGGATGCGGAAAAGGAGAGGTGGGTGTAAGAGCTTTATTGCTGTCAAATTTGATTGTGTCCGGCTTGTATGATGAAAAAAAAAGTTGAAAGATGAAAAAAATGATGAGCCGGACGATGAGAGAGAAAAAAAAATAAAAATCTAACTAGGTCTCCTGAGCTCACTGTTGGGAAATGTACAGCAAGGAAGGGTCTTCTAGTTAGGTTAATCAATAAAAAAAAAAGAAAATGGCTGACGAACAATAAACTCTTGATGGCTGTAAAAGGTTGGGAGGAAAGGTTCATGGGATAGAGTTAAGAGGTTGTAAGGGAAGCGTCAAAAACAACATTTTCAAAATCTATTAACAAAGTAAAATGATAAATGTTTTATCTCTTAAGAAATATTATAAATGTTGTTAGGTGTAGGTTTTTTATAATGGTGCCTAAACAGTTGAAGTTGTAAAATGTTAGGTCTAAACATGATGAAAAAAAAAAGAGAAAATAAAAATATTAAAGGTAATAATATATAAAGGGTTGATTGGTAATTGATGGCATTAATTTTGATGATTAATAAACAAAATGATATTATTGATTAAAAGTGAATTGTCTTATCCACATCTGTAAGTCAAAAAAACAAAGTCCAATACCACAAAACTAGGTAAACTGTAAGTCTATTTACAATAAATGAAAGAAAAGTCAAAATAAAACAAAAATATTCGTTCCTGAAAAAAAGGAACATTTTTACACACAGTGTTTAGTTGTAGGTGCAAGATTAATGATGTCCTTCTAGTTTGGCCTACGGAGAGGCAATGTGGCCCTAAGTCCTATAATTGAATGTTTGACAGACACTAGTGTTAAAGATTGGATTGTTGTCATGGCGATGGGAATTAAAATTGATGTGAACAATCTAGAAAAGTGTGAGATAAAAATGTATTTAATACGTAAATAACAACTTAACACAGGCAGAATTGAAATGTAATGGGGTATGGAAATTTTATGGTATGATATTAAGTTTTCGCATTTTACATTTATATTTGTTTTGGTAATTGTGGGAAATAGGGGAGGCACATTTTGAGATGGGATAATTTAAAATTGATATTTATAAAAATACAAATCTAGGACTATTTTAAAACTTTTAAAATTGAGAAATATCAATTTGAATAGTAATAGGTCAAGTAAAATAAAGAGCGTAATAAATGTAATTATTAATACTATGGCCATAAATAAGGTATTAAAAAAAACACACACAAATAAGTTTAGAAAATATGATTCGAGTAATTAAAATATAATATGATTTTTTCATGTAAAATTGAAAGTTGCATATTTGGATAATGCCATTTTAGGTGAATTTAAGAAAGGCATGTAAGATTAGTAAATTAGCAAAAATGCGTGATTGAATATTTTTAATAATAAAATTGAAAATGATGAATTATCATTTATAATTTTGTTAAAATAAAGTAAAAATGATAAATGAGAGTGTGAAAGTTTTTAAAAATTGAATAAAAATGTTATAAAAAAGGTTATAATTGATTTTAAAATGCTTAAAGTGAAAATATAAGAATAAAATTTTTGGGGAAAATGGCAGAAACAAAGTTTAAAGTACCTTGAAATGGCTGATGCTGGTTGGAGTTGATCTCTGGAGATGGCTGTATGGAAGAAGGCTGCTTGTTGCGTGGGATCCGTCGAAAGAGGAGATGAGGGCTTCCTCCGCACGAGGTACGGCTAGTCCCCGAATGGCGTCTGCTAGTCGGCCTACTAGGTCTTCGTAGTTGGGCTGCATGTTGGTGAGGGCATCCGCGACGTGTTCGTCTTCGACCTCCGTCATCCTCTTCTTGCTGCTGTCCTCAGTTATCCTGTCGACTTTAATGGGTTCTGTAGTAAACCCGTTGTGGAATGTGCTGGGCAGTCGTGGTCGTGGATGTGTGATGGTATTCCCGCACTGGGACAGCAAAGAGACAGAGGCAGGTCTAGATGGTAACTCCAAGAAGGTAGAGGTAGACCACGCGACGAAGTCAGTCGGACCACGGGCGTCACGGATGCCCTACATCGCGGATAGGGGTGAGTGAAAGATCCGACGGTATAACGGCGTCGCTCTGAAACAACTAACCCTTCTGCCGACCGCCTGCTATATATAGCCACATCCAATCGTCTGCTCTGACCTTGAATCTGGTTGGCTGCGGTAAGTCTCGGCATGTTCCGACACGCCTCTGCAAGTCTCGACATGTTCTGACACGCCTCTACATGTTTCGTTTGGTCTACCTCCCTCTTTGCTTTATTGTGATATCCATTTTTACAAGGTCGATACATAATTTTATATAGAGATGGGGTTACAACAAATATTAGAAGGTTGTGAACTGTCTCACTCAAAAATATACTACATGTATTTTATGAATATATATATATATATATGTCATAATTTGTATATAATTAAATGCAACCCCGACCCACTATGTATATATCATGTATGATTTTCAAAGACTTAATAAAGAACAAGGTAACTGGAGGAAAGAAAGTAACAAAAGATATAGGAAGTAAGACTAAAGCTGGCACGACTATTTTGGCACCCCTGTGTCAACATTGCAGGGGCAGAGACCGGACGTCTCTAGTGACCGCAGAAGTTATTTTAGCCAAGATGCACTCAATACTTCCGGCAAAAACAGGACGTATCTAATATCCGTCGAAGCTATAAGCGTCAAGATACCCAATACTTCCTGACGAAATCGGATATACCAGGCAGGCCATCTTTCATCAAGGAGAGCCGCCGGCCAATTAGGGAGGAACCACTAAGTAGGTCAACCAATAGGAAAACACCATGTGGTCATATCTCAACCAATCAGAGAGAAACTGAAGCTTGGTGTTAAATCGAAAAGCAAGAAATGTCAGTTACGCTTTGGCTCCCAAGGAGGTGACATCGGCTCTAGACCTCTCCCCCTCTGCTCATCCCACAGCTAAGTACAATCACCGCCATGTGATCAGTTAATTAATAAGTCAAATCGCTCAGCTCTTATCAAACTTTCTTTCCTCCAACCCGTTGCCTTTATTTTCAAACCTCATCATGTGTCCTGATTATTCCTAACTGTGTGCTTCACTTACCACTCAACGACTGCGCTTCAACCAAATCTCACTATTCACATCCAACAACAAGAAACCCCGCAACGATATTGCCACAGAACGGTTAAGTCGACAGGATTCTACAACAGTGTAATACAACAAATAATATAGTGTAATAACAACAATTTTGCATCATATTACACAAAGTCGACAGGATAAAGATTATGGAACTTAATCAGGATAAAGATTATAGAGCTTAATCAGGATAAAGATTATGGAAATTAGCCCAGGCACCAGCAAAACAAAAGGCAATGACAAACCAAGAAAGAACAAACTGGCAACGAGTGGAAAGAAACTGACAACGAACGAAGCGACAAGACACACCCTGGCGACGGTAATTTTAGAACTGACCGCCGCGCTACAAGGACCAAGATCCACGCAACTGGAAGCGGTCTTCCGGAGCGCCACCCTCGGGACAGCCGACGCCCGCACCGCCGGTACTTGTCCGAACAACCTGACGCCACCGAGGAATCGCCACCCGCCATGCCGTACCAGTACACACGGAAGCAACCCACGCGACACGGACCCAGTGTACCGACAACGCGATCCACTCGAATGGAAGCAGTACAAATGACTAGATTTCCCTTTCAATCGCGCGGACAGTGCAAAAAGTCCCGACCCGGTCCAACAGATATTCCAAGCCAGCCATCCCAAGCCGAAGACGCCACAGTGGAGACTTTTCGAGACTAAGGTAGGCGATCCACCCAATGACACCATCAAATTGACTTTGGACTTGTATCTGACCCAGGACCTACCATGTACCTTTCTAATTGAACCAGACGCAGGTTCGAACATATTGCCGTATCATTTATACAATAGATTAAAAGCACAACTTCCCAACTTAAGTATTAAAAAACCTTCCCTTGATCTATCCACCCTAAATAACTTTACGAAAATAATAGGACATTTAACTTTCCCTCTGACAATAGGCCAAATAACCCGTAGAGAGAACTTCCACGTGGTAAATGCATACTTGCCATTTGGAGTTCTTACCTTAAAAACCCTTTATCAATATAAATTAAAACTAAATTATAATCGCGGCACTATTTTCCAACTTGGCGTCCCATTGTCTAATACCATCTACCACTTTAAACATGTGTCAAATGAATGCAAGCACGGGCTAGGCCAAAACCTGTCCCAAAGGACTCGCACAGCACCCAAAGCTTTCACACATGGAAACCCTTGCCTGCATTCATTGCCCAAACCCCAAATATTTACATGCCACCATTCTAATCTCACACCACGCAACTTTTCACTCAACCCAATTGCCAATACTTTATGCCCACCACATATAAAGCCACCACGACTCCAACCTACAATTCCAATAATGCCCAAAAAAGTGTCCGTACACCGACACAGTTCACCCACTTACCACACAAAATCCACACATGACCATATTTCGCAACGCCATAAACACGCAAATGTATCTCACAACATACACGCACCCATACGCCACCACACAACAAACACGCACAACCCGCACAACAAACGCAACACGCACGCCAAAAGACAACAACAACAAACAAGCGCATGCACAACCGTTAAGGATAATACAATCATCCCATCTACACAAAACATAGAAAAAATTCACGCCACCAAACAACCACACAATCGAAAAACATTGCGATCTTTCCTAAAAGCTGTGAACGTCTATAAAGAGTTCATTCCAGACCACGCCCGCTTGCGGACACCACTTGTCAACCTTCTAAAAAAGGATGTCATGTGGGTCTGGGATGACGAATGCCAGAAAGCGTTCACTAACCTGAAGGAAAACCTTACCACACACCCCACATTACACCTTTACCAGGAAGGTCTGCCATGCCAGGTGTACTGTAACACCTCAACATTCAGCATTACAGGCGTTCTTAAACAAGTCTACCCTGATGGGAAGACATACACCGTTCAACATTTCAGCCGATCTCTGCGTAGTCACGAGCGAAATTATTCAGACTTGGAACTACAATGCCTAGCCATTGTGGAAAGTGTGGATAATTTCCGCACCTATCTAAAGGACAGAAAGTTTACAATATTTTCTGACCATCCCGCATTGCAGTGGTTGAAAGAGATCAAAGCGCCTTCAGGCAGATTGTTTCGATGGAGGTTACGATTGTCAAGATACGAATATGAGGTCCGTAGCATAAATGGAGTACAACAATATGAAACGGGCGTTGGAACTCGTATCCCATTTTGTGGCTTTCTAGATGCGCCACTCATACAGAGCCAACAGTCTTCTCCACCGGGAAAATCTCGCGTGACTATAGATCACAATAAACTGCGCACCGTCTCCCGAAAAGGAATACTTAAAACTATAGTCCCAAGTTCACTTACAGCCAGACTTCTTAAGTCCGTACACACACAACACCACCACCCAAACATCTCCAAGATGACGAGGCTCATCTCAGCACAATATTATTGGCAGAACATGACACAAGACATCGCAAAACAGGTAAAAACCTGTCCCACCTGCCGATTCGCTAGAAGAATCGATGAATACAACCAACCTTCACGTAAAAATACCGACACAGGCACCAAAGCAAAACAAAATTCGTACATAAAGCACAACGTACACACAACACAAACAATGCCAAAATTACCACATTCACATCAGAGAAACGATCACACATCTCAACCTAAACCAATTACCGCCGACATATCTCTAATAAAACCATTGACGATCAAACAGGAGAACTGTAAACCTGACAATCAGCTCAATCATATCACACCACTCCCTAAAGATATCAAACAAGAGAACTGCGAACCTACCAATCATTCAAATTCTACAATTCATAAGGTTCAAGCAAATATTTCAGAGTCCCCAGTTACAAAAATGTGGACGAACATGGGGCAATATCCTATATTTCATCTGATTCTTATCCTTTGTTTGTTACTTCTGCCATACAACTGTATCCCAATTTTGTTCATTAAATACTTGTTTATCTATGCTATGCCCGATCAGAAAATCTTCGAACTACAAGAGGTAGTTTTTAATTTAGGACAAGCATTTTTTAATTTTGGACAAACAGTTTTTCATTGTGGACAAGCAATTCTTCATTGTGGACAAGCAATTCTTCATTGTGGACAAGTATTTATAAAACTTCTCATAATTTTAGGAACCATCTTCGCAGAAAATCTAAATAAACTCCGAAGAGATAGCAGTAACTGAAAAGATAACCAACCAGTGTCGGAGAAATCACGCTCCAAAAACAAGCCCTGAGCCGCACCAAAAATAAATAGACGGCAGGAAATGAGATTTGAAACACCACGACAGGAAGTATAGTCCACGGAGGTTAAATTCGGCCTCTGTAAACAAAGCGGAGCGCCTTCGTCCGATCTCCAATTTCCCTCCCTCTCGTTTGCCCGACACACCCCACTTCCGTATCTCTAATTACAATGAGAAGATCCCCTATTGAGGTCGACTGGGAACCTCACTATGCC
The DNA here is from genome assembly GCA_030710605.1 of Cordylochernes scorpioides. Lineage (NCBI taxonomy): Eukaryota > Metazoa > Arthropoda > Arachnida > Pseudoscorpiones > Chernetidae > Cordylochernes > Cordylochernes scorpioides. Next base: position 51,003,188 of record CP092872.1, on the reverse strand, counting down.
ACCGGTTTTGATTCCAGTTCGAGTCTACATATCGATTTTTACCAACCAATTACACATCCACGAAACAACACCTAGAACTAGCTCACACATCTCTTACACAACCGACTTCTAACATTTTTCACAACACACACACAAAGACAAAAAATTACACATAAAGGTTATATAGATTTCCATGTCTCCTGTACACACAGCATAAACGCACTTGAGGGCTAGAATCACGTTTTTCACCTAAGTGTCACTACAGACGAGACAAAAAATTTATAGGGCATAATTGAGCAAGTAAAACATTTATAGGGCAAAATGGAGCAACCAATACATGTAGATCAGGGCATGAAGATACCAAAGGGTTCCAACCAATACACCTTATTTTTCATATCAATCATTTCCATTATTTTCTCTCAATTAAAATTTAAATATTTAATCAATTTATCAATTTATTCAACTTATTATCAATTTTAATCATTAACTATCATTTTATTTACCAATTAGTTTATATTATCATTTTCACTTATCAATTATCATTCTATTTACCACTTGACTTATATTGCCACAACTCAATTATCAACGAAAACTCACTGACTTTCGATTAAACTAAAAACATTAAATCACCCTTTGTTGTTGAAATCTTTTTATTTTTCATTTTTCTTTTTTTTTCCAAGCACTCAACTTTGATTTCGTTCAAAAAACTTTTATTTTATTTTTATTTTTGATTTCTCAAAAGACCTAATAGAATTCCCTCGGTCTCCACTCCCAATTCCGAGCTAGAATATAATTAGGCATTTTTCCTTTTTTTTCTCACCACGCACCAAGCATTCACTTTGATTTCTTCCAACTTTTTATTTTTATTTTACTTTGATTTCTCAAAAGACCTTATGAAATTTCCTCGAATTCCTTTCCAAAATTCAAGCAAAAAAGTAATTAGGCATTTTTCCTTTTTTTTCTCACCACGCACCAAGCATTCACTTTGATTTCTTCCAACTTTTTATTTTTATTTTACTTTGATTTCTCAAAAGACCTTATGAAATTTCCTCGAATTCCTTTCCAAAATTCAAGCAAAAAAGTAATTAGGCATTTTTCCTTTTTTTCTCACCACGCACCAAGCATTCACTTTGATTTCTTCCAACTTTTTATTTTTTTTTATTTTTGATTTCTCAAAAGACCTAATAGAATTCCTTCGATTTCATTCCCAATTACGAGCTAGAATATGGTTAGGCATTTTTCTTTTTTTTTTTTTTCTCACCATTCAACCAAACACATTCAATTTTGATTTCATTCAACTATTTTTATATTATTTTTATTTTGATTTCAAAGCCTAAATAGAACCCCCTCGAATTCATTTCTTAACTCGAGTAGAATTCGTTTAGGCGCATTTTCTTTTCTTTTAATCCACTATGTACCATAACATTCCTTGATTTCTTACAATTAAAAATTTTTGATTGCTATTAATTATACTCAACCTATATCATCAACACCATTCTATTTTACTTTTATATTACCAGCAATGTTTGTATATAGCCCCTCCATACCCACAACTAATTTTCCCACAAAATTATTTTTCACTTTACAGAATTCTCTCAGGCTAACCCCTTCTTGAATTCTTCACATGTAGGGGGCGCATCTGTCATAATTTGTATATAATTAAATGCAACCCCGACCCACTATGTATATATCATGTATGATTTTCAAAGACTTAATAAAGAACAAGGTAACTGGAGGAAAGAAAGTAACAAAAGATATAGGAAGTAAGACTAAAGCTGGCACGACTATTTTGGCACCCCTGTGTCAACATTGCAGGGGCAGAGACCGGACGTCTCTAGTGACCGCAGAAGTTATTTTAGCCAAGATGCACTCAATACTTCCGGCAAAAACAGGACGTATCTAATATCCGTCGAAGCTATAAGCGTCAAGATACCCAATACTTCCTGACGAAATCGGATATACCAGGCAGGCCATCTTTCATCAAGGAGAGCCGCCGGCCAATTAGGGAGGAACCACTAAGTAGGTCAACCAATAGGAAAACACCATGTGATCATATCTCAACCAATCAGAGAGAAACTGAAGCTTGGTGTTAAATCGAAAAGCAAGAAATGTCAGTTACGCTTTGGCTCCCAAGGAGGTGACATCGGCTCTAGACCTCTCCCCCTCTGCTCATCCCACAGCTAAGTACAATCACCGCCATGTGATCAGTTAATTAATAAGTCAAATCGCTCAGCTCTTATCAAACTTTCTTTCCTCCAACCCGTTGCCTTTATTTTCAAACCTCATCATGTGTCCTGATTATTCCTAACTGTGTGCTTCACTTACCACTCAACGACTGCGCTTCAACCAAATCTCACTATTCACATCCAACAACAAGAAACCCCGCAACGATATTGCCACAGAACGGTTAAGTCGACAGGATTCTACAACAGTGTAATACAACAAATAATATAGTGTAATAACAACAATTTTGCATCATATTACACATATATATATATATATATATATATATATATATAACAAGGAGGTTCAGTGTGACTTGATTATAGAGTAGGCTCGAATTTATTTTTGAATAACTCATCATCAACGATTTTCTACTTAGGTTCTATCTCAATTCAAAGATACGTTACAAGTTAAATAAAACAATCAATCCGGCTTATGAATTGTATAGATAATTTAAAACATAAATATAGAAATCTTATTTCGCAATTCAATACATGTATATTACAATTCTCTCATTGAAGCTGAAACTAATGGTGCGTAAAATAACTTGAAGGACTTTGTAATTTGGTGATTTAGGGATTTACATATGAAATATTAAGATAGATTATATGTTGATATGACGCTCTTTATGGAACACTTGTATCATGAATGATTCATGTTTTTTTAAGTCTTTGTATAAATTGTTGGAAAAGCAAATTGGCTCGAAATAATTAGAATGTTTTCTGAGATAGAGGTGTGGGTTTATTCTAAGAGTAACCTGGCAACAATAATCATACCATAAAATTCTTCCATTCTAATTTCAGCGAAAATGAGGCTAAAGCAAACAAATCAGAACTCAAATTCCGAATAATGAGGCAGAATATCTATTTACTTCTTTATCTGAATGCTCAATTCCAGAGAGCATTGAAAGTTTGAAATTGGATTTTTTTTCTAAACACTCAAAATGATATGCGGATCGTTAATTTTAAAAGGACTATTAAAGAAAACGATAATGCTGACCATTTCTTTGATAATTTCTTCAGCAATGCCAAAAAATAATTTTTCGATTGGATTGGACTAAGGTTATTTTAAAAATTTGTTTTGAAATTAACATTTTCCAGTTTGTGTAATACAAGATAGATAGATCTAATGTGACTGTCAAATTTCTCAACAGCCACTCTTGGGAAATTTCATTTTGATAAATATGAAGAGATGCTGGTACGTTGAATTCTCTAACTCGAATATCATATCTGCTTGTTAATAAATATTCTATGTTATAAAATATGTTTTTCAATATTTCATATCATTTAACCTCTCTTTATATACACTGGTGTCCAAAAAATAAGAAACTTAACCAATATTGAAATTTTTCAAAAGCTAATTTATTAACAAATATAAAATTTAGTATACAAATAGTTTAAACTATGGAGAATTTGACTAGCTATATGAAAATAAAAAAAATATTTGAAATTATGAAATATGCAAATTATTACCAACATACCCAAAGCTAAGGTTCCAGATCTTAAAGAAATAAGATATCAATAGGGAGTATGATCACCTCTAACAGCTATCAAGGTCTCACAGCGAGCCCTCATACTGTTTACCAGGCTTTGGAGGAGGTCCAGGGGTAGTAAACCCCACTCCTCCAATAGAGCAGTTCTTAGCTCAACGAGGGTTCAGGGAGAGGGGTGACGAGCTCCAATACGCCTCCCTAGAGCATCCCACACATGCTCTATTGGATTCAGGTCCGGAGATCTGGCTGGCCAATCCATCCTTCGAATATTCTCACTCTGGAGATATTCATTGACTAGCCTAGTCCTATGCGGACGAGCATTATCGTCCATAAAAATTAAATTGTGACCAATTTGATCTCTATAAGATCTTAGATAGGGCTCAAGGATCTCGTCCCTGTACCTTTGGGCAGTTAAAGTGCCCCCAGAAAAAATGTGGAGGGGTGTGCGTCTGCTAGAACTGATGCCAGCCCAGACTAAGAGACTGCCCCCTCTAAAACTGTCTATTTCCCTGATGTTACTGGGATGATAGCGGGTTCCAGGCTGCCTCCAGATGAAAACTCGTCGAGAATCTGTGTTTAAACTAAATTTTGACTCGTCACTGACGAGAACATTGGCCCACTGATCATGAGTCCAGGCGTGATGTTCCAAGCACCAATTCAAGCGGGCTCTCCTGTGAGCAGAGTTTAGAGGGATACAGACCATTGGTCGTCTTGCATAAAGAGCACCTTCGTGAAGCCTTCGGTAAACAGTTTGTCTTGAAATTCTCGTTCCAGTAGCACTTGAGAGTTCATAGAGAGTTGAATAACTGTCATCTCCCTATGGCGCTTGGCAGTTACGACCAGATAACGGTCTTCAGAGGTAGATGTTTTTCTTTTTCTACCAGAACCATCTTTTTTTTTGATGGTTCCTGTCTCAATGAACTGTTCCCATATTCTGCTGACCACAGATTTATTCACATTTAGCCATTTTGCTACTTCAACTTGTGATTACCCTGCCTCCATTCTTCCAACAGCTCTCCATTTTAAATCATCTGCTAAAATTTTTCGTAAACTCATAATTAACTAAGGATTAAATAAAATTATAATTGGACAATTCTTAGATGGGGTAAACGACACGCCAAATAGCACACTTATAAAGACGAGCAAAAATTTGCATATTCTCAATTTTACCGAATCGAATGGTTGCGATAAATAAATTCTACGACTTAAAATACCTAATTAAATTACTTTTTAGCTTTTAGCGTTGTATATTTTAAAACATATCATTAAAAAACAAAAGTTTCTTATTTTATATAGATCTGTTTATATAATTCAATGGTTTTTGTAGAATATTATGTCTAAAATTATGATGAACACTAGAGCATTGAGATCTAGGCAAAATTTAAGATAGAGGGTTTGCGCCAGGTTTGAGCTAATGTTTGCTTCTTGATCGCGGTACACGCGATATAATTCGGTCAAAGCACTTATGATGAAGATAATATAAACCACGATATTGCGAAATTTCATTGAAATGAGATTTTACATTAGTCAACAAGATTGAATTCTCAAATGGCATGAATGAAGGCGGTCTAATGTGTGAAAATATCATAAGGAGGATTTTAAGCTCAATTCTGATGGCAAAGAAAAGCTACTTAAATATTTGAAAGCAATTATCTAAATAATATAAATCACCGTGACTAAAAGTATAAGCCATTGAATTAAGCAATCTAAAAAAATCAATATTTTTACGTGACAGGATGGACCATAGTTTAATCATAAAAGCAAACGAGGTGTATACCAAAGTTCGGGAAATACATGGAAGGAAGCACCATACGTTATTTTGTGGCCAGAAATATGCGGATTTAGAAAGATTAAACACTTGAAGGGATATAAATGCATGGTCTTTCACATTGTTTATTGGGTTCGTTTTCACAATATACAGTCTATCTATTATTAAAAGGCACAATAAAACCTATACATATATCAAGACCATTTAAATATGGTATTAACATGAAACTAGTCTGCTCGCGTAATCAAAATGTGTAAAAATAATAAACTCTCGATTGATGGAGTGTGATACCTGATTAATATTACAGTAACATATCAATCCTTTATGAATAAGATACTATTATAGTTTTGAGTTTTTAAAGCAAATGACCAAAATTATAATGATATATCAGTCGAAGGAAATTTAAGATAAATATTTATAAATATTTTTATGTGAAAAAATAATAAAATAAAAAAGGTCAGGTGTTCATATTAAAAACAAATAAAGCATATCCTGACCGCTAACATGAGTGTTTTCTAGATGGCAGAGTGCCATCTAGTGTAACAGACATCAATTAAAAGTTGATTTAACCTGTTCCATGTATTTGGCCACTCATTTTCTTGATTTATCAACGTTTAGTTGATTTCTTTTCAACTAGATGGCGCTCTCTGCCATCTAAAAAACGCTCATGTTAGTGATCAAGATATGCTTTGTTTTTAAATATTTTTATGTTTAAAACAGAAAATTATCATTTTCATAATATACCTTTTGTAGTTCTTCCACACAAATTTATGTTTAATGATAAATAATTATTTTACAAACATTATCAAAACTTAAATGTTCTGAATTTAAACAAAATATTTTATAAATTAGTAGCATATTTTAAACTCATCATTTTTATTTTATTTCAATTTAAAGCGCTAGGTTTCCTTAAGGGCAATTGCGCTGTCATACATGTATTCCTTTACATGTACTTAAATATTCTAAATCTTAACAAAATATTTTGTAAAGCAGTAGCATCTTTTAAACTCAGTTTCGTTAAGAAACCAAAGACCTACCATAAATTAGAATATCTTAATCAAATTTGGATTCAAAGGTATAAACTCGAGTAAATATTACAGTAAATATTATATAGGCAAATGTGTTTCTAGTTTGTTATGGCAGAGTAATTAAACATAGACATCACGTTGGATGCCAAATATTCAATTGAATAAAGTGCAATGTGTCTAAATGTAAAATTACAGTACCAGTCTAACTTAATGAACGTTGCTGACAAAGTTACGTACTAGCAATTGACTTGAGTGAACTCTTTCCAATGTTGATAGAGTGAATTATTTATGTTTAAGGCTTTTATGATTAGATAGGATTCCCATAGTAAATTAAGAAGAGGCATCTCTTGATCGAACAACTAAAATTTTCTGATGCTTTACGCCATCAATCGGGATAAATATTTAAAAAAATTGTTGATTTTTCATTATTATTTGTGTAAATTGGCCAAAATACCCATTCTTTGTTGATCAAGTAAAGGTAACCACGTAGGTGTTTCGGGTTGTCGGCCCTCGTCGGCATGGTGAAATATGTATCTCAACGACCAAAAAAAAGCCCATTCAGGCATTTCGAAGAATCATGTAACGGGTAGTTAGAAGGTATTTGACTAATTCATGAATAATCAAAAATCAACGAATATTTTACAGTTATTAAGACAGATGGCGCAAGGCATCAGTAAATTTTAGCGTCAAGATCAGAAGAAACTTTTTATTAATTTATCTACCTGATATCAGTACAATTTCACTTTTATACTATTTTTTCACATTGTTTGGCGTTCTAACGCACTTCTGGCCTCAATTACTAGTTTCTCGAATTTTCAGAATGTCTGAATGACGAGTTTTTTGGTCGTTGAGGTACAGCTTGCACTACGCTGACGAGGGTCAACAGCCCGAAACGCGATCAGCAACTTTTATTTGCTCGATCAGGAGATGTATTTTTCTTGATATATATATATCTGATTCCTGTACAATTTCACTTTCGTAATTTTTTTTATTCTCATTACCTTAGTATTTTTAATATATCTGTTTGAAGAAGTAGATTGTCTTATTTGGATAATACAACTCGTATTAAACAGCTCCATTTTTTTAATATAGTGAGTCTTCCAACGCCTTATATATTAATAATTAATCATAGCTTAACCCTTTGTAAACACGAGAAGGAAGACGTTCCTATCAATGAAGACGCGAAAATAGTCTCGTTTTTTCCAAACATTAGAAAATTATTTACGCCCTTTACCTGCCGATTATATCCATAACAAAGTAGCTCTACCCCTGTTTCACTACAAAGAACTACGAATCTACTATAGTTTTTGTCGAAGAAATTTCCATTTGAGTTGTTATTTTTGAATAATAAATGAATTAACTTTGACCGCACAATATGCTACACATAGAATTTCTATATAGAGATAAAATATAAGGTGCCATAAAAATGTACTTTATTATTTAAAGATGCAATAACATGGCTTGCAATTCGTATTCATGGAAATTACCGTTATTTGAATAATTCTTCAATTTAAATGTTTTTCTGTATGAGTTTTCAGTTAGATTTAATTAGAATAATTCTATTTAACAATAAAATGCACTATGTATGGAGGGGTTTATTGGAATCAGTTATGACGATCAGATTCAGAGAAACCTCATAAAAATTTGACAAAGAATAACCAAGAAGTAGTATAAACACTTTATGGAGTAAGGTTCTATATATTACACATCATACTGGCCATTAACTGAATAGTAAAATGCCTTGAAGGACATCCTGTATATTTTGAACGTAATAAAAAGGTTTATTATTTTATTATGAAGTATATGATTTCTGCGACCCTCTTCCTCCCCCGACACCTATTTTATTATTTAGATATTGCTTCTCTTTCAAACAAAAAAATAAAGTGAAAAAATAGTACAAATTTGATATTATACTGGGAAAAGGTGCATAAATTATGAAAGAAAAAGACATCTCCTTCTCGTGCAACTGAAAGTTGCTAATGGCTTGTGCCCTATTTATCGGAATTTGGCCAACTCTGAAATAATTAAAAATCAACGAGAATAGTTAATATTTATTCCATTAGATGGTGTAAGCCATCAGCAACTTTTAGTTGCACAATAATAGATGCTTTTTTTTTCAAAAGTAATAAATGTTCTAAATAAATTGGAGATACATCCGGGAATAAGTTTCTTCATCACCTTTTATTACATAGACTCAAGATTTCGGGCATATCAGCCCAAAATCCAATGATTTTGCTATTGTTTTACTCCCGTTAAAGTGCTTATTAACCTCAAAAGCTTGAGTCTATGTTATAAAAACCGATGAAGAAACCTATTCCTGGATGTATATCTGATTTATTTTTAATTGAAATAGGTCAATAAATATTATAATAAAACTTACTGAGGTTATCATCAACGACAACAATAGCATCAATGACGAAAATAGGATCAATGCCAACAATGGCATCAATGATGACAATAACAACAATGACAACAATGGCATCAATGATGAAAATAATATCAATGACAACAATGGCATCAATGATGAGTAGCATCAATGATAAAATGACGACAATATCATCGATGGCGAGAATAACAATTTCGACAATTACATCATTGACCCTTTGCTTCAAGTCTTTAATAACACAAATTCTCTATATTGATAAACCTTGCCTTCTCTCTATTTAATATAAATCCTAAAAAAAAATTCATAATTTTTTTTCCAGTAAATATATCTTCAGTGAATTAGCCATCCCGTCCAATTCACCAATTTGGGCATGTTTGACTGAAGAAATCTTCAGCTAACATTCCCCAACATGAAGGTAAGTCATCGTGATGAAAATCACATTTTGTTGGAGAGGGTTGTTAGTAAAAATTTCAGGAGTGATTGAATATATAATATTCGCTCACTGAAGGATATTTTTTTAAAGATTCGATTAGGCATGTGATCCCTATTTAGCTTCAAACTAGCTTCCTGATTTTTCTTTTAGAAGAGTTTTCAAAAGAATACTATATTCTCCCATTTTTGAGTTTGCCTGAAAAGTTTTATGTGCCCTATTAGTAAAACAAAATCGGTTGGAAAATATTTCAACAAATATATTTAATCCACCAGGCCCACTGCAATGTCCTTTTGTCTTGGTTTATAATTATAACTAAAGGCCTGTGAAAGTGAAAGAAATGAGCACTGTTAAAAATGGTGTATTACATATTTAAGGTACTCGTGGTACAAGCCTGATAACCAACATGATTAGTTAGGGAATGATTTTAATGTAAATGCATCATATGTCTACACATGTGGTAGGCAGCTCGACTTTGTTACGTACAGATATTCCAAAGCTCCATTTGGTTACTTTTACTCATTGGTAGGATTAAAAATTATGAAAATCGGGAGCCATTGCAGCATTTGCTTCTTTCGAAAAAAGTTACGAATGTGGGATTTGATCTCCGATCATGGCTGTCGACGGTATGTATCACTCCTTCATCGAAACCCGTTGAAATTGGTGTTATCCGTTACTTGGCGGCAGGACAGTTTTGGATTCCATCCTGATGCACAATATAAATTATTTTTTGACATAACGATTCACTGTATTTTTTCTTGCATCTAGCAGATTCGGTTGTTCTGAAGATGAGCCAATCGAACGCCCGCCATCAGACAATTGATCCACTTTGCCGCATGTTGATTCTTGTACAAATTTGAGCTGGTTCCATTGTTCTATTCATATTACAATTTTGATTTTAATTTTCAAGAACCATATTTGGATTATGTATAAATTCTGAGCACTCAAACACAATCGAAAGTTGAATAATTGATTAAAAAAATTAAATATATGTCGTATCCGTCGTGGTCGAATGGAAGGGCGCGACCGTTGTGCATGTATTATCGACTTCTTCTCTTGAGCTAACTCGGCCTCTTTCTGGCCTGCTTGTCTCTTTGACTTGCTCATTTTATTGAGGTTCTTCTTTCTGTCGACTCTTATTTGTCGTATCCGTCGTGGTCGAATGGAAGGGAGCAGCCGTTGTGCATGTACGCTTCAAAAAGGAACATATTCCACACTTGTGAGCGCGCGCGATGGCTCCCAGGTTTATTTTGTACAGATTTAAAGATGGATTAAATTGTATTTACATTTTAACATATTAATTATGGCAAAAATAAATTATATCTCTTTGGAATTAATTATTCAAATTATGACATATATATATATATGTAAAATGTACCAAAATTTAAAGAAAAATGCGCACTTTGATATAAGAATGCAGAGTTCCAGAGAATTCCATCACCCTGCAGAAAACAATTTATTCTGCACCTAATGTTGTCTGGATATTTTTCAGAATTCCAGATGTAACGATATTAATATGAGGCTAATATTTATGCTTATATAATTTATTTTCTCGATCTTATTTAAAATATATATTTTGATGGAAAAATACCTCTGACCTCTTTAATATAAAAATAATATATAATGATAATAAATAGGCATATATTGCATTGTTACGTAGAAGAAAATCACATTCCAGAATGGAGGGAGAGTGCTTTAGAACGTTCAATAAAAATGTAGAAAAATCCTAGAACAACTGATTGGCCAATCTAAAGCGATTGCGCAATCGCTTTGTGCTGGTCGCTTTCTGTTGGAAAAAGTAACGTCGCACATTGGCTGTTCCCATGGCAACGGCCACTTCCTGCCGGACATCACGTGACCTGACGCCACCAATCGCCGGCGTACATGTATATAGGCTTCAGATTTGCATTTGTTTTTTTTTTGCTACTACGCTTGTTTTGTTTGACACTCTTTTCTTTACTTGTCATCTTGATAATTAAACAATCTTTTCTGAGATCCCAGCCTCTGATTCTCTTACATGGTAGCAGAGCGTGGTTGGTATCAAATATTTTTGTTTATCTAAGCTGAAATTCGTTTGCTTGCTCAAGATGACAACTGAACTTCTACAAATTCAAAAATTCAACGGCGATAATTTTCATCTATGGAAATTTCAAATGAAGATTATTCTAGAAGCAAAAGATCTTCTCAGTATAACTGATGGCTCTGAAGTAAAACCTGAAATAGAGGATATTGCAAGATTCTCTGAATGGAAAAAGAAAGATGCAAAATCCAAAATGCTGATCACTACTGCTCTAGAATTTAAATATCTTCAACAGCTTGTTAATTGCCAGACTTCAGCAGAAATGTGGAAGAAATTATCAACAATATATGAACTGAATTCTGAAACAAACAAATATTTGCTGCAACAAAGATTTTTAGAATATAAAATGAATCCAAATGATAACATTGCTACTCACATTTCCAAAGTTGAAACTCTGGCACAACAAATGAAAGATCTAGGTGAGCCAATCTCTGATGTTGCCCTAATTACAAAGATAATTTGCAGCTTGCCTGATAAATACAAGAATTTCATAACAGCATGGGATTCAGTTTCATCAGAAGAAAAGACACTAGAAAACTTGACGGCAAGATTACTGAAAGAAGAAAGCTTACAGGATCATTGGGATTCTTCAGGAAATTTTAAACCAGATAATGCCTTGATGACTTTTTCAAAGTTCAACAGAAATTCAACAGCTTCCAACAAACAACAGCAGCATCAACAATCCATTAAAGATAAAAAGAAGAACACACACTGTGGATATTGCAAGAAGAAAAGACATTGGTGGAAAGAATGCTATAAAAGAAAGGAAGAACAAAAAGGACAACAGCCAAGTTCTTCAGCCAGAGATGATAGCTGTGCTTTTTCAGCTGAGACAAGTGCCTTCCTCGTTGAAACAAAGGATTCCTGGATTGCAGATTCTGGAGCAACGGATCACATGACTTCCAGAAGAGAATGGTTCTCTACGTTCGAAGAAATACCAGAAGGTGTTCATCCCGTGTACCTTGGAGATGGAAAGAAGATCTATGCAAAAGGTAAGGGAAATATTGATATTCTCTCTTATGTTGATAGTCAGAAAATTAATGCAACTCTTTTGGATGTTCTCTATATACCTGAATTGGAGACCAATCTTTTCTCAATATCTACTGCAACAAAACATGGTTTGACGCTCATTTGTAAAGAAAATCAGATAAAATTGACTAAAAATTCGAAAGTGCTAGTTACTGGAATAAAGGACAATTCAAATCTTTATAGAATTTTTATTAAAGCAAAGCAATCTTCACAAACTCATGTTGCTCAGTTAAGTCTAGATATATGGCATCAAAGAATGGGTCATGTAAATCCTATAAAATTAACCCAAATGTTTGAAAATAATGTTTTTGAAGAAGACATTAAAATTAGAGAAAAGCCTGATTCTTTACTATGCAAAGCATGCATCTATGGAAAACAAAATAGAAATGTTTTTCACGCGTCAACAAGTCCAAATTCGACCTATCCAGGAGAGCTGATCTATTCAGATGTTTGTGGACCAATGAGTAAAAGATCACCAGGTGGATCATTATATTTTGTATCATTCAAGGATGATTTTTCGAGATTTAGAGTGGCCTACTTCATTAGGCATAAATCAGATGTACTTGAAAAATTTAAAGAATTTGTAAAAAGAGTTAGGACTGAAACTGGAAATAAAATAAAAAGATTCAGAACAGATAATGGCACGGAATTCTTAAATAAGAATTTTTCTGATTATCTAAAATCTCTAGGAATTGTTCATGAACTCACTGCTCCATATACCCCAGAACAGAATGGAATTGCTGAAAGAGATAACAGAACAATAGTTGAATCAGCTAGATGCTTGTTACATGGAAGAAAAATGCCGCTTGAACTGTGGGCTGAAGCCGTAAACACAGTAGTCTATCTCTTAAATAGATGTACTACTAAAGTATTGGGAAATTCTACACCTTATGAAATATGGTACAAGAGAAAACCCTCCATCTTACATTTGAAAACTTTTGGATGTAACGCTTATGTGCATATACCAAAAGATAACAGAAAGAAATTAGACAAAAAGAGTATTCGTACATTTTTTGTTGGATATACTGAAACTAACAAAAATTATAGAATGTGGGATCCTATTGCTAGAAAAATTATCATAAGCAGAGATGTAATATTTACTGAAGCTAATACATCAGAAAATATTCAGGATAACCAACAAGAGCAGGTAACTATATATAGTGAAGAAAGTGTTGATAACACAAATACCAGTTCCAAACCAGAAGAATCATGTCGATACCCTCTCAGGAATAGAATCAGAGAAAAGGAACAAACATCAACCAGCTGTACAAGAGCTATTTCATATGCTTGTTATGTCCATGACCAATAACCATTGAACTATGAAGATGCAATTGTAGGACAAAACTCAAAACAGTGGAAACTAGCTATGGACGATGAATTTAATTCCTTGATGAAAAATCAAACATGGACTTATGTGACACTACCATCAGACAGAAAAGCTATTGCATGCAAGTGGGTATACAAAATAAAGCAAAATGCAGATGGATCAAATAAAATGTTTAAGGCTAGACTAGTTGCGAAAGGTTATTCACAAAAACCAGGACTTGATTATGGTGAAACCTTTTCTCCAGTAGTAAAATTTGATTCAATTAGAACAATCTTATCACTTTGTGCATTACTTGATATGGAAAAGATTCAATTAGATGTAAAATCTGCCTTCTTGAATGGTGATTTGGAAGAAGAACTTTACATGGAACAACCCCAAGGTTATGAAAACCCAGATTTTCCAAATCATGTTTGCTCTCTTCAGAAAATCATCTATGGTCTTAAGCAATCCCCCAGAATGTGGAACAAGAAATTTCATGAGTTTTTAATTAAGTTCGATCTCAAACCTAGCATATCAGATTCATGTGTCTATACAATGAAATGTAAACAGGCTTACATATTACTTGCAATATATGTAGATGAGTGCTTAATCTGCAGTGTAAATAAATAACATTTAGATGATATAGTACAGTACTTAAATTCCAATTTTGAAATAAAAACTTTTACTGCCGATTATTTCCTTGGCCTACAAATATATCGAGATAGAACAACTAAAATGTTATTTCTGCATCAAGCCTCATACATTGAAAGAACACTTGAACATTACAACCTTCTTGAAATTAAGTTGCAATCTGTACCTTCTGATCCTTACTCAAAACTAACAAAAGAGATGTGCCCAAAGGATGATCAGGAAATTGAAGAAATGAACAAGATTCCATACAGACAGACAATTGGTAGTTTAATGTACCTCATGACTGGAACTAGACCTGATAATGCCTACGCAGTCAGCAGGGTTAGCCAATTTATGAACAACCCAGGACCTTCACATTGGACCGCAGTAAAGAAAATATTCGGATACTTAAAAGCTACGAAAAACATCGGTATTTGTTTTGGTGGGAGTTCCTGCACTACAACTCTGATAGGTTTTTCCGATGCTGATTTTGCTGGAGACCTAGACACAAGAAAATCAACCACCGGATATGTGTTCATGTTGAATAATGGACCTATTTCTTGGTGCAGTCAAAAACATGCAATTGACCTACTTTATGTCTGCTTCAATGATCAAGCTGCAGACATATTTACGAAAGCTCTACCTCCAGAAAGGTATAGAAGACTAAGGAGCCAACTTGGACTGTTTGAAACAACGGAGTGCACGTTAGGTGGGAGTGTTGGAAAAAGTAACGTCGCACATTGGCTGTTCCCATGGCAACGGCCACTTCCTGCCGGACATCACGTGACCTGACGCCACCAATCGCCGGCGTACATGTATATAGGCTTCAGATTTGCATTTGTTTTTTTTTTGCTACTACGCTTGTTTTGTTTGACTCTCTTTTCTTTACTTGTCATCTTGATAATTAAACAATCTTTTCTGAGATCCCAGCCTCTGATTCTCTTACACTTTCTGATTAGCTGACCAACCGTGACCGTTCTGGAAAAATCAACTCCGGAATATATAGGGAGGAGAAACCAATGCCGAGGGAAGAAAGATAAGAAGTGAAGTAGAAAAACGAAGCTACGTGGTATTCTCCGAGAAAGCTGCTGTCTCAAGAGGTCGGACTGCTGCTTACCGCCGACGCCGGTGTACTTCCTATAAGATTCTAGAAGGTTCTACGAACTTCTGTCTCCTGTTCTGCTCCTGCTTTCCCTCACCGTGCTGCAGTTGGTGAGTTTGTAACTGCTGTGTTTTTTATTGCTGCTTTATTTTGGACTCTTCTGTAATTATTTTATATCGACGAGGGCCGTTAGCCCGAAACCATGGTCTCTAGTTGGACGCTTTTCAGTTTGCCAAAGCTGGCGTTGTGGCTTTGTCACCGACCCGAGGCCGGTAGTTTGCGGCGAAGGTCAATAGATGGCGTCTGATTTTGACGTCTATTTTGACGGGAGAGGCGACCCTTGTCTCTTTAGATATATACATATGTTATATGAAAAATTATTTAATATTAAATAATATTTCCTAAATACAAAATTATTCTGTAAAGTCGACATCCAGATGTTGTGGTTCTCCTTTGGCCGCCTCAATTTTTTCTGTAGATTTGTAATCTTTATTTTCTTTATTTATATGCCTAAAATTAGGTATTTATTGATTAAAATACTTTATTCAGCACAATTAAAGGAAAATGTGATTGAAACTGTTTTACCACATTATTTTTACCACACACACACACGACTGCAATATCATCAAATATTCATATATTGCATCCATTACCCTGAATACATTTATATTCAAAATAAGCAAATAATAATATTCAAATTCTCAAAATTATAATTTATTATATATATATATATATTATAAAAAATAATTAGATTTCGGTTAAGTTTTGATTATTTGAGATTATATAGAACTATTAGTTGCCGATCATACTGAGGATTAAAAACATGATTGGGATTGCTGTCGTGGTAAAATAACAAAATCTATAGATCAATATTGCTTGATTTTGCTTATGGAATATATAAAAAACACAATTTGACAAAAGTACTGCCTGGCTTAAGGCGTAAGAATAAAAAAATAAAAACTTATTTACATAATTTACAAACGTTTTGAGCCGCCCATCGGGAAACAACAACAATGAGATTTTTATAGGGGAAGCGTGACCTCTGGCGGTCGATTTAACGAGTATTTAAATCTGCGAAATATAATTTTTAATGAAAAAATATTTTAATATAACATATATGTGGTGAGGTCTGGTAGCCTCTTGTTGACTCCTGTCGAATAACTATGTGATGAGGTATCCAGTCGACTTAAACTCTGGTGTGAGTCCCTGTCAACTCTCGCTATACTGTGTTGACCGAGAGGAACAGTCAAAATGAGGAGTTTTCCAGTACCCCTCTGCACCTTGTAAGACCTTTAAAAGTTCTCACAGAGTACAGGCCCTCGTGGTCGAGGCAGAGTGGAAAGCTTGGGAATGTCCACACAAAAAAACGAAGACACAGTTGTTCTAAGAAAGTTCCGTGAACAGATAAAAGTTGAGCTAGGAGCGAAAGATGGAGATAGAAGAGTTCTTACAGGGCTACATGGTCGATGAGGTGACCAGGGGTACAACCGACGAGGGCTCACGCAGATGGTAAAGTGACTGTCAAGTGAGTGTATTTTTGGCTAAAGACGGGGGTATTTTATATATTTTCCGAGAAAGGGAGTGTTGCATTTCAGCAGATGCACACGAGGGTGGATCACGGGTGAAATTGAACACTGGCGCCGTGGCAGTTTCCATTTTTAGACCTTGTTGTGGGAATTCTAAATCTATCTCGATTTAAGACGTTATGACTTCTATCTCTTGCTTCAGCTCAACTCTTAATCTATTACAGAGTTTTATTTATTTATCCTCAGTTTGGACAAAGTACAATACATATGATGATGTAATGACACATTCAATCATGTGTATAATCATTTACAGATGTGTTTCTATTATACAACATGAAAATCTTGTAATAAGTTATATACAATATGGGGTTTTCGGTAAAATTACCATATATATATATAAATAGTAATTGTTTTTATATTTGGAAAATAGAGGAAAAGTAAACTATTAAGAACAACAGATTTTGAATTAATTTTGAGTCAGAACAGCAAGCTAATTCTGTATCAAATAGTATAGTTATGAAAAATTTTAAGATCAATAATTTTTTTAAATTTAATTTGAATGTGTGAGGTTTGTTTTTTATTTTTTTGTAATAAATAATTAGTTAGATTATATTTTTAAAAAAAGAGAAAAAAAAAGGTAACACCAGCAAAGCATCGGCAGTTACGCGTCATAGGCTGGGTGAAAAAAGGAATAAGCGAAGAGAAAGTTTTAAAGAGAAGAGCAAAGACAGAACCATGATAATAATTTTCCAAATATAAGATAAAGCCAATTAGAGAGAGAGAAAAGTATTTTTTGCTCTATTTTCTCTCTTGATGAGAGAAGTTAGATTTTTGTAAATTTTTTTTTTTTGGGAATTTTTTTTTTTATATATAAGCTTATTTTAAAGACGATCTAGTGTCAAAGTGGAGGACACTATATAAGATAATATATTTAATTAGGAAGGATGAAAACCTTAAGGGTTAGACCAATTGAAAACCATAAAGGTTAGACCAGATGGAAAGAGGATGGTACTCAGGTGGGCCTCTTCAGATGAAGACCTGAGCAGCAGTTTCGGCCCTTACTCCATTACTGCCAAACCATACCTCTTCGACCAAATAGAAAGCAATTTTAGGTTGGAACGGAGATAGGGTAATAGCTGAACCTTAGATATACTACAAAAATCAACTAATGAACTAAGACATTGTCACCTTCTGCACTTTCAAACCTAACTCAAAACATGTTTTTTCAGTTCAGAAGTTAAATTGATTCGGTTCCCTAGACTTAATCAGATTGATATATACTTATCCCTTAGTGTTAAACTTTAAATCAAATTGTGTTTATTCTTTTTGGGTATAAGGACTGTAAGAGA
The DNA here is from genome assembly GCA_030710605.1 of Cordylochernes scorpioides. NCBI lineage: Eukaryota > Metazoa > Arthropoda > Arachnida > Pseudoscorpiones > Chernetidae > Cordylochernes > Cordylochernes scorpioides. The sequence goes on along the minus strand of CP092872.1, from coordinate 50,984,860 downwards.
CTGATAAGAAATTAGTAATACAGTTAAATTCTTAACTTGTTTGAATTTAATCATACTTTCTTGTAGTTCCAATTAATCCTTATCCTCTCCTACTACTAATATCTTATTATTTTCCTGCAGTCCTATTATTTAGAGTGTATGAACACAATTTGGACTATAATCTGAACCTACTAACATCAGGCAAAGTTTATTTTTCTATGTTCTTTAATGTTAGATTTCCTGTTCCTTTGTCGACGCACATTGTTAAAGGCTTGGGATATGATCAATTTTTCCTATATTTACAATAATCATTTAACTGTATTACTAATTTCTTATCAGTCTCTTACAGTCCTTATACCCAAAAAGAATAAACACAATTTGAATTAAAGTTTAACACTAAGGGATAAGTATATATCAATCTGATTAAGTCTAGGGAACCGAATCAATTTAACTTCTGAACTGAAAAAACATGTTTTGAGTTAGGTTTGAAAGTGCAGAAGGTGACAATGTCTTAGTTCATTAGTTGATTTTTGTAGTATATCTAAGGTTCAGCTATTACCCTATCTCCGTTCCAACCTAAAATTGCTTTCTATTTGGTCGAAGAGGTATGGTTTGGCAGTAATGGAGTAAGGGCCGAAACTGCTGCTCAGGTCTTCATCTGAAGAGGCCCACCTGAGTACCATCCTCTTTCCATCTGGTCTAACCTTTATGGTTTTCAATTGGTCTAACCCTTAAGGTTTTCATCCTTCCTAATTTAATATATTATCTTATATCGTGTCCTCCACTTTTACACTAGATTGTCTTTAAAATAAGCTTATATATAAAAAAAAAATTCCCCAAAAAAAAAAAAATTACAAAAATCTAACTTCTCTCATCAAGAGAGAAAATAGAGCAAAAAATACTTTTATCTCTCTCTAATTAGCTTTATTTTATATTTGGAAAATTATTATCATGGTTCTGTCTTTGCTCTTCTCTTTAAAACTTTCTCTTCGCTTATTCCTTTTTTCACCCAGCCTATGACGCGTAACTGCCGATGCTTTGCTGGTGTTACCTTTTTTTTTCTCTTTTTTAAAAATATAATTTAACTAATTATTTATTACAAAAAAATAAAAAACAAACCTCACACATTTAAATTAAATTAAAAAAATTATTGATCTTAAAATTTTTCATAACTATACTATATATATATATATAGTGTAGAAACTATATAACAAAATTATAACAGTGATTCTAATTTTAAAACTTAAGTAGCAAACTGATAATAATGATAACTTATATCAATTAGATTTGATTAGATTAGCAAGCTAAATCTAAATTAATTATAATAATAAATAGTTATTTAATTTTATAGTCCAGTTTTGTATTAATATTATCTTCACTATTATGATCATTTAAATTCAAATTATAAAATTTGTAAAATGTTATTAATTTGTAGATAGAGAGAGAAAAAAAAATCCTTAACTTCTAATACATCCTCAAGTTAATTATATATTTATAATTAATAACAATAAAAATTAACAACGTAACGTCTATTACATCGGCTTTTACACGTCATTTAGACATACTCTAATCCTATATATAGAATAATCGAAGAGAGAATATATATAATAGTTAGAAAAAAGAGAGAAAGACAGAACCATGCACTTTTAATCAAACTAATAATAAGGTAAAAAAAAAAATTTTGTAAAGAAGGTAGATAAGATTGTTAGTATATATATATATATTTTTATAATTTTATATTTTATCCTTTTTTTTTTTTTTTAAGATTTTTAAAGGTTTTTTTTATTTTATAATATGATTATAAATAGTTGTATTTAGTAATATATCTATAGTATGAATTAACATTTGTTATAAGTTTGGATATTATGTTTTGAAACCCTAATGGTAGACCAGACATACACAAAAAACTTTAAATTGAAATAAATTGGAAAAAGAGATCTGCTGGACCGGGGATCTTCAGATAAAAGTCCAACGACATTTCACCCCTTATTAGTTTGATTAAAAGTGCATGGTTCTGTCTTTTTCTCTTTTTTCTAACTATTATATATATTCTCTCTTCGATTATTCTATATATAGGATTAGAGTATGTCTAAATGACGTGTAAAAGCCGATGTAATAGACGTTACGTTGTTAATTTTTATTGTTATTAATTATAAATATATAATTAACTTGAGGATGTATTAGAAGTTAAGGATTTTTTTTTCTCTCTCTATCTACAAATTAATAACATTTTACAAATTTTATAATTTGAATTTAAATGATCATAATAGTGAAGATAATATTAATACAAAACTGGACTATAAAATTAAATAACTATTTATATATATATATATATATATATATATTTAAAAATAAAAAAGGCATATCCTGACTAGGAGCACATGTGCTTTTGAGATGACAGAGCGCCATCTAGTCGAAAAGAATCCAATTGAACAGTTATTTAGCCTGTTCCCTGAAATTTGGCAAACCCAATTTCTTGGTAAATCAAGAAAAGCCACCCATAGCTCTGTCATCTGAAAAGCACATGTGCTCCTGGTCAGAATATACCTTTTTTATTTTTTAATATCAACACCTGACCTTATTATTTTTTATTTTGAAAATTATTTTTCTATATATATATATAATATAATACAATAAGGTGCTCTCTATAATTAAGAAATAAAGGCGTTAACACTTATATTCCTTTTATATATTTCTAATTAAATCTATATAAAAACCTCACACAATTTTTAGAAAGAATTGGGAGAACTAAATTAGCTTTGTTAGAGAGTTCTACAAGTAGAAACTCTATGTAAAAAAAAAGAAGATTAAAGAAGCTACAAAGAGGAAATTGTAATAAGAAAAGTCGACGTAAATTAACCAATCGGGTAGACCATTAATTTCCCACTTTTATAAGTTCCGAACTTCAAAAAAATCTTTCGCCACTTTTTTACACTTTCTTTCTGAAGTTGTGGACATGAATAAATTATGAATAATTATTATTTTTGAGTAGTTCACATATTTCTTTTCTCAAGCTCTCTAATTATGAGTAATTGCTTATTTTTTATTTGTGGTTTAACTCTATACACATCTATCCTTATTATATCTATGTGCACAAATCAATGTATTTATTCTTATTAAATTAATTATAATTGTATGTGGTCTTGATAGATTGAATCTTTAGAAATGGTGAAGAACTTCAATTTAGTATTTTTTTTACCAAAAAAATTGGTCATCAAGGCATCCTGAAAAATCATGAAACGGGTAGTTAAGGCCAGAATTGCGTGAGAACACTACACAATGTGAAAAAATAGTACAAATGTAATATTGTACTGGGATAAGGTGCATAAATTAAGAAAAAGGCTTCTTCTTATCGAGCAACTGAAAGTTGCTGATGGCTTGCGCCATCTATCGGAATAAATATCAACTATTCTCGTTGATTTTTAATTATTCCAGAATTGGCCAAATACCCATTCTTGATTAATCAAGAAAAGCTAACCACGGACGCGTTTCGGGCTGTTGGCCCTCATCAGCGTGGTGCAAGCTGTACCTCAACGACCAAATAAATTGGTCATTAAGTCATCCTGAAAAACATGAAACGGGTAGTTAAGGCCAGAATTTTTCACATTGTGTAGCGTTCTCACGCAATTCTGGCCTTAACTACCCGTTTCATGATTTTCAGGATGCCTTAATGACCAATTTTTTTGGTCGTTGAGGTACAGCTTGCACCACGCTGATGAGGGACAACAGCCCGAAACGCGTCCGTGGTTAGCTTTTCTTGATTAATCAAGAATGGGTATTTGGCCAATTCTGGAATAATTAAAAATCAACGAGAATAGTTGATATTTATTCCGATAGATGGCGCAAGCCATCAGCAACTTTCAGTTGCTCGATAAGAAGAAGCCTTTTTCTTAATATATGCACCTTATTCCAGTACAATATTACATTTGTACTATTTTTTCACAAAGTATTTATTAATTTTATTATTTTTATTAACAGAGTGGTCATTTTATGTTTATATTTTGCTACTCTGTAAATTTCCCTCGTGGCTTATTTTTTGTTTACCATTTATAGTTTGTCCTTGCCTTAAATAAATTGCTGTCTCATCCTGAAGTTTGTCTTCCCTAATTTTCCACGTGGCAATATATATATATATATATCCTTTATATATATATATATATATATATATATATATATATATATATATATATATATATATATATATATGAAAATAGTACAAATGTGACATTGTACTGGGATAAGATGCATAAATTAAGAAAAAGGCATCTACTTATCGTGCAACTGAAAGTTGCTGATGGCTTGCGCCATCTATCGGAATAAATATATATCTATATAAATGAAATGCGAAATCGATGTTTGTTATCGCATCACGCAAAATCTACTGACTCAATCATTATGGAATTTCGCATGTAGTTAGCTGAAGATTTCATTTAACATATAGGCTATTCAAAAACTACAAAGGTTAATGTACTTTTTTAAAAAAATATTTAACTGAAATGAATTAGTTCCCGCCTTTTGCCGCTTGGCGCCGCACTGGTCGAGACGAATTTGATTGGTTAATAGCTTTACACTTATTTTGTTAGTTTACACGATGCATTTTTCAAAAGGTAAGATTATATATATTTATTTAAACTTATTGTTTATAAATATTTTTCTAATTTAATTGCTACTACGTTTTTTTAGATAAGGTATACTGTTTGATTCTCATAAGGAATATTCATATTATATTATATATTCATACAATCATAATCATTTACGATTTAGATTATTGTTTAGAAATATTTTTCTAATTATGTTTTTTTATGTATAGCTTGCTACATATATTTTACTATTTATGTTTGTTCCATGCAATAGTTTTATACTTATTAGCATTTATATTGTAAGCAGCTTCTATGCATTTTTAGTAACTGCTTTTTATGTTTTTTTCTGTATAGCTTGCTACATATATTTTAATATATTTGTTTGTTCCATGTAATAGTTTTATACTTATTAGCATTTATATTGTAAGCAGTTTCTATGCATTTTCAATAACTGCTTTTTTTTAGGGGTAGGCTCAATTTATTGGGCAGTTTTTTCAACCAAATTTGACTTTTTTTTTAAAGCTTCTTCCATTGTCTTTTTTTTTTTTGTTTTGCTGTCATTCGTTTAGGTAGTATTTATATTTATCTGCTTCATAATATGTAGCTGCTCATATATATCTATATGGTACAACATATTTTTGCATATATAGGTGCAATTAACTTTAAGTAAATTAAAGTACAATCAACAATCTGACCAATGAGGGAGCCAGAATATGTTCTACTCATATTTATTGTGCATATTTTTTCAGCAAATTATACTTTTTTTTTACGTCTTCTTCCATTTGATTTTTTTTTATCAGTTGTTTTACCTTTTCACTGAGTTTTATGCATTTTTCCCCTCCTTTCAGATTATTTCTATGCATTTTTTATTTTGGCCTTAGTCGTGAGTCGAGCTTATTTTAATACACTATTTTTTATTTTTTTCTTCATTCTCAGCCCTTGATGTTTTACATTTTTCAGTTATCCTTATTTTTATTTTTACTAATGGTTTGTGTTTGTAGGTATGCCAAGCCATCGGAGAAGCAATCTTTCTCAGCGTTCCAATAGCTCTAGGGTTCAGCATGCTTACAGACTGCGCGAAACCAGAGGACAGAATATTCGAAGATTGCGTGAACAGTCCGCGCGTCGAGCCGCTGTGCGGTCGTTAGCGACACCTGATCCCATCCATTCTCGCTTACAGGCGCATTCAGAGATATATTTTTCTACTCGGAGGAATACTAGAACAAATACTTTTTTCAGCAGCGTTTGGTCTTCTATGGAAAATGCAGGTTTTAATTATTCTGTTGCTATTGAATACTTCAAGCACCCTTTAATTTCCCTTGAGATGATGGACACTACATGCAGGTTTTGTGGGGCCTTAAGATGGAAAGATGAGTCTTCGGGAATGTGCTGTTCAAACGGGAAAGTCCGTTTGCCATTAATTGACTTACCTCCCGAGCCACTTCGCAGCCTAATATCTGGAGAGAATTCTGATTCAGTCCAATTTTTGCGTAATATTCGCAAATATAATTCCTGCTTTCAAATGAAATCATTTGGAGCTGAAAACCAAACCCACTCTGTTACTTTTCCAACCACATTTTCTATCCAAGGCCAGGTCTACCACAGAATAGGTTCACTTATGCCATCTGAGAACCAACCAAGTAGATTTCTTCAGATCTATTTTATGGGCAATAATGAAGATGATGATGATATTCAGACTGATCGAAGATGCCAGAAAATTCAGGGAGTACGTCGTAATATTGTACAGGGTTTGCAGCGCATGTTGCACCAACACAATCTACTGGTTCAACATTTTAAAACTGCACTTGAAAATCTCCCCAGTGATGCATACAGAGTTGTTGTAAATGCTGATCGGGCACCTCCTTGTCAACATCCTAGACGGTATAATGCTCCTACAGCTAATGAGGTTGCGATTGTCTTAGCTGGTAATCAGTTTGGCTCACGTGACATTGTTTTACGTCAGCGAGATAATTTGCTGCCACATGTTAGCGACACACATCGCTTTTATGATGCCCTTCAATATCCTTTAATTTTCTGGAAAGGCCAAGAAGGATATTCTTTTCATATTCCTCAGATCGACCCAAACACTAGACAGCCTTTGTCAAGTAGAGTGTCTTCTATGGATTTTTATGGCTATTTTATTATGGTTCGCCGAAATAGTCCAAATGTCATTGTTCAATTTGGCCAGCTCTTTCATCAATTCCTGGTCGATATGTATGCTAAGGTAGAAAGTGAACGTTTGCGCTATATTACGCTGCACCAGAGAAACTTGCGTGTAGAGAGTTATATTCATTTGCGCGATGCCCTGTCAACTGATGCAAATATTAACCCTAATAGCTTGGGTCAAAGGATCATTTTACCATCAAGTTTTGTCAATAGTCCCAGGTATTTGGCAGAATATACGCAGGATGCTTTTTGTTATGTTCGGAAATTTGGGCGTCCAGATCTTTTTATTACTTTTACAAGTAGCCCCTCTTGGGAAGAGATATCTGCAGCGTTGCTACCAGGACAAAAACAGCTGGATAGACATGATATCACAGCTCGGGTTTTTCGGCAAAAATTAGGTAAATTTATTGGGGCTCTAACAAAAGGCCAATTGTATGGAGCAACAGTTGCGTGGATGTATTCTGTTGAATGGCAGAAAAGGGGACTTCCTCATGCTCACATATTAGTTTGGCTAGCAAATAAGCTCCGTCCCACTCAGATAGACTCTGTTATATGTGCTGAGTTTCCAGATCCTATTCAAGACCCGCTATTGTATAACATTGTGGTTAAGAATATGATACATGGGCCTTGCGGTGAGTACAAAACTGTTTCCCCTTGTATGAAGAATAGTAGCTGTTCTAAAAAATATCCAAAACAGTTTTTGCTGGAAACCCAGACTAATGAGAATGGTTATCCTTTATATAGGAGACGCGCACCTGAAGCAGGTGGCTTTACTGCAAAGGTTAAAATACGTGGACGCGAAGAGGTCACAATTGACAATCGTTGGGTGGTGCCTTATTCTCCATTGCTATCGAAGATGTTTTGTGCGCATATCAATGTTGAGAACTGTAGTTCTGTTAAGGCAATAAAATATATTTGCAAATATGTCAATAAGGGCAGTGATCAAGCTATTATTAATTTACGCAGAGAAGGTAGAGGTCCTGACCCTCAAAATGAGGTGCGAATGTATCAGTGTGCCAGATACATAAGCAGCAATGAAGCTGTTTGGCGTCTTCTCAGCTTCCCTTTACACCAACGCCATCCAGCTGTTATCCATTTAGCTGTGCATCTTGAGAATGGAGAACGGATATATTTCAATCAAAACACTCTTGCCCATCGAATGCGTAATCCACCAAGGACAACCCTGACTGCATTTTTTTCATTATGCCAAACTGATTCCTTTGCTAGGACCCTGCTCTATCCTGATGTTCCCCAATACTACACTTGGAATTCTTCTGCCCACGAATGGAGAAGGCGAGTTCAAGGCAAGCTGGTCGAAGGACGGCCTGGAGTGAAGAGATCAGACACTATTGGACGGGTTTACGCTGTGCATGTCAGTAACTTTGAATGCTTTTGTTTACGTATGTTACTACATAACGTCAAGGGACCAACTTCCTTCGCATATTTGAAGATTGTTAATTGCAGTCAAAACGAAACATTTAGAGAAACATGCGCAGCTCTTGGATTATTGGAGAATGATAACCATTGGGTTGTCACAATGGATGAGGCCGTTCTTTGTCAGGCTCCTACAAGAGTAAGGCAATTGTTTGCCATATTAATTTCTACGTGCACAATTTCGAACCCTCAGCAGTTATGGATTACCTATAGAGATGAGATGGCAAGTGATATTCTTCATCGTTATCGGCTTCTTGATTCCTCCATCAGGTATAATGATCTGATATATAATGAAACATTGTGTAACATTGAGGATTGTGTCGTATCTATATGTGGGAAGAAACTGCAGGAATTAGGCTTAGGAGCACCCAGGAGAAATGTGGTTACCAATTCTGACATTTTGAGTGAACTTGCGTATGATACGGCAGAACTTGAAGACAATGTTGCATCCAAGAGATGCCCAAACTCTTGCCAGAACAAAGAAGAGTTTTTGATGCTGTTTTAGCAAAAATTAATTTGTCACAACCCATAATTATATTTTTAGATGCGCCGGGGGGAACAGGTAAAACATTTCTTTTGAATCTTCTATTAGCAATGGTTAGGAAGGAACAAAATATTGCCATTGCTGTTGCTTCCTCAGGGATAGCTGCAACATTGCTTGCGGGCGGAAGAACTGCACATTCAGTGCTGAAATTACCTCTGACTTTTGCAGAGGGCCAGACTGCTGTTTGCAATATACGAAAAAATAGTGATAAAGCTTCACTTTTACGTAGCTGTAAGTTGCTGGTTTGGGATGAGTGCACCATGGCCCATAAAACTGCCTTGGAAGCCCTTGATCGGACATTACAGGATATCCGTGATGATCCACAACCCATGGGTGGTTTAGTAGTGCTTTTGGCCGGTGATTTCCGACAGACTCTTCCTGTAGTCACTAGAGGTACACCTGCTGATGAGCTGAATGCCTGTTTAAAGTCTTCTTATCTTTGGAGCCATATTGTGAAAATGCACCTCACAGTCAACATGAGAGTTCAACTCCATAACGATACCACTGCTGCACAATTTGCAGACGAACTCTTAAAGATAGGAGAAGGTCAGCTAGAAACTGATTCCGAGGGTAATATCCAGTTTTCAAATACTTTTTGCCAAGTGGTGGAATCTTCAGAAAGTCTGTATGAAAAGGTTTTCCCTAATATAGGTGTAAACTATTTATCTGAAGAATGGTTATGTGCCCGCACTATTTTAGCCCCCAAAAATAGCACTGTGCTAGAAATAAATAATACAATATTAAATTCAATCCCGGGTGAAAGCAAAATCTATAGATCAATTGATACAATGGTTGATCCTGATTAATCTGTGTCGTATCCCCCTGAATTTTTAAATTCACTGGAATTGTCTGGTACACCTTCACACAAAATTTTACTAAAAGTTGGTGTGCCAGTAATTTTAATACGAAACCTTGATCCACCCCGTCTCTGCAATGGCACTAGATTATGCATCACTCAAATGGGCACTAATGTTCTCCAGGCTCGAATTTTAATTGGCTCTTTTCGAGGGGAAGAGGTCCTTATTCCTAGAATACCTATTATTCCAAATGATCTGCCTTTTAAGTTTAGACGCTTGCAATTCCCAGTTATGGTTGCCTTTGCTATGACAATTAATAAATATCAGGGTCAAACATTGCAAGTAGTTGGTGTGCATCTTGAGTCTCCCTGTTTCTCGCATGGGCAACTCTATGTAGCATGCTCCCGTGTTTCCAGCCCAAATAATTTATTTGTCTTTAGTTCTACTTTTAGCAAGACACGCAATATTGTTTATCAGGGGGCTTTGATCTAGATTTTGACAATTTTGAAAGAGATTTCTTCGAATATAATGCTTTTGGGAAGCTTGACTTTTGTAAATACATAATTTGTCAATAATTTGTTCATCATTATTGCTCTACTGTAGTTTCATCAATAAAGATTTTTTTTACTTTTTTTTTCACATTTAATTCATTTACATAACTCTATTATTGAAAATTGTTTTTTTTATGGTGTCAACATTTCTGGTTCAATTAAGGTTTTTGTTAGCCTGCAACACACCTTCTCATAGCTCACTGCATTTATCAGGATAACTTTGCTGTTTTGAATTTTACACCATTAGTATTTTCATGACTCTATAATATTATATTTGTTTGCAGAATTTATAAACAATTTGGTTTGGGTTATGTACATTAAGAATTTGTAAAAATATAAAGGTCAAAGTTTTACAACAAAAAAATAAATAAATTTGGAACACCATTTCTCTCACATTTAATTTAATGATGCTTCATTTATGATTTTTAGGGTTGCATTATTTTTATGCATATTATTTTTAAAAATTTGTGTTAGCAAGACATGGAATATTGCTAAGTTAATGTAATATTAACAAAAACTTTACCAACCCATGAAGCTTTAGCTCCAGTCTTTTACCGCTGGGGGCAGCACTGTTAGAGCTAATAAATGCTTTCGATTGGTGCTTACTTTTACATGCTGTTTGTTTTTAGATTAAATTGATACAAATCAAGTTAGCATTTTTTCATGCTTCAAAAGTTAAGATTATATTTTTAACGTTTCATAATACTTTTTAAATTAAAGCCGGAAATAATATTGCTTTTTTCCCATCCTGCAGGTCTACATTACACTGCAACATGCTATCATAACTCTGGCTTTTGGCTTTGATATTTATGTATTGTGAAAGTACTGTTTGCTACCTTAAGCTCTGGAGAGATTATAATGTGTCTACAGATCCATCATATGGAAATCACACCATAGTAAAAATGCATTTAGCTGGTAGCAATGTATCGCATGTGTAGACATGTGGTGCGCTTACAGTAAAAGCAGTCGCTACCTACCCACCATGATTATCATGGCCTGTACCACGTGTACTAGGGATAATTTAAAAAAAAAAGGTAGCAAGACCTGATACAAATAAATACATTATGTGTGGTTTCAGTTACATTTTGGCTATCTTCAGACAAAGGTACTGAATACATTCAGTAATTTTGTCTTTATATGGCAGCAATGCTGTTACTGAAACATCACACATAATTTTTTAATTTTTTTTTTGGTCTTGCTTTTTTGGTATTTTTAAAATTGCCCTTGACTATTAGAAAATTATGAAAATTTCCTTTTTATTTTATATGCCATTTTGAAAAGTACATTATTTTGTTAAAATATCCAATTTCCCACACTTTTCTAAAACTGCAACAAAAACTAATAAAAAATTCTTCCAAGTCCAGGTATTTCAATATTGTAGAAATATATTACATTTATAAAAGTTGCTTAACTATTTAGATATGTAAATTTCGGATTAGGTGCCCTTTAAAATGTTTGCTCTGGCTGTTTCTTCTTGGACAGCCGAGAGTGAAGTGGACAAAGTGAAATTTTCGGGTTGTGCCGACCATTTTCCTTTATTCACACTTATCACTAGATTTTTTTTTTTATTTTTAAGAATAAAAGCCCAGTTTGGTTCTTGCACTCACTGGAGGGGTTAGACTTTTCAAGAATAAGGAGCCATTGGGGCAATTTTTTTTTTTCCTGAACAAAGTGTCTGAACTGCATTCGATGATCCCGGGTCATGGTTTTTAAAAATTAACAGTTCAGACCACTCCTCCAAACAGCACTCTATTCATTAGATGTGTTTGTGAAATGGATCCTATATTTCAGATTTTTTTACAAGCATTTTCGATATTGCTGTTTGCAGTTTATCTCCATTTTGCTGAAAGAAAATTCATTACATTGAGTTTACAAACAGTTGGGGCCTCTATTCATTCATGAGTAAACCCCACTCGAACAATACCCGGGCGAACCGGGTCCAGTCGGCTAGTATATATATATATATATATATATATATATATATATATATCATCTTATGTGCATTCTGCTTATTTGAAATAAATACTTTTATATGTTTAATAATTAAAAATATATCTTATTTATTCAAAATACTATATTTTCATTTTTTCTCTCTTTGTACATTTAGATATAATAATTTTTTAACACACACAATATTTCAGTTTTATTTATAAATTAATTCAATTGTAAAAACATTGAAAAAATGATATGAAAAAAAATTAAATATCATCGAATACTATTGTACTTATTACACACGTGAAAGGCACATTCGTGCGCAATGTAAATATTATTTTTTCTCTAAGAAAGTCTCACGGAGTATATATTCTATTAAATTTCATTCCGCTATAAACTTAAATATTTTTATCTCGCTCTATTAATAGTGTTTATGGTGTTATTCAATTGATTTATATTCAAATATCAACTTTACCATTCGCCCGCTCTGCCTATTTTTAAATCTCAAACAACCCCTGAAAACTACAAAGTATTCTAAAATTGAGTGTGTTTCCTCTTTTATTTTAAAATACTAGACTTATCAAGCAATAATCACTCTTTAATAGGCTTAATTTAAAAAAATGTGATTATCGCCTGAAAGAGCTAGCATTTTAAAATAAAAACTCTTTGTGAAAACAGCCTTTTTAGTTTTAACCAATTATCACAATTTTGCCTTGGAAATTTTAGAGCGTTGGAGATATTTTTTTTTGCAATATAAGAACTTTTTGTATGCAAAAATATGTATATAGTTATATGTAATAATCCCGAGTAAGCCGGCGTGGAATGTACTGGGCAGTCGTGGGTGCGTGATGGGATTCCCGCACGGGGACAGAAAGAGACAGAGGTAGGTCTAGATGGTAGCTCCAAGAGGTAGAGGTAGACCACGGACGAAGGCAGTCGAACCACGGGCGCCGCGGATGCCCTAAGCCTACGCGGATAGAAGGGGGGTGAGAGATCCGACCGACCGTATAACGGCGTCGCTCTGAAAACAACTGCCTTGTCTAATTTCTGGGCCTTTTTATACTGGACTTTCGCATATGGTGGAGAGTCCTGATTGGTTCTTGTAATCACGCCACTTTTCTGGCGCCGGGTTGTTTTCGTCTGGTCTACCTCGTCTGCCTCTTTGTTTTATTTGTCACTTCCATTGTTACTAGGTCGATACATATTTTTATATAGATATGGGGTTATAATAAATATTAGAAGAAGGTTGTGATCTATCTAATTCAAAATATACTACAGAATGTGTCCCCGGTGATGAAAGTTTGGTTGGGGGAATGACATGTAATGAATGATGACCTAAAAAACCTATTATAAAAGAATAAAATAAATAATTTGTATACAAATTAGTTAAAATTATTATTACGCTATAAGTTAAAAAAAAAAAGAAAGATATTGTAATGGTGGTGTATCAATGAAATAAAAATCAAGGTTATAAAAATAAAAACGCACAAAATGAATGATAAAAGATTAAGAGAAAGTATATAATACAAAATGGTAAATATGGTAATATGAATCGTACAAGGAAAATAATATCTTATTGCATAAAAGATGAGAAAAAAATGAAGTTAGTTTATTGACTGAACGTATAATGTGACGCTAAGGTTGAAAAAGGGAAAGGGGGTACTGCAATGCAATGCGAACTTGTTTAAGTGAGGCATTGTTTTCATTAACAGAAGGCCTAAGATATTCCGTCTGCATCATTAGCTCAGACAGTGAAAAGAGGTGGGAATATTGATGGATGTAAAAGGGAGAGGTAGAGGTAAGAGGGATCCCTGTTGTCCATAATGATTGTGCCCGGTTAAATTATGAAAAAAAAAGTGAAAATTTGAAAAAATGGTGAATTGAAATGATGAGTCGGGCGATGAGAAAAATAAAATAAAAAGATCGCGCTGGATATCCTGAACTCATTATCGGGAATGGTATAGCGAGGAAGGATTGTTCCAGTCGGATTAATCAATGAAAAAAAAAAATGTTCGGCGAACTGGAATCCCTTGGAAGGTATTTGGAGGTTTGAAGGATGCGGAAAAGGGGAGGTGGATGTAAGAGATTTATTGCTGTCAATTTTGATTTTGTCCGACTTGTGTGGTGAAAAGAAAAAGTTGAAAAATGAAAAAATGATGAGCCGGACGATGTGAGGGGAAAAAAAACAAAACAATCTAACTGGGTCTCCTGAGCTCACTATTGGGAATGATATAGCGAGGAAGGATCTTCCAGTTATTTAATCAATAAAAAAAAAAGAAAATGGCTGACGAACAATAATCTCTTGATGGATGTAAAAAGTTGGGAGGAAAGGTTCATGGGATAGAGTTAGAGGTTGTAAGGGAAGCGTCAAAAATAACATTTTGAAAATCTATTAAGAAAAATAAAATGATAAATGTTTTATCTGTTTAAGAAATATTATAAATATTGTTAGGTGTAGGTTTTTTTAAAATGGTGCCTAAAATAGTTGAAGTTGTAAAATTCTGAGTCTAAACATGATAAAAAAAAGAAAATAAAAATATTAAAGCTATTAATATATAAAGGGTTGATTGGTAATTGATGGCATTAATGTTGATGGTTAATAAACAAAATGATATTATCGATTAATAGTGAAATGTTTTATCTACATCTGTAAGTTAAAAAACAAAGTCCAACACCACAAAACTAGTAAAACTGTAAGTCTATTTACAAATAAATGAGAGAAAAGCTAGCAAACCTATTAAATGGGAAATAATTTGGGGCACAAATTAGTTACTAGAATAAAAATGAAGATAAAGGGGAGTAGTGGTGACACACTGATATAATATTATAAAACTACAAAAAAATATATAAGAGGAGTACATAGGAAGGATAAATTAAAGTAAACACACACAATAGCGAGAGTGAATATTTAGGAAAGTTGTTATACTAGTTACAGTTTTTTGTTACTTAAGGTGCCTTGAGTATTTACAACATAGTTTCAGGGATGTAATACAGGAAGGAGGAGACGTAGAGATAATAAAAGTAAAATAAAATATAAAAGAAAATTGACTTAAGCAAAAGGTTTGCGATAGGTTGTGACGCAGTGAGGAATAAAGGAAGAAGGTCTGAATTGGTTTCTGCAAAGGACATCTCAGGAGTCCTGCCCTGCAATACGAGCTTAGAAGCGAAGTAGTGTTTTCAGGGTTCAGCAATCTCAAGATGTTCTGTAAGTAGCATTAGATCAGATGGGCAAAAGGCGTGAAGATCGAAGGAGAGGTAGGAGAATATGGGAAAGAATTTTTTTCTGAGAGAGGTTAAAAAGAGATGGTGGCTCAAGAGCTGCGCTGCTGTCGGTGATTGAGCTCGACCAGATGAAAAATAAAATTAAACGAAAAATGAGTGGGCGCATCGTGCTTATGATGGCCTGGGTCGAGCGTTAGAGAAAAAAAAATCTCGCAGGTTACCCAAGCTCTCCGTGTGGAGTTAACATGGAGAGGAAGAGTGTACCAGGTCGATGAATCATTAAAAAATAAAAATTTAAAAATGTTGACGAGCAGGAGTCTCAGGAACCGTTGAAGAGGTTAGAGGATGGAGGTAGATTGTGAAAACAGGGCTCGACTGTTGCCATTGATTGATTGAACCCGACTTTAAGGAAAAAAGAATGAAATAAAGAATGCTGGGACGGTGACCCAGGTGTAAATAAAAAATTAATAAGCGATGGATTTTCCTGAACACACCATCAGGATGGGATGGCGAGGAAGGAGTAGTCCACTCGGACAAATCAATAAAAAAAAGTCGGCAAACAGGAACTCTGCGATGGACGAGGGGTGGTTAGAACGAAGGCATAGAAGGCCAATGGAAAATGATCAAGAGACGAGAGAAGTATGGAAGGCAGAGTTGGAAGGATCAAGATATAAGAAGGGACATTTGGTATAAGGCGTCACTGTTAAAACAAAATTTTTAAGTTAAATTAGCTTAGACGTAGGCCATGGAAAATTAAGACAAATGATGTCAAAGAATATAAGGTTTCAGGTGATGTTTATATAGGTTGGCTAATGGTTTTAACTGCTTAGGGATGGAAGGAAAAGTAATATCTTAATGTAAAAGAAATATCCTAAAATATATGGATTGATTCTAAAATATAAAATGGCACACATCAAGGATCGTAAAAATATAAATGAATAAAATTTTAAAATATATTAAGTATTTAGGTTAGTGTGTTTCCCACGTGATGCAATGTTTATAAACGCAAATTAGACGATTTTTGGAAAAGTCAAAAGTGGTAAATAAATTGAAATGCCATTATGATTTGTTTTTTATTATTTTTTCATAATTATAATTTCAGAGACGTCTCACATGGTAAGAGAGAGAAAAAAGAAAACGAACTTATCAAAAGTAGTAAAATGTTACAAATAAACTTATAATGGATATCTGAAGGTTTAGAATGACGCAATGGTAAAAAGAGGGGAAGTCTGAGTTGAATTTTGCAATGGCGTTCGGCAATGCAATACGTGCCTGTGTAAGTGAGGTATTGTTTTCATTGACCGAACTGCCAAGACTTTTCATAATCAACATTAGATCAGACAGGGGGGGTAGGTAAGTTGAAAGTGGAGAAGTGGGAAAGGTGGAGTCAAGAGTTGCCTGTTGCCAATGATTGAGCTCGGATTAAAATTGAAAAAAAAAAAGTAATAAAATGGTAAAAATGATGGTTGTAATGATGATCCGAGCGTTGAGAAAAAAAAAACTCGAACTGGTCGCCGGAGCTCACTGTTGGGAAATGTACAGCGAGGAAGGTAGAGCCAGCTGGTTGAATCAAAATAAAAAAAAATAAAAGTTTGTTTGGCGAGCAGGAGACTCTTGACTGCGGGAAATATGGAAGGTAAGGAAGGTAAAGGGTACTGTTGCCAATGATGATTGAACAACCCGACATAGTTGAGTGTAATGAATGATGTTGTCGGGTGATGGATAAAAAAAAAAGAAGAAATCTTTGGATTTCCTGAACTCGTTATCGGGAATTGTATACCGAGGAAGGATGGTTAAAAATACAAATCTAGGACTAGTTTTTAAAACTTTTAAATATTGAGAAATATCAATTGGAATAGTAATAGGTCAAGTAAAATAAAGAGTGTCATAAATTTAATTATTAATACTATGGCCATAAATAAGGTATTGAAAAAAAAAACACACAAATAAGTTTAGAAAATATGATTCGAGTAATTAAAATATAATATGATTTTTTTTATGTAAAATTGAGAAATTAATGAATTGAAATTTAAAAGTTGCTTAAAATAAAATAAAAATTGATAAATGAGGGTGTACAAGATTTAAAATTTGAATTGAAATGCTATAAAAACGGTAAAATAATGAACTTGATGGATTTATAATAATAATGTTATTGCTATTAAAATGGTATCGAATAATTAATTCAGAGCAAACGGAGATAGTGTTACATTAAATAGTTCTGTAGAGAAAATTCTCCTACCATATGGATGTCTTGAATGTGTCTTGTGGAGTGCGCTGCGATGAGGCTTGGTGATCTTTTTTGCGGTGGTTACCATGGGACATCGTCGATACTGGTTGGCGGGGCAATGCCAGGATTTCTCGATGAATCTTGTCTGCCTGTTCGAGCCGATGGCGCAAGATGTTCGTGGCGCAGGAGATGTCGATGGGGGCGATGATGACCTCCTCGGTGCGAGGTACGGTTAGTCCCCGAATGGCGTCTGTTAGGTGGCTTACTCGGTCTTCGCAGTGGGGCTGCATGTTTGTGAGGGCATCCGCGACGTATTGGTCTTTGACGGGTTCTGTAGTAATCCCGAGTAAGCCGGCGTGGAATGTACTGGGCAGTCGTGGGTGCGTGATGGGATTCCCGCACGGGGACAGAAAGAGACAGAGGTAGGTCTAGATGGTAGCTCCAAGAGGTAGAGGTAGACCACGGACGAAGGCAGTCGAACCACGGGCGCCGCGGATGCCCTAAGCCTACGCGGATAGAAGGGGGTGAGATATCCGACCTACCGTATAACGGCGTCGCTCTGAAAACAACTGCCTTGTCTAATTTCTGGGCCTTTTTATACTGGACTCCCGCATTTTGTGGAGAGTCCTGATTGGTTCTTGTAATCACGCCACTTTTCTGGCGCCAGGTTGTTTTCGTCTGGTCTACCTCGTCTGCCTCTTTGTTTTATTTGTCACTTCCATTGTTACAAGGTCGATACATATTTTAATATAGATATGGGGTTAAAATAAATATTAGAAGAAGGTTGTGATCTATCTAATTCAAAATATACTACCTATATATATATCGTAATTTAAACAAAGTGATGTGTAAGTAATAAATTATGACGTCTTTTCTAGTCGTCCCAAAATGACACCAGCTTGCCACTGTACACCCGGGGGATCAAGAGAGGGACAAAAAAGGGGTGTTGGTCCGGATGTTGACAGTTAGTTAGGTTACAGTGGATATTTTCGGACAGGCCCGCTGAGTCTAGGTCCATTTTCATTTCACGGCGGCCCTCGTGGCCGCCGTTTTGGCTCCTCTCTGCCCCCCGGCTTCAAGCTGGACGCCGAGCTTTCCTCTTTTAATCCTCAACTTTCCCCTGGTTCTGGTGCCACTTGAGACGTACTGGGAGAGCGACTTTGTCCTTACTGTCCCGTGCGAACTTCCCACTCTGCACGCCTTGCCACTCAACCCCAACTGCTTCCAACTCACTTGTTGGCTTACCCGGGTATACGACAGTAGACCCGTATAAGTCGACAGGATATTGATGGCGGACAGTGGACAAAGGACTATGGACGAAGACGGGAAACGCTAAGTGGACGCTTCTGAGGTGCCCGCAACTTTCATCCGGCCCAGCTTGGCCAACTTGTTTAACCGACTCACCGAGGCCCTCCAAGAAGTGACGGCGTCACGTGCATATGCCTCGCCTATGGCACCGTACGACGGGACTCTAACCGGCGAAAAACTTCTTCCGGCAACTGTAAGCCGTGTGGAACGACATCGTGTAAAGGTCTGCGAGGCTCCATGAGCTTCTCAAAGGTGAGCCCCTGTCGCTCTTCAATGAGCTCAACTCGGCCTCCCGATCCTATTACCAGAACAAACATTTTATTTCTTTAATATTATTATATTTTCTTTTATTTTTTCATATCATTTTATTTGCTTTATTTTATATATTTAATTAGCATTGTGTGTTTTCCTATTTTACATTATTTTAACTTCCAGTGTGAAATATTTTCTAAATTAGAATGCCATCTTTTAATGTTGCCCTTATTTTTATTACAACCACCTTCGTCAATGCCATCCATTTTAAAAATCAATGAAGCTATCACCCTTTTTATATTTGTATGCTATATTTCTTTGTTTTATTTTTCTATACCTCAACCACTCAGCCATTATAAACCATCCAAACCCCACCATTATTTTAACCATTTTGTGTTACTATTATCATTAGTCATTATATCTTAGAATATTCAACCCTCATCAATCATTTATATTATTAAATTTCGAGTATTTTTTCATCTCTGTCATCATATATAGATTTCAGACCTTTAGAAATTCAAGCTTTTTAAACATCATTTGAGTTTTTTAAAACTTTTATATATATTAAAAAAACCTTAAGATCGTCTTATTTCTGATATCATTGTTTTTATTAGATTATTATTATTATTTCATATTGACGCCTCTCTCTGTTTCTCTCTCTCAATCCTATCTTCCCATCCTATACCACTTACTCTTACCTCCTTAACCCATCTTCTCTCAACCTCATAGTCTCCCATAGGGTTCCTGTTGCCACCCATTTTTTTTAAATTTTTTATTAATTCATCTATTGGACCATCCTTCCTCGGTATACAATTCCCGATAACGAGTTCAGGAAATCCAAAGATTTTTTTTTTTTATCCAACACCCGACAACATTCATTCAATACCTTCAACCATGTCGGGTTATTTTTATCATCAATGGCAACAGTACCCTTTACCTTCCACAATTCTCACCTTTCCTATTTCCTACAGTCAAGCGTCTCTAGTTCGCCAAACAAATTTTTATTTTTTATTTTGATTCAACCAGCTGGCTCAACCTTCCTCACTGTACATTTCCCAACAGTGAACTCAGGCGACCAGTTCGAGTTTTTTTTTTTTTCTCAACGCTCGGATCATCATTACAAACATCATTTTTACCATTTAATTATTATTTTTTCCATTTTCACCCGAGCTCAATTATCATTGGCAGCTGAGCAACTCTTGACTCCACCTTTCCCATTCCTCCACTTTCAACTTACCTACCTCCACCGTCTGTTCTAATGTTGATTAGAACGCCTTGGGAGTTCGGTCAATGAAAACAATACCTCACTTACACAGGCACGTATTGCATTGCCGAACGCCATTGCAAAAATCAACTCAGACTTCCTCTCTTTTTACCACTGCTCACTCTAAACCTTCAGATATTCATTATAAGCTTACTTGTAACATTTCACTACTTTTGATAAGTTCGTTTTCTTTTCTCTCTCTCTCACCATGTGATACGTCTCTGAAATTATAATTATATAAAAATAAAAAAACAAACCTTAATGGCATTTCAATTTATTTACCACTTTTGACTTTTCCAAACATCGTCTAATTTGCGTTTATAAGCATTGCATCACGTGGGGAACACACTAACCTAAATACTTACTATATTTTTAATCTTATTTATTTATATTTTTACGATCCTTGATGTGTTTCATTTTATATTGTAGAATCAATCCATATATTTTTGGATATTTCTTTTACATTATGATACTTCTTTTCCTTCCATCCCTTAACAGCTACAACCATCAGCCAACCTATATAAACATCATCTGAAACCTTATATTCTTTGACATCATTTGTTTTTATTTTCCATAACCTACGTCTAAGATAATTTAACTTTAAAAATTTTGTTTCAACAGTGACTCCTTTCTACCAACTATCCCTTCTCATATCTTGATCCTTCCAACTCTGCCTGCCATACTTCTCTCGTCTCTTGATCCCTTTACTTAGGTCTTCTATGTCTTCGTTCTAACCACCCCTTGTCCATCGTAGAGTTCCTGTTCGCCGACTTTTTTATTTTCATTGATTTGCCCCAGTGGACTACTCCTTCCTCGCCATCCCATCCTGATGGTGTGTTCAGGAAAATCCATGGCTTATTTTTTTTTTTTTATTTACACCTGGGTCACCATCCCAGCATTCTTCATTTCATTTTTTTGACGTGACAACGTCTTAAATTAGGTTGCGGCTGGGAGTCACTTATGAAAAAGTGTAACGCCCGGTAACGTTACGATGAGTCACCGAACTGCGCGCGCAGCGCTAGAGAATTAGGCGCATTGAATCGGCGCATGCTTGTCTCTGTCTTTGTCTTTCTCGAACGTTCTTGGCGTTGGAAAAACAAGAAAGCGTCATAATACAAGTTCACACGTGTGGTTAAAATATCGTCAGCTGTGTCTGTAGTGAAAATGTGGAGTGCTTAGATTCGTCATTTACAACAACTACAACAATAAAGGTAAATAATTGTACACTGATATTTCATTATCGTAAACTATGATTGATTGATTAATTGTTAGATTGACACAAAAGTTGAGAAACTGAGTTTATAGGTTATGTCATACTATTGATAAATGTTGATAGTGTTAAGTAATTTATTAGTTTAAAATTAATTAATTAATTAATTATTATTTTACAAATTTTAAATAGTTTCAAATTTATTTAGCAAAAATTTGAACCTTCGATCTGAATAAATGTTTTGATTTTCGAATTGATTCTTTAAAATTACAAATATTAAGAAAAAGTGGCAGATATAAGAAAACTTTATTTAAACTGTGTTGAGCAAGAATTTTAACATCTAATTTAAGTAAATGTTTTAATTTTCAACTTCATCATTTACAATTACAAATTTTATTTAATTTCAAATTTATTTAGCAAAAATTTGAACCTTCGATCTGAATAAGTGTTTTGATTTTCAAATACCAACGCGGCTGGTGGAGTGGCGATCTATCGTAAATTATCATCGACATCTACGGCGGAAGTGTTCCAAGTTGCGATTACAGACGTAACTCGTGTCATTAAAACCAAGGGTGACATGTGCATGACTGAAGTTACTTGCTTCGCCGCTAATACTAGCTTCAAGTTTATACTCGGTGCTGTATATATTCATCCAGGAGCTAGTATGCAGGATATTGGAATGTTACTATGGCAAGGACTCGGTCCGTACATTCACAACAGCCAGTACGTGCCACCGTTCGTGCAAGTTGATTCTAGTATACCGATTCTTCTGTGTGGTGATTTTAACAAAAACGTAAAGCCTGACAACTCGTTTCTTAATATCATGAAAAATACGTATAATCTTGATTGCGTATCAAACGTTTCTAAGTCAACTACGTTAAAAGGAACAACTATCGACTTGACTTTCGCAAGACACATTACAGCAGAAACACTTCCTTTCATTTCATATTTCTCCTATCATCGTCCTATCCTCAACAAAATCACTCAAATAGGAATTAGTTAAGTTTAAGTTTACATGTACAATGTTTTAGTAAACAAAATATATTTCTATAGTTAAAATTTGTGCAATTCTTATTTTCATTCAATTCCTTGTTCCTATTGTGCAATTTAATTATATTCACACACACACACACATATCAATAAATATTCTACTGTTGTCACGTAAAATCTTCGCCCGTAAAACCGACTTTACAGGCAACCATTTTTTTTTCAAACCCGGGTTCAATCAATCAATGGCAACAGTCGAACCCTGTTTTCACAATCTACCTCCATCCTCTAACCTCTTCAACGGTTCTTGAGACTCCTGCTAGTCAACATTTTTTTTTATGATTCATTGACCTGGTACACTCTTCCTCCCCATGTTAACTCCACACGGAGAGCTTGGGTAACCAGCGATATTTTTTTTTTCTCTCGCGCTCGACCCATCGCCATCATCAGAACGATGCGCCCACTTATTTTTCTTTTACTTTTATTTTTCATCTGGTCGAGCTCAATCACCGACAGCAGCGCAACTCTTGAGCCTCCATCTCTTTTTAACCTCTCTCAGAAAATAATTCTTTCCCATATTCTCCCATTACCTACCTCTCCTTCGATCTTCACGCCTTCTGCCCATCTGATTTAATGCTACTTACAGGACATCTTGAGGTATCTGATCCCTGCAAACAATACTTCGCTTCTAAGCTCGTATTGCAGGACAGGACTCCTGAGATGTCCTCTGCAGAAACCAATTCAGACCCACTTCCTTTATTCTTCACCGCGTCACTGCCTATCCCAAACCTTTTGCTTAGGTCAATTTTCTTTTATATTTTATATTACTTTTATTATCTCTACTTCTCCTCGTTCCTGTATTACATCCCTGAAACTATGTTGTAAATACTCATGGCACCTTAAGTAACAAAAAACTGTAAATAGTATACCTAACTTTCCCAAATATTTACCCTCGCTATTGTGTGTGTTTACTTTAAATTTATCCTTCCTATGTGCTTCTTATATATATATTTTTGTAGTTTTATAATATTATATCAGTGTGTCACCACTACTCTCCCCTTTATTTTTATTCTAGTAACTAATTTGTGCCTAAATTATTTCCCATTTAATAGGTTTGCTAGCTTTTCGCTCCATTTTTTTTTTCACTCCCCTAATCAAACCTTTCTCACCGGGGACACATTCTATCGTAATTTAAACAATGTGATGTGTAAGTAATAAATTATGACGTCTTTTCTAGTCGTCTCAGAGTGACACCAGCTTGCCACCGGACACCCGGGGGATCCAGAGAGGCACAAAGAAGGGGCGTTGGTCCGGATGTTGACAGCTAGTTAGGTTACAGTAGATATTTTAGGACAGGCCCGCTGAGTCTAGGTCCATTTTCATCTCGTGGCCGCCGTTTTGGCTCCTCTCTGCCCCCGGGCTTCAGGCTGGACGCCGAGCTTTCCTCTGTTAATCCTCATCTTTCCCCTGGTTCTGGTGCCACTTGAGACGTACTGGGAGAGCGTATTTTGATTCCAAAATTTGTCCTTACTGTCCCATGCGGACCTCCCACTCTGCACGCCTTGCCACTCAACCCCGACTGCTTCCAACTCACTTGTTGACTTACCCGGGTTTACGAGATATATTTATGAATATATATGATTTGGGTTGGCCAAATATCACGAAACAAGTTAAATAAACGTTTAGTTTACTTTTGTTCCACTAGATGGCGCTCTGCCATCTAGAAAGGCTCATATGAACCTGGTCAGGAAATGCCTCTTTTATTTTTAATATCAACACTTGACCCTTTTTATATTTTTTATTTTTATTGTATATATATATTGTAGCAAAGTATTTATTATTTTATTTACAGAGAATTATTTTAAATGTTTATATTTTGCTACTCTGTAAACTTCCCTCATTGCTTCTCTTTTTTCTTATCATTCATAGTTTGTTATTGTCTTAAATAAATTGGCGTGTCAGCCTGAAGTTTGTGTTTCCTAATTTTCCACGTGGCAATATTAAAACAGAGAAAATATGTCTACCAGTTTACAGGAAAATTTCAAAAATATTGTCAAGAAGCTCCATCCAGATGGGACACCTGTCAATCATCCCTGGACCCCGGGGGGGGGGGATGACCACAGGTGTGAGGGGTTCTCGGAAGCTGATCTGTAAATAAGGAAAACGGGACGGTGGCTGACGCCGTTTATTAGGATTATCTTTAACTTGGGGTAAGTTGTACTCTCTCTCTCTCCCTATAAATACCCCCTCATAATAAATTAATTTATTCCCAAATTTGCCCTTGCTTTATTTATCTCCGCGACATATTTTGGTGGAGATGCTGGGTAACGAGACAGTCACCAGACGAAGTCGTCGCCTTCAAGGATTTTAACCAGAGCTATCTACAGTGCTTGCTTTTCCTGCTCGGAAGAAAATGGAGAGAGAAGAAAACCGACCATTCTGCCATCGGTGGAGAGGCCCTACTCTCTCCTCGGGAGAACGTGGGGAAGATTCGCAGCGTTGGTTGAGCGACTTCCAGCGTGTGGCACGTTACAACAAGTGGGATGACTCCATGTGTCTGGCCAACGTCATCTTCTACCTCACTGTCGCAGCGAAGTGCTGGTTCGAAAACATCGAGGAAATCTTGAATTCGTGGGAGGAATTTAAGATAAAGTTTTGTGAAATATTTGGGAACAAAGAAGACACGGCTTGAAAAGCCGAGAACATTCTTCAAACTAGAGCGCAAAAGAGTGGGGAAAACGTCGAGAGCTACATACATGAAGTCCTCCTTCTCTGTAAACAGAGCAACCCCAGAATGTCGGAAGGAGAAAAGGTGAGCCTCCTGATTAAAGGCGTAGCGGAGGAAGTGTATCAGGCATTTGTTGGGAAGGACATCTGCATGGTGGACCAATTTGTTGCGTTCTGCCGCCGATTCGAGGCATTCAAGAGGATGCGTGTTGCACCGCCCAGTTTCAACCGACTGCCCAATGTGACCACCATCTCGACCGCTTAATCTGAGAACCTAGAAACCCTGATTAGAAGAATAGTGAGAGAGGAGGTTCAGAGGTTTATGGCTCCTCCTTCTACATTTGCCGCCCAGGATATCGACACTCCACCTCCTGACCTACGGGATGTCATCCAAAGTGAAATCCAGCAGACATTGGCTCCTATCTCTGCCCCTTGTCAGCCCGAGAGCTTCCGCCTTCGGCGACACTACCTCCCCCAGAACGATCAAGGTTACCGACGATGAACTGAAGGACCACCAAATAATAAAAGGACTCAGTGGTGTACTGAAGATGACAAACCAATCTGCTTCCACTGCGGACGACCCGGACATGTCGTCCGTTATTGTAGGGAACGACGGCAGGTCTTCGCTGAAGCCAGGTGAAGGAATAGCGGAGAAGGAAGAAATGTTGGATTTTCGAGTCAACCCCCGCCGACGACGACTATGTAACGCCCCAAACCTCGACGTACTTCTACCGGAGCACTTTCCCACATCCAAGCCGTGCAAGGTCGCCAGCCCGAAGGCAATCTCAGTCGCCAGCTCGTCGTATCAGCCGTTCTCCCAATCCTCAGGATGTGAAAAACTAAGTGGAGCGGCTTCTAACGGGGGTGAGGTCGCCATTGAGGAAATTCCTCCAGGGTATATCGCCGCTAAATTAAAAGAAAATTGTGTTATGGTCGAAACAAATGGACGCAAAATTAAAGCATTGGTGGATTCAGGCATTTTTGTTAGTTCAGAAAAATTTCGACGCGAACTAAAGACACCTCTCTTCAAAGAACCAGGTCCCATTCTCAAAGCCGCATATAAAAATTTGATAGAGACCCTAGAAAATGTGTCCTGAACATAGAAGTTAATGGTCTGAAGATATCCTTTGAATTCGTTGTTATGGTGGAATGCACCATGACATCATATTCGAATGGGACTTATTCAAGGCCACCGAAGCCGTCATTGATTGTGGCAGAAATGAACTCCATTTCGGGGAAACCTCCGTCCTGGTATCTCGAGAGGAGGAAAATCAAAGATTGTTTGCTTCCGACGACTTTGTCATCCAGCCTAAATAAAAAAAAAGAAGATCAGTGTGATAAACGAAGAAATATGCGGTGTTAGAGATGTTTTAGTCTCAACTTCTAAGAACTTATTATTAAGAAAAGAAGTTCTTATACCAAACTCATTGGTTACATTTCGACACGGCCGAGGTAGCATTTGGGTGGCGAATGGAGCGACTTGGCCGCAACTGATTCAACCAGGAATGAATATGTGTATCATGGAAAGTTATGAGAATGGAAATATCTGCAGTCTTATCGAATTCAGCGATAAGTTACAAGAAACGCACTAAAGTCATGTGAATGGTCACAGAAGATAAACCTTACTATAGATCCAGGGCTGTCTGAATTCAAAGGTTACATCTTATTTCATGCCTTGACGAGTTTATTGACATATTTGAATTTGGGGGAACGCCTATTAAGCCCACCAGTATTGTGAAGCACAAGATAAACACAGGAGACCACTTTCCTATCAAACAGCGGCCCTATAGAGTAGCATCAAGTGAACGACGACTAATTCAAGGTGAAGTGAACAAGATGATTGAAAATCACATCGTGAAGCCCTCTGAAAGTCCTTGGTCATCTCCAGTTATTCTAGTTCGAAAAAAAGATGGGACCTGGAGATTCTGCGTAGATTATAGTCGATTAAATAAGATAACAAAAAATATTTTTACCCGCTGCCACACAATTGACGATGATAGGACAGTTTAGCTGGTTCTAGTTACTTGTCCACGATGGATCTTCGGTCCGAGTATTGGCAGATTGAAGTGGACGAAAAAGACAGGGAGAAAACTGCCTTCATCACTCCAGATGGGCTGTATGAATTCCGAGTAATGCCTTTCGGTCTAAGCAACGCTCCAGCAACGTTTGAAAGGATGATAGTTAGTGTTCTGGGCAATCTTAAATGGAACATGTGCCTTTGCTACCTAGACGACATCGTAGTTTACGCACCTACCTTTGAGGAACATCTACTTCGTCTACAACTTGTATTATGGTGCATCCAGAAAGGTGGACTAAGCTTGAACCACAAAAGGTTTTTTTTGGATCAAGGAGGATAAATATTTTACGACACCTTGTTGACGCCGATGGAATTCATCCAGATCCAGATAAAGTTGAAACCGTCTCTAAATTTTCGAGGCCAAAGAATATCTCTGAACTGAGAAGATTTATTGGATTATGTTCCTATTACCGAAGATTTATTGAAAACTTTGCTGACAAAGCTAGATCTTTGCATGCCTACTGAAGACTGAAAACAATTCAATTGGGATGCAGTTCAAGAGAAAGCGTTTGAAGTCCTTAAATCAGCTCTAATTTCAGAGTCTGTCTCGGGACACTTTGATGAATCCGCTGATACCCACCTACACACGGATGCAGGCGGACATGGTATTGGAGCTGTTCTTCTACAAATACAAGGTGGAATGGAGCGGCCTATAGCTTATACATCTAGAAGCTTGACAAAGGCTGAACATAACTATTCTACAACAGAAAGAGAATGCCTTGCTGTAGTCTGATATATTAGCAAATTCCGTTCATATTTGTTTGGTCGACCATTCACGGTTGTCACTGACCATCATTCTCTATGTTGGTTGGTAGGACAGAAAGATCATTCTGGCTGCTTGGCAAGATGGGCGCTGAAGTTGCAAGGATTTGACGTGACCGTTATCTACAAGAGCGGACGCAAAAATAAGGATACCGATTATCTGTCAAGAAGCCCGCTTGAGAATGATCAACCAAGTGCTGTGATGTCACTAACCAACGTCGATATAGAGCAGACTAAAGAGTCGGATTCAGCTAAATAAATCGATAATTCAAACTCGGACTACACCAGAAAGGAATTCAGCATTATCGACGGCATCTTATACAAGAAAAACTATAGCACAACTGGAAGACCCTGGCTTATGATGATTCTTAAACACTTAAGATCGAAAGTTTTGGCAGATTTACATGACGCTCCTACAGCTGAGCATTTGGGTTTCGCCCGAACGTATGACAAAGTGAAGAAACCATTCTATTGGCCTGGCCTTTATAGAACTATTCGCCAATATGTAAGCCATTGTCGGGAGTGTCAACGAAGGAAGAAATTACCTCGACGTCCGGCTGGACAACTTTTATCCATACCACCTGTAGAAAAGCCATTCTAAAAAGGTCGGGGTTGATCTCCTTGGAAGATTTCCAGAGTCTAAAGATGGAAACCGTTGGATCATTGTGTGCACCGATTATTTCACAAGGTATGCCATAACGAAAGCGATCCCAGACGGAGGAGCAATCGAAACAGATAAGTTCCTGGTTAAGATGTTATCTTGAAGCATCGAGCTCCTAGAGAAATAATAACAGATGGCGGAAGAAATTTCATTTCTCAAGTAATAAAAGAGATCAATGCTCTGTGCGGAATTGTGCACAGATTTACAACGGCCTACCATCCCCAGACCAAGGCCTGACTGAAAGGTTCAACAAAACTCATTTTTGAGATATGTTGTCCATGTATACAGGTGTTGAGCAGAAGGACTGGGACCAAGTTTTACCCTACGTAACTTTTACTTTCAACACTGTTGAACAGGAGGCCACCGGCTACACTCTGTTCTTTCTTGTCCACGCCCGCGAGGCCGAGACCTACATCGATGCCGTACTACCTTACCTACCAGATGAGATCTCTGACGACTACGTTGGAGAACATATGACCAGAGCTGAGGAAGCGCGTCAACTCTCCCGATCACGCCTGCTACAATCACAGGCGAAAGACCGTAGACATTACGACCAGAAACATACTCCAGTCTATTACCAGAAGGATGATCTTGTGTGGGTTTTTACTTCCTTCCGAAAAGTAGGGCTCTCAGAAAAGCTACTGAAGAGATACTTCGGTCCCTACAAGGTGACCAAGAAACTTTCAGAAGTTACGTATGAAGTAGAGCCCGTGGACCCGTCTCCCATTCACGGAAAGCCAAGGATATCGTCCATGTCATTCGGATGACGCCCTACCTGGACCCTGAAGAACAACATTCCATTCTGCTAGGGAACACAGGCCGTGATAGATTTTCTTCCAGAACAAGGGCTGAGACAAGCTAATCAGCGAGTCGCTGTTTTCTCTAAAGAGGGAGTAATGTCAAGAAGCTCCATCCAGATGGGACACCTGCCAATCATCCCTGGACCCCGGGGGGGGGGGTGGGGGGGGGAACACAGGTGTGAGGGGTTCTCGGAAGCTGATCTGTAAATAAGGAAAACGGGACGGTGGCTGACGCCGTTTATTAGGAATATCTTTAACTTGGGGTAAGTTGTTCTCTCTCTCTATCCCTATAAATACCCCTTATAATAAATTAATTTATTCCCAAATTTGCCCTTGCTTTATTTATCGCCGCGACAATATCATTGAATTTTGCAGTGTTAACATTCAATTCTGGGAATAGTTTTATGCTACTTATTCGAAAAATCACTTCAAGTTGCAATTTGATTTACAGAATTGTTCATCTTATTCGCAAATCTCTATCACAGCCAGAATATCTCGCAACTGATGAAATTATAAATACATTTATTTTTGTGGTTTATCATTGATATATGTAGCTATTGACCGAACGGCGTTCATATTTATATTTGAAAGAACACCTCGGCAAAGATAATCATCTTTATTTCAGAGAATATAAAAATCTGGCTGCGGCGCCCTTTAAAGTATGAAATAAAATATATATTCTCGCCAAAAATATAATTTAAATTATTTTTTTTCAAAGAAAGGCTTTATTAAAAATGCATTAGATATCACAATTAGATAATTAGATTTATATGGAATATTTTACTACTTTGCAAAATGGTTTCTATATTACATATTTTATAATTTTATTAACATATAAATTTTATTAAATTTCTTTGCATATTATTTGCTAAATATCTAGATTAAAATAAAAGGGATTCTTAAAAATATCGTAATGTAGAAAAAAAACTTAGGTTTATATATATTAGAAAATAAGCATAAATAAAAAATGATTTAAAATAATCGAAGTAAACCCATAAATTATGTACAATAAAATTATTTTAGTAAAATTTAAGATGTTGCCTTAAAATACATAAATAGGTAGAGTTTTTCAGCGATATTAGAAAATTGTATTATTTTGATTTTCAAACGAATTTATATTAAATCTGATATTTATTAAATCGATATATTTTTTAATAGAATCAGCAAAATGTTCACCCCGAATGTTAATCCCATTTTATTTATAACTAACACACTATTTATATATATTATAATTTAACACGATATATTTATTTCTGTTAGGAACTGAATGTTACGACCGCCATTAGCGCCTCCCTGGACTTATCACCATCACTATCTTTGTTTACATTCTGACCTATGTTTACTCTCTGAATGTTGTTCGCTATTAACTTTAACTTTCAATGGGTAATGAAGGTTATTAACAAATAACCAACAACGGCCCCATGCCTTCTAACAATCTGTAAGTACCTAAACACTACAACAAATTTAAAAGCAATTCAATATTTTGCTAATATTTATATTTATTCGAATTTGATATTTAAACGATAGGTTTATTATTTTTTATTTGTTATCTATATACGTTTATATATATCGTTTTTTTACACAATTACTTAATCTTTTTATTTAACCCTTAGTTACTCGCGCAGGGTGTAATACACCCGGTGTTTTAAACTGGTGAAATATCACTTAAAACAAATAAAATTTTGAACCTTTTTGTATGATACAATTATTTTATTAACAATTAAAATATTTCAATCGAAAATATAATAATATTTATATTTTAAAATATTTTAAAAACTAAAATGTTAATTTACGCACCAAATTATTATTATTTTTTTTAATTTGGGAGACAATTTCCGAAATATTTACATACAATGCCTACTCATTATAATAGAATTGTCTTCACAAACATTCTTTTGGCACTTCTGGCATAGTGTTTTGGTCTTACGATCTTTTTTATAAGATAAAAGACGGCATCTTTTCTGGGCCTTTGAAAAAGGTTCTAAAATGTCTTCTTCTTAAAATATAAAACGATTAGAGATAAATTTCTCAATTGTATATTGACATGAAACGTACCATAGTTTCTGGTGACTGACCAACATGTTTCCGGACAATACTTTGAAGTGGTTTCGAAAAGGATTTGGTAGTAGACCTGATATGATGATACTCTGTTACAAATTCAAGTGATAGAGCTTTTAGGAAATCCTTTCTTCTTTTGTAAATGTTTTGGGGTTGTTTCCCACCAAAAGGAAGTTTGTAATTAACTCCAGAAATATTTAAAGTTCAAAAGAGATACACAGGGGCCTTCTTTTGGTACGTCGTCCCACGGAATAGAGTGACGCCTTTTGATCGAATAGGTCCACCCCTCATTTTGTCATGTTGTAAAAAGTAATCATTTCTGGCTTCTTATTTTCATTTGTCTCTTCATAAATTGTTGCTGTTGAGTGCATTGTAGACAAAAGAATGACACTTTTGCCCCTTTTAGGAGCATATGATACAAGGGGGACCTTTTTTTGAAAACCAAAAATTGAGCTAAACACTTGCCGTGCGCGATATGTCATAAATTAAGGTGGTATTTATTTTTTGTTCTTTTCGAGTGATTCTACTAAGGTCAATTTATGGTTATTCAAAAGAGCTACTGCTAGAGGATAGCTGGTATACCAATAGTCAGTAGTTATGTTGCGTTTTGACCCGGAGATTGAAAGTCCAAGAGTCTTTCAACTACATTGTTGTGGGAGAGTTACTTATTTGATAAGGGCCTTCAGGTTGCTTGCCAGCGTATATTTCAAGATTCTACACATAGTTTGTGCGGGAACAACATAACACATAAGTTTTCATGCCATATTTTGCGGATTTATTAGGTGTATTTGGTCTACTTTCAGTTTGTAACGAATTCTTCAAATATTTCTCTAATTGGTGTAAGTTTGTCAATTTTCTCCCTTATTTCACGTGTGGGCAAATCATCCAAACGCAAACACCTGAGTATAAAGAAAAATCGCTCGCGATTCATTACGGACTGGAAAATTTCGAATCGAGTTACATCATTTGCCCATATTTCTTGAAAAGAAAGATGGCAGGCGTTTTTTTGTCCCAGAAAGTAGCAAAAGTCAAATAAGAGCCCAAATTTCTACATCATAGGAATCTTTTGCATCCCTCTCTCGAGAAAAATTTCCTCGACTCCATAAGTTATATTGATTGGTGTTACATACTATTTTTTCAACTATTGTGATAAATTTTCTGTAAGCTCCAACAGTTGTTGTGATGTTCTTCCATCTCTTTTCAGTACAGGAAGGTGAGAAATTATGTTGTAAGAGCGAATTCTTACCTTTTTACTTTGCCATTCACTGGTCTTCCACCGCGTTGTCTGGTCTCTCCCCACATAGAAACTGGAAGTCGAAGATGAACAACTTTTTCGTTTTCAGATTCCAACTCGGATTCAGAATCATGGTAGCTATATATTTCTGTATTTTCATCAGAAGATATATCCGATGTGCCACCAACAACTTCATTTTTGGAATCAGAATTAGAAAGAGGTGGAGTATCCATGAAATATATATATATATATTTTTATTAAAAGCAAAGGATAGTTTTTGGCGAGCTAGGATTAAAGAGCCAACAAAGCATATATGTAAAACGAAAATTAAAATTATACCGCGAATGTTTCTTTTTTTAAAAATCGAAATTTATTTTCAAAGAGAAATAGCGACATTTCTAACTTTGAGGATGAGGTATGGAAAGGTGAAACATGAAGAGTAATGGAGAACGGAAAAATAAAAAGTGTCCAGGGGCGGGAATCGAACCCACACCCTTTTGCTTACCGGGCAGGTGCCTTGTCCACTCGGCTACCCTGGACGTATTTTTCCGTTCATAACTTATATTTAAGGTAACATTTAAAATACATTATAACGCGGCTGATGATTGTAAAACGAAAATTAAAATTATACCGCGAATGTTTCTTTTTTTTTTTTTTTTTGAAGGGTGTGGGTTCGATTCCCGCCCCTGGACACTTTTTATTTTTCCGTTCTCCATTACTCTTCATGTTTCACCTTTCCATACCTCATCCTCAAAGTTAGAAATGTCGCTATTTCTCTTTGAAAATAAATTTCGATTTAAAAAAAAGAAACATTCGCGGTATAATTTTAATTTTCGTTTTACAATCATCAGCCGCGTTATATTGTATTTTAAAGCATATATGTACAAAGCCAAAGGATATACATCTGGAGGAATCTGAAACCTACAAAATATAGGCGAACTGTCACTCACGGCCTGCAAAAAATGTTACGTAAACACTCGCGCTGGGTGTAAACCACCCAGCTTATCTGATTACCAAAAAGTTGAATGTATATTTTTGAAATTCATTTGGCCAATCTATGCTTCACCACAAATAATTAAGCTACCGAGGCACTCAAGCTGCTATATTTATTATTTACAGTTTATTTTTACGGTTTAGTATCTTACTGGGTGTAATACACCCAGCGCGAGTAATTAAGGGTTAATTATTGTCGAAAATCATTCTACTATCAATAGTCAAATTTCCTAAGTTATTTACTGGAATGGGAAAAAATAGATATCCCGTACGAAATAAAGTTGAAAGAAGGGGAAAAACCTTATTCGATATATACACCAAGAATAGTACCTATACCTATAATAAAAGAACTTCAAATGGAACTGGAGAGAATGATATCAAATGGCGTAATTGAAAAAGTTAAGGGTTCTTCTGAATGGTGTTAACCCATGGTTCTCGTTGCAAAACCTTCGGGAAAATTGAGAATATGTGTCGATCTCTCGATACTCAATCAAAACATTCTAAGGGAAATACACCCGATCCCGGAGGTAGAACATACGCTAGTCCAGTTGAAAGGAGCTAAATTATTCACAAAGTTGGATGCCAATAGTGGATTCTGGCAAATACCACTGTCTTTAGAGTCGTCAGCACTTACCACATTTATCAATCTATCTGGGAGATTTCGGTTTAAGAGGTTACCTTTCGATATCTCTTCCGCTCCGGAAATTTTTCAGAAAAGAATGGGTCAAATATTGGAAGGACTGGAAGGAACTCTATGCCATATGGATGATATCTTGGTTAATGGTTCATGCCAAGAAGAACATGATAAAAGACTCGAAACAGTATTAACAAGACTTTCTGAATCGGGACTCACCTTGAACAAGGATAAATGCAAATTTCCAGTTACAACTATTAAGTTTTAGGTCATCAAATTGATCCTAACGGGATATAAGTAGACCCCAAAAGAAAACGGCTATACTGGAGTTTCCCAAACCGAGATCTGTCATGGAACTAAAACTGTTTTTAGGAATGGTAAAATTTTCAGCTAGATTTGTCCCTAACTTAGCAGAGATATCGCAACCATTGAACAAGTTACTGTCAAAGAAAGAAGAATGGATTTGGGAAGATGCTCAAGGTCGGGCATTTGACCAAATAAAGAAAAGTCTTACTTCTGCGCAAGGGCTAGCCTTGTATGATCCTTCTTTGCCTATCACAGTATCATCCGATGCTTCATCTTTTGGGATAGGCTCAGTAATATGACAAACCAAAGATGGACTGAGACAAGTCATCGCATATGCTTCTAGAACGCTCTCTGAAACAGAAAAACGTTATGCTCAAATAGAAAAAGAGGCGCTGGCTATCACCTGGGCTTGTGAGAAATTCAAGCAATACATGCAAGGCCTGGTGATCACTCTTGAAACCGACCAGAAACTACTGGTACCGATCTTTACTTCCAGAAAGATCGATGATCTCACACCTAGGATTCAGAGATTGAGACTACGGATTATGATATATTCGTATAAGATCGTACATACGCCAGGAAAGAACTTGATAGTGGCGGATGCGCTATCTAGGTCACCTAGGATAAAAGTTGGGGCTCAGGAATTGGAGGAGGAGTTATGTGCCTTCGTTCAACAGGTTGTCTCATTTATGCCCATATCTGATGTCCGAGTAAAGGAAATCAAAGAAAGTCAAGACAAAAACCAGGTTATTCAAAATATTATTTAATACACCCAGGAAGGATGGCCGGAGAGAAAAAAATGTCTCCATGTCCGAAAGTCAATATTGGCCAGCAAAGGATGATTTCTCCGTTGAGAATGGTATTCTCTTGAAAGGGTCAAGATACGTTATCCAGAGAATATCAGGAAAGGGTTACTCCAAAGAATCCATGAAGGACACCTTGGGATAGTAAAATGTCGTGAAAGGGCCAAAGGATCCGTCTGGTGGCCCCGGATCACAAGCGAAATTGAGGAGATGGTCCGAACGTGTCCTATGTGTATTGAGGAAAGAACAAATCGACATCAGCCACTAATACCCTCAGAACTTTCAAGTTGTCCTTGGGAGAAAGTTGGGGTTGACCTCTTTACAATAAAGGGCCAAAACTATTTTTTAATAACTGACTATTATTCAAGATACCCGGAAATTGCAAGATTATAGGACATGTGACATCAGCTTCTGTAATAGTCCACTGTAAGTCCATCTTTGCAAGGCACGGAATTCGTTTGGAGGTGCGGAGTGACAATGGCTCCCAGTTCGGATCACTATTTAAAGAATTTGTCCAAGATTACGGATTTATTCATGTCACCTCCAGCCCAAGAAACCTGCAGAGTAACGGCTTCATAGAATCTTTTGTAAAAATTGTTAAAGAAAGAATTGGCAAGTCAAAAGATCCCTATCTGGCTTTGCTGGCATATCGAGCTACACCACTTGCAAATGGCTTCAGCCCAGCAGAACTTAGCATGGGACGGCGGATTCGCACCACCATTCCAACACCAACCACCCAATCTAAAGAATATGAAAATTCAAGAGGCTATTCAAAGGGAAAAACAAAAATACTACTTCGATCGAGCAAAAGGAGTTCGAGAACTGCCTCCATTGAAAGTAAATGATCGAGTTTGGCTAACGGACCTTAAAAATCCCGGAGTTATCATTTCCAAAGCAGACACTCCTAGATCATATATGGTTGATACACCGATAGGAAGAGTTAGAAGAAATCTCTTCCCTCTACTTCCTACTTGTCAGAGATCTCCAGGGTCTCCACACTTCGAGCCAGATGAAGAACCATATATAAATTACCCAGAAGCCAACACACACACTTCAGATGCTCCTACGGATGTGACTGATTCATCAACATCTCCTAAAGAAACACTTAATAGGACTCACTCAAGAAGGATAGTTCGTCCGCCCACACATTTTGGAGATGACTAGGGCGAATCGCTAAGAAGGGAGATGTGCTGTAACTTTAAATAATTCATTAAATTTTAAATTAGTTATCATCATGTGTGTTTATGTTTAGATAGAAACAGCTCGAGTTAGGCTGTAAATATATAATTGATAAATAAGCCATAAGTTAGGAAGTTCCTTCTCTTAAAATGAATATAAATGATTGTTCATCTTTGCATCCTGATCTTTAAAGAAACAAAACATTCTTGACTTTTGTTTTACCCTAGTTTTTAAGGTTAATGTACCTTTTGACTGATTTTATATTCCATTGTCTTGAATAGTTTATGTCCTTTTTGACTTTTGTTTTCCCACATAGTCTTGAATGGTTGATATCCTACTTGACTGTGTTTTGTTTTCCATAGTTTAAATGGTTATTGTCCTTCTTGACTGTTTGGTTTCCCCACATAGTCTTAAAGAGGTAATGTTCATCTTGACTGTTTTTTTTATCATAGTCTGATTTGGTTAATGTCTTTCTTGACTTTTGTTTTTCCCACATAGTCTTGAATGGTTGATATCCTATTTGACTGTGTTTTGTTTTCCATAGTTTGAATGGTTATTGTCCTTCTTAACTGTTTTGTTTTCCCACATAATCTTAAATAGCTAATGTTCTTCTTCAATGTTTTTTTTTACCATGGTCTTGAATGGTTATTGTCGTTCTTGACTGTTTTGGTTTCCCGCATAGTCTTGAATGGTTAATATCCTACTTGAATGTGTTTTGTTTTCCATATTTTTAAATGGTTATTGTTCTTCTTGACTGTTTTCTTTTCCCACATAGTCTTGAATGGTTGATATCCTACTTGACTGTGTTTTGTTTTCCATAGTTTAAATGGTTATTGTCCTTCTTGACTGTTTGGTTTTCCCACATAGTCTTAAAGAGGTAATGTTCTTCTTCAATGTTTTTTTTTTTACCATAGTATGGTTTGGTTAATGTCTTTCTTGACTGTTTGGTTTTCCCGCATAGTTTTGAATGGTTGATATCCTACTTGACTGTGTTTTGTTTTCCATAGTTTGAATGGTTATTGTCCATCTTAACTGTTTTGTTTTCCCACATAATCTTAAATAGCTAATGTTCTTCTTCAATGTTTTTTTTTTTACCATAGTATGGTTTGGTTAATGTCTTTCTTGACTGTTTGGTTTTCCCGCATAGTTTTGAATGGTTGATATCCTACTTGACTGTATTTTGTTTTCCAAAGTTTGAATGGTTATTGCCCTTCTTGACTGCTTTGGTTTTTTAGATCTCTACGAGTCAAAATAAAAGCGGCGAGGAAAACGATCATCAGGAATTTCAAACTTGATGCATTTTAATATGAAGCAACTGATTAACAAGTTTTCATGTCAGATGTCTGCTTGTCAGATACACCACCCCTCCCCCCCCCTCGCGCGGTTCCCTGTTTATAAACTTGTAACTCATAGGTACCTGGTTCAGGAAGTACTGGGAACTATGGGTACGAGGGCCAAAGGGGGGAAGTCCTATTGGAGCGTAGAACGGATTTGACCAAGTCCGAACGAGAGGGCCCGGACGGCAACCGGGCTAGAAACTCTCGAAGACGCCTGGGGGTGCCTGGTCGACTCCACTGAGCTAGACCATAAAGGCGGGCGTGAGGGGCCATACCATATGGCCGCTCGGTGCATGGAGAATGCATCATTCCTTTGGCTGGATGACTGAAGGAGGTAACCGGGATACGAGGATCACAGGAGTCTATATGATCCCTGGCTCTATTTCGCAGTGCCGAACTTTACTTTCTTTCTGTCAGATCCAGCATCATTTCGATACATTGTCTTGTTAAAGTTCTTCAATAATCCCAGTTTAATATGTATTGGTGGTAAGTTAATATTTTTCAGAAACCACCAGTGGAGAATAGGCAATATTTAGAAGTCCTTGAGTAAGGGTTTCCTAGTTTGACCATTTCCTTTTGATGTAATGCCTTTCCCTGTCTCTAATACTCACACAGAAAAAAATTATATTCAAACTCTTAACCCAGAAAAAGATCCACCAGCGAGTGCAAGTAACCCAACGGGGCTCTGGCACATTTGTAAGTGCAAAAGTCGAACTGCTTTTCACTTGTGTAGACATGTGGTGAACTTACACTAAAAGCAGCCGCCAACTTCTACCCACCGTGATTATCATTGCCTGTACCACGTGTACTAGGGACAATTAATTAAAAAAAAAAACAGATACTTTGACTCTATGGGTTGTAAATAATAAACATTAACCCGCTATCTATTATCAGAAACTTGAACTATTTTTGATGCGTATGATTATTTTCAATAAAACAAATTTCTACTGCCCTTACTACAATTATAAAAATAATAAGACGGCCTGGCTCATCAGTGGTGAATACTCCCAGCGGTCTCGTCAATTTAATCTATCATATCGCTTTATTATTGTATTTTCTGTTTTGTTTTTCTACTGATACCGAATATAAATTCTTCGTAAAATCCGTATCAGTATAAAAGAAAAACAGCAAAAAATACGATAATAGAGCTATATTGTAGATTAAACTGGCGAAACAGCTGAAAGGGTTCACCACTGATGAGCCAAGCCCTCCCATTATTTTTTTTATCATTGCAGTATAAGGGGAGTAGAAAATTGTGAAGGAGAACAGCTTTCGAACTGACCTATGAAGAATCTATTTAAAGGTGGAACACAACTTCTGTATTGTGATCATGATCAATGGTTTACATGATACTGTCAACATCATTACTGCACACTAAATTATTTCCTTGTAAAGTCTTTAAATTCATCTTACCGGTTTTGAAACAAAATTCCAGCCTTTTAAATTAGAAATCAAAAGTTCATTCTGATTTATTGAAATACTAGCGGATGTACTTGGCTTCGCCCGGGTTTTACCCGAGTAAAGGTTTGTCTAACGAACATTTGTTAAAACAATTCTCTATGAACATATTAAAAAAATAATAGATATATTTTGATAATTTGAAACTCGTAAATTTGAATCTCTCGATAAAGTGATCATTTTTTCCCGGTCCCTGTGTGCCGTGTCATCCTGAATTTTATATTTCCTAATTTTCTACATTACAAAATAATCGTTTTATCTAGAGAACATTTTTTCCCGGTCCCTTAAAAAATGCTCGATAAGTTGATTTCGATAATTTGAAACTCGTAAATTTGAATCTCTCGATAAAGTGATCATTTTTCCCGGTCCCTGTGTGCCGTGTCATCCTGAAATTTGTCTTTCCTAATTTTCTAAATTACAAAATCATCGTTTTATCTAGTGAACATTTTTCCCCGGTCCCCTGAAAAATACTCGATAAGTTGAATAAAATCATGGTCGTTTATAAAAGATGGACGTAGTTCCCGGAGGTCACCCGCGAGGCTTTTTTCTTGTCTACTTGGCACAGCTGTGTCACCAACTCTGCCCCCGCGCGCCAGGACCTCTTGATCCCTCTGATTGGTCGGTGGGAACTTGGACTGTCCAACCGGCCGGCGGCCGGACGATTACATTTTCTCGACAGGGGGGGGGGGGGGGGGGGGCAGACCTAAGCCTATCTCCGTCGCAAGGTGGCGCCGCTTGCGTGTTAAAGCTACAAATCTGCAAATAACTCTAAGGATATTAAAGATATTCAAGAAATTATTTTTCGAAAACCTTTCCGGGGATATGCCTAATAATATTCCAAAATTTCACGGCGATTGGATGTACGGTTTTTGAATCTATAGAGTACACACACACACAGACATTCATTTATATATATATATATGTCATAATATATGCTCTTACAGGAATAATAAAGTAAATCTGCAGTCGACCAGAGAGAGAGAGACGTAGTCGATAGAAGACAACTAACTTACGACCATTTTGACCACATTCCTGAGGGGGCCGCCCGTCAACACCTGGCGACTATTTTGGATAGCCCCCCGGTTGTGTACAGAGGGAAAACGGTCGTTCAGCGGGTCGGTCGCCCGTCGATCCGCTCTCTCTCGCTGATTGCCTGGAATTCCTTCCAAACTTGTTGTTTCATTATTTCTCACCTCACCACATCATTACCACTATATTGTCACATCGAAAGTCGACAGGATAAGACCTGGCCGGGAAACAAATCCCTCATATACCAGAGTATGAAGAAACAAGAAGCCAAGCAATGATGATCGGCAAACCCAACTCAACTGTAACCACTCCTCTCCGAACCCTCAACCCCTTCTTCGCCAACCTTTGAACCGTGATCCCGAAGAAGTATTCACCTACGACGGAGATGGAGCTGCCACACACTTCTCCCAGCACTAGATCTACCCAAGAACGACCACCGTGCCAGGGCAGGACACCTTCCACTATCATGGACAAGACTCCGCCATATCCCTGCCGCTACTGTGATGTACAACAAAGGTACGCACAGTGTTACAGACAGAACTCTCCCGAAGCTCAATGAACTTACCTGCGCCCTAAACCAACATAACTCGTGAGTGTAATTGTTTTAACTCCTACCATTCATTCTTTAAATAAGTCATTCCTTGTAAATTGTCCCAATATTTCCATAATTAGCTCAATTTATGTGAATATGTAAAAATATTTAATATTTCCATTTATCTCTCCACCCCTATTAACAGTTATCTTATTATCCATATTATATCTAGCTATGTGAAACTCATTTAATTAGCTACCTTACCAGTAGAATTTAACAATCGTCATTTTAATTAAATAATTTCCACTTTAACGTAACTTTAAAAAAAAAAAAAAAGAAGATGGAATTCTACCTATTAATGCTTTACGATTTTTACTATTAACAATAGATTTTTCATAATCAACTTATCTATCTGCC
The DNA here is from genome assembly GCA_030710605.1 of Cordylochernes scorpioides. Taxonomy (NCBI): domain Eukaryota; kingdom Metazoa; phylum Arthropoda; class Arachnida; order Pseudoscorpiones; family Chernetidae; genus Cordylochernes; species Cordylochernes scorpioides. The sequence goes on along the minus strand of CP092872.1, from coordinate 50,943,400 downwards.
CCTTAATGCCCCTCTCATTCTTAAAATTTTGTCAACCTTATACCAGCTCAGGACCTTTATACAATTATCGAACATTATTACAAACAATATTGTCATTTCAAAATCCTAATCTTCGCCCTTCATTTATGATAAAATATTTCGTAGTTCATCTCTAGCATATCCACCGACCCACACCATCTAGCCAATGGTGTGTTCGTCACGGGATACAGATTGACTAACTGCTAGATATTTATCAAACCCTTTTTGTTCGCACTTGAACAATCTGCATCGAGCGGCACAGTTCGCTTCTTCTTCTCGCGCCACACGTTCGCAACACGGACCCTGTCTTCAAATCTATGTTTGTCCATTGTCCAAACCAGCACGATATAGCCTACCTTCGATATTTCCCACGGAGGTACGTTAAACATCGTCGCTGATTCTGTCCGGTCCGTCATCATTTCGCGCAGACATGGGTCTTACTTTCAACCCACCGCGAAATCATCGCCTTGCACAAGCTCCCACGACGGTTCAAACACCTCGTGTCCGAGCAGCTTGTCATTCGTAACGGACAACGCTGTCCTCGTCCCAATTTTGGCACCGTGCGCGCATACTTTCCGCAAATTAAATATAAGTCCATCCGACTTCCTCACCTACACACGGGACTTTTCCCCTCGGACTCGCTACACAAGTAGCTGCATAGATAAGTTAGATTGGCCCAGGGCAAGTTTCTCCTCGCTCTGTTCGCCGAGGTTCTAACATTGTATGTAGTTTTATATTTACCTCAGTCCTGAGCTTACGCAATTTCCAGCCTCAACCTCATTTCTCATACTCTACACCTATAGCATAGAAAGCCCATGCCAAGTTTCCCTTTGCCATGTCCGCCTGAAAAATATCTTAAAGTGTAGAGTTCCCCAGTCTTAATGATCTTCAGAATTCCATCATACGTATGTGACTCTTCTTCCCCTTGTTCACGCTCCTCAATAACATTTCCCTTATAGTACATTAGATTTTGTTGTATATAGCCTTTTATAACCTTGATATTTTCAAAGATTTCCTTAAATGTCAAACTCCCCGGTGTTGTAAAACTGCTTGTAAATAATATTTACTTGTGTACTATACAATATTTTATTTACATAAAACTATGCCACCATTACCTTAACTAATTTTAACTGCAAAATTATTTTCTCTATTCCTGGCTTCTCCAGCTTTAAATATACTTAAACCATGTTCAGCTTCTTCAACGGGGGCCATATGTCATAATATATGCTCTTACAGGAATAATAAAGTAAATCTGCAGTCGACCAGAGAGAGAGAGACGTAGTCGATAGAAGACAACTAACTTACGACCATTTTGACCACATTCCTGAGGGGGCCGCCCGTCAACACCTGGCGACTATTTTGGATAGCCCCCCGGTTGTGTACAGAGGGAAAACGGTCGTTCAGCGGGTCGGTCGCCCGTCGATCCGCTCTCTCTCGCTGATTGCCTGGAATTCCTTCCAAACTTGTTGTTTCATTATTTCTCACCTCACCCACATCATTACCACTATATTGTCACATATATATATATATAGATAAATCACGTCTAAGTTCGTTTAAATCCCCCCATGGGTTAATCATCCGGTTCGTCATCCGACTTTTATTCAAGAGTATTTGAATTACTTGTATCATCACTAAATGTCACTTGTTTTCAGGAGGCTGCATCACAGGTAAATAATACACCACTATGCGAAACTAGTTTCATAGAAGAAAGCTAATCTGGATATCCAGAGGTATGTTTTGATTTAAGTGTGATACTTGTAGTCTTTCCAATAAAATAATCCTTTGTATCAATATTGAGTGAAAATATCAGGCCTACAGGGAAAAGGATCTTTTCAACAACCTTTTTTTATCTAGATTTAGGGCACGAACGCCCTTCTACAGAAGAAAACTTGGTATAATAATTATGGTTCAACAGTCTGAGGAATGGTCTTCCGGTTGCTTCCATACCATTGGAACCAACACATATCTATCTTAAGTCTCAACGTTCACACTTGTAAAAACACCAAACATAGCTTGCACAACAACGATCAGAATCCCAAGTTTTATCTTAGTCACACACTAAAATACAAAAGGTTAGAGCAAATTTCCATGAGCCATGCACAGGGTAGAATTTTAACTTTGAGATAAATTCCTTACATAGATGTGAAAGAAAGTTAAACTAGCGAATCGCTAACCCAGGCACCCTCAATATTGTCAAGAAGCTCCATCCATATGGAACACCTGTCAATCATCCCTGGACCCCGGGGGGGGGACCACAGGTGTGAAGAGGGGTTCTCGGAATCGTATCTGCAAATAAGGAAAACGGGACCCCTTGGTGGCTGACGACGCTATCATTATTATTTTTACCTTGGGATAAGTTGTATTATTATTTGACCCTCTCTCTCTATATAAATACCTCTAAGGTAAATACCCCTTATGATGATTTAATTATTCTCAAATTTGCCCTTGATTTATTTATCCTCGCGACATATTTTGGCGGAGACGCTGGGTAGCTGGGTAGATCAATGCTCTGTGCGGAATTGTGCACAAATTTACAACGGCCTACCATCCCCAGACCAAGGCCTGACTGAAAGGTTCAACAAAACTCTGGGGAGACATGTTGTCCATGTACACAGGTGTTGAGCAGAAGGACTGGGACCAAGTTTTGCCCCATGTAACTTTTGCTTACAACACTGCTAAACAGGAAGCGACCGGCTACACCCCGTTCTTTCTTGTCCACGCCCGCGAGGGCCGAGACCTACATCGATGCCGTACTACCTTACCTACCAGATGAGATCTCTGACGACTATGTTGGAGAACTTGTGACCAGAGCTGAGGAAGCGCGTCAACTCTCCCGATCACGCCTTCTACAATCACAGGCGAAAGACCGTAGACTTTACGACCAGAAACATACTCCAGTCTATTACCAGAAGGATGATCTTGTGTGGGTATTTACTCCCATCCGAAAAGTAGGACTATCAGAAAAGCTACTGAAGAGATACTTCGGTCCCTACAAGGTGACCAAGAAGCTTTCAGAAGTTACGTATGAAGTAGAGCCCGTGGACTCCTCTCCCCGATCACGGAAAGCCAAGGATATCGTCCATGTCATTCGGATGAAGCCCTACCTGGACCCTGAAGAACAACATTCTATTCTACTAGGGAACACCAGCCGTGATAGATTTCCTTCCCGAACAAGGGCTGAGACAAGCTAATCAGCGGGTCGCTGTTTTCTCTAAGGAGGAAGTAATGTCAAGCGGCTCAGCGGTTCCAACCACGAGAGGCCCCATGGGACGCCTGTCAATCATTCCTGGACACCGGGGGTGAGGGGTTCGCGGAATCTGGCCGGCGGGGGGAGCTGACATCCCTCATTAGGATTATCTTTTAACTTGGGGTAAGTTGTACACCCTCTCTCTCCCTATAAATACCCCTTATAATAAATTATTTATTCCCAAATTCGCCCTTACTTTATTTATATCCGCGACAATGTTCATATAAATTATTTAAATACAAGACGAATGGCCCGGCCAACGCCCGGGTTTTACCCGAGTGCGTATATATTTTAAAAACGTTTTAATTCAAATACTATTCGTTACAATTATAAATTGGCGCCATGAATGTCACTCTTGTGAAACGTCCCGTTCCAAACTGTGTGTTTTTAAAATGTTTCAATTAAAATACTATTCGTTACAATTATAAGGTACTTATATATATTTAAAGGTTCTCATAAAAAAAAGGTTACCGATTTAAAAGTTTATTTTATTTTATTTAAAGAAACATATTTTCATTTAAGTATTGTTATTTATTTTAAAAGATTAAGTAATTGTGCAAAACGATAATTGCCTTAAAAAAAAAGAAACATTCGCGGTGATTTTGTCTTGCATTCGTTTATACAATTAGTATATATATTGGCATCATATATTAACTTTAGGAACGGAAAAATATGTCCAGGGTAGCCTAGTGGTCATGGCATCTGCCCGGTAAGCGGAAGGTCGTGGGTTCGATTCCCATCACTTGACACTTTTTTTATTTTATCCATTCTGACCAAAATCTATCCGTGAACTTCACACAGTGAACTTCACACAGACAGAATAAGGCAATTATATAAGTAGATAAAGGGGGGGCACAAAATATATCGCTCTTAATCAAACTCGTGTAAAACGCCTCGAAGGTAAGGCGGTGGCAACGTACAGCGCCGCCTACCAAAGTTGTTGTTAACTGGGAACGCTCCATATTTTTCATTTAAGTATTGTAGTTTTTTAACCCTTAATTACTCGCGCTGGGTGTATTACACCCAGTAAGATACTAAACCGTAAAAATAAACTGTAAATAATAAATATAGCAGCTTGAGTGCCTCGGTAGCTTAATTATTTGTGGTGAAGCATAGATTGGCCAAATGAATTTCAAAAATATACATTCAACTTTTTGGTAATCAGATAAGCTGGGTGGTTTACACCCAGCGTGAGTGTTTACGTAACATTTTTTGCAGGCCGTGAGTGACAGTTCGCCTATATTTTGTAGGTTTCAGATTCCTCCAGATGTATATCTTTTGGCTTTGTACATATATGCTTTGTTTGCTCTTTAATCCTAGCTCGCCAAAAACTATCCTTTGCTTTTAATTAAAAAAAAAATTTCATGGATAATCCACCTTTTTCTAATTCTGATTCCAAAAATGAAGTTGTTGGTGGCACATCGGATATATCTTCTGATGAAAATACAGAAATATATAGCTACCATGATTCTGAATCCGAGTTGGAATCTGAAAACGTAAAAGTTGTTCATCTTCGACTTCCAGTTTCTATGTGGGGAGAGACCAGACAACGCGGTGGAAGACCAGTGAATGGCAAAGTACAAAGGTAAGAATTCGCTCTTACAACATAATTTATCACCTTCCGGTACTGAAAAGAGATGGAAGAACATCACAACAACTGTTGGAGCTTACAGAAAATTTATCACAATAGTTGAAAAAATAGTATGTAACACCAATCAATATAACTTAAGGATTCGAGGAAATATTTCTCGAGAAAGGGATGCAAAAGATTCCTATGATGTAGAAATTTGGGCTCTTATTTGACTTTTGCTACTTTCTGGGACAAAAAACGGCCTGCCATCTTTCTTTTCAAGAAATATGGGCAAATGATGGAACTCGATTCGAAATTTTCCAGGCCGTAATGAATCGCGAGCGATTTTTCTTTATACTCAGGTGTTTGCGTTTGGATGATTTGCTCACACGCGAAATAAGGGAAAAATTGACAAACTTACACCAATTAGAGAAATATTTGAAGAATTCGTTACAAACTGAAAGTAGACCAAATACACCTAATAAATCCGCAAAATATGGCATGAAAACTTATGTGTTATGTTGTTCCCGCACAAACTATGTGTAGAATCTTGAAATATACGCTGGCAAGCAACCTGAAGGCCCTTATCAAATAAGTAACTCTCCCACAACAATGTAGTTGAAAGACTCTTGGACTTTCAATCTCCGGGTCAAAACGCAACAAAACTACTGTCTATTGGTATACCAGCTATCCTCTAGCAGTAGCTCTTTTGAATAACCATAAATTGACCTTAGTAGAACCACTCGAAAAGAACAAAAAATAAATACCACCTTAATTTATGACAAATCGCGCACGGCAAGTGTTTAGCTCAAGCGATTTTATATCTTTGAAATCTTTTGAACCATATCGGCCATTCATTAGGTTTACCAAAATTAAACCCTTCTGGAGCAGCAATTTGCATATGATTAGCCACTTTTCCCTTTAAAAAAAATAATTTACTTATATTTCAACTTCATAATTTTAATAATTGCTCTTTTACGCTTTCTTTTCCACGCGGTAAGGCTTAGCTTAGCACGTTATAAAATAACTTGCGCTTTAGGCTTCTTTTCCTTTTACCGCTGCCACCATGTTTTGTTTCTTTAAAGATCAGGATGCGAAGATGAACAAATATTTATATTTATTTTGAGAGAG